>CM076577.1:240466075-240852041 GCA_034641835.2 Pinus albicaulis
ATCGGTCAGAAAAGATATAACTCGCATTAACATGATGGAAAACGGAGTGGAACCACAATCATAGTCATCTATTAAGTAATAAACGAATAGAAGTTACAACCAAGTTCTGACGTCGCAGCTTCCTTCGAACGGGTCTCCGGTCGTCCACGTCTCGCAAAGCTCGCCAAGGAAAAGGAAAACCTCTCCAGAGTCTCGTAACAATGGTCTCCTCGCTTGAATGGACGCAAGGGAAAAGAGGTTCTTTTACAGCACAAAGGCGCTTGGGAATAGGGAGATGCAAAGCTTGAGCACTTCAAGACTAGCTTGCCATGGATCTGAGCAAGCTTTTATAGATGGGGAAGGAGGGAGTTGGGATCCCTATTATTATGGGATTGGCCCTATCAACAAGGAAGGTTCTATGAAAGGTGGCAAAACCACTTCCCTTCCATAGAACTCCCGCAGCCAAACCTCCCAACTCAGGATAGGCAATGGTTGTGAGTTGCGTCAAGAACTCAACTTCCTTGTCCATGTTACGCAGATCCCTAACACAAATGGGTGGCGCGATTGTTGCTCTATGACAAGGGGAAATGAAGCTCATACTCAGAGGGATGCATTGATGATGTTTTCAAGGCATGACAGTGTTCACAGGTCACATAATGGGTCCTCCATTGTGCGGGACGGGGAATGGTAAGGACGGTGACAAATTACTGTGTAACACACAGCAAGGGCTTGGGGAAGAAATTTAGATGCATTCTTCCTGCTACATCTAGTAGTGGAAAGAGAAGTTGTTGAGATTGCAGCATTGCACCTTGAGGGTGAAGCAAAAATTTGGTGGTTCAGCCATTTGAAACATTCAAGAGTGACTGCTTATGCAGATTTTAGTCAAAGGCTAATCAAGAATTTTTACAGAAGGAGACAGTAAGAAGAACAACTTCCACCACCACTTTCTGCAGGAGTACTTGCATCAGGAGAAGAAACACTTGCATCCTTGCAAAGTGGGATTTATCTCTTGACATTTCGAGTCCCATGCATTATTCAGGAGATGCATGAGGAGAAGGAGACTTTTACCAACGCTAGTGCAGCAGTAGAGGAGTAGCCATTATCATCACCAGTAGTTGAAGGAGTCAATACACTGGTAGAAGGAACCATTTTAGTTGTACAAGATGTTCCCAAAGATCAGCTAAACCAAGGTATGCAAAAAATTCCACCCCATGTTATTTCAGTATATCATATGGAGAGTTGTGGAAGCATGCCATCAAGGAAATTGCATGACCTGGATTCAAGGCACACTGCTGATTTGGAGCAACAGATTATCATTGCACAAAGGACCCTTGACAGGTTCAAGGAGGAGAGATATATTCATCCTAGTATGTCATTGTTGAGCTGCACACAACTCGTTGGCTTGGAGTGTGGGTTTTTGGAGGATAGGATGAGCATTATCATAAACAATCCAATGAAAAACTGTATGTTCAACATTATGCATGATCATGAGGAAACATATGTACCATCATGGAGATTAGCAGCGTTGTCATTAAGTAGCAGTTTTTTCATTGAGCAGTAGTGATAAGTTGGGGGCCTAACTATTATTGGAGCATTCCAATCACCATTCTGTTGGAAATACTGAGAGGGGTGGTGAATCAGTATTCCTTTCAATTAGAGCATTATTTAATCTTCAATTATTATCAGTGTTTGTACAATGTTAGCAGTAAACAAAAGGAACACAAATGCACACATTTTTTAAGGTGGAAACCCACTCCAGGACAAAAACCACCTAATGCTTTTCTAATAATTCTTTAATATTCAACTCCAATTGAAAATAAAGCTCCAACTTCCTAGAATCTAGAAAAGCATTAGTATCCAGCTCCCACTGGATGGATTCTCCAACACCCGAGATTATTCAGTAGTCAACTGAACTAATTCCCCAACACCCAATGAGCTACAACTCACCCTAGCACGACCCTACCACCTTGTAGAAGAATAAAAGAAGAATGGACTCCTATACCAGGGAAAATGGTCCACTTTACAATGATATAGAATGATGTAGAAGAACAAGACACACTAGACCATAACCCTAACTATGAAACAACCACCTAATGATGATCCTAGCCCTCTCGAGACTACCTCTTTAACTCTTGGCAGATAGACACTAGTACAATTTTTACAATAATGTATTTACAATGACTTAGTACAATGATACCTTTACAGTGACTGTATGCAGTGTTTCCCACTTGAAGACTTCATGTGATGAACTTCTTGCTACTATTCTGCACCTTGGTTGCTCATATTTTCATGCTACCCTCTACTACACCTTGCTTTGCTTTGCTGCCCTAGAAATTTTGGTCATTTGCAGCCCTTGACAACACATGATCTAGCGTTTTCTTGCCTTCTAGGAGCTCGATATTGAATCTAGTGTATCTCTATTATTTCAGATCCCTAATATGTGATTCTTGGTCCTATAGTATTTATTTGAGTCTTATTTCTAATGCCATAGGTCTGACCCAATTTTTATTCTTCAAGAGAGAGTTATGCCCAATCTATCACAATGCCCAAATTATGGACTATTTCAGTATAGCGAACTTGTACGATGTACCACATGTCATTGTTTCTTCATTCAGCTCTGAAATTGATAGAGAGAAAACTATTGTCTATGCAATATCTGCCATGTTTTACAAAATTCCAATCTGATACTCAGAGAGAGAGTTATGATGATTTTCCGAAGGTCACTTCTTTGAGATGAATTTCAGGAGCCTACAAAAACACTGAATTCCACAAATCATTTCTCCTAAAATATTGCGCACCTTGATTTGAAATTTTTACAAGAAATTCCTCAGGATTTCTACTTCACCTCATAAACATTTCAACTTCTAAAAATTTGTAGAAAACAATTTAGAGCACAAATTCCACAATGACCTGTTTCAGAAGGGGAAATCCCTTGCATAAGGAGGATATGAGGATCACAATTTATATAAATGCTTAGGTTGAGAGGAGCTTCAACAAGTGAAAGTGGGAGGGATTTTAGGAGCTTAAAAAATATTAATTATGAATTTTCAATGACCCATGCCACAACCCCATGGGGTTTTATCCCACTACCTAGGGGTACAATCTTCAAACATGAATATCTCTCAAACCGTGAAGAATTATGTGGCATGCCATATATCAACAAAAACATCTCGACAAGTAGAAACCATAAAAATTAGTCTTGAACAATAATATATTAATTTGGTAGGTCAAAATTTCCATGCAATATTGGGGTAGCCCTTGGTGCTGCTTGGGTTGACATCAATGACAACCGTTGATCAACAATCTCCCCCTTTGGCATTAATGGCAACACAAGTACTCCCCCTGTGATCATGAAAGCTCTTCCTACAACATTCTCTCCCCTTTTGACATCAATGGAAAAGGGTAACTCCCCCTGACACACAACCATCCTACGGACCTGTACACACTTCCACTCCCCCCTTATATTTTGAATAAGGAAAATTTAATGAGAACTTGGGAGAAGCCCAAGCTTCTGGCAAAGATATTCAAACGCTTCATGAGGTAAAGGTTTAGTGAAGATATCAGCGGTTTGTTATTCTGTGCCAACATACTCAAGTTTGATATTCTTTTCAGCAACTTTCTCTCTAACAAAATGATATTTGATCGAAATGTGTTTTGTTTTTTAATGCATGAAAGGATACTTGGAGATGATGATGGCACTGGTGTTATCACATAATATGGGAATAGGCTCATTGAATTATACTTGAAGATCTTGCAAATTTGTTTTCATCCAAATGACTTGAGTACAACATGTTGCCACTGCAATGTATTATTCTTCTGCTATAGATAACGAGATTGAGGTTTGCTTTTTTCTCAACCATGATACGAGACAACCACCTAGATATAATTCTACTCCACTAGTACTCTTACGATCATCAATGATTCCTGCCCAATTTTCATCTGTAAAGGCTTGAATAATGATATTGTTACCCTTGGGATACCACAAGCCATATTCTTTTGTGCCCATTATATATCAAAGATTTCTTTTGACAACAATAATATGTGATTCTTTTGGTGTTGCTTGGAATCTTGCTACTTTTCCAATTGCTTGCATAACATCTGGACGGGAAGTTTTTACATATAGAAGACTAACAATTATAGATCTGTACAACCTCTGATCCACGTCCTTATATGAGTCATCTATGCTCAATTTTCTACCTGTTACCATCGAAGTAAGGATGAGTTTGCAATCTTCCATTTTGAATTTCTTGAGCATTTCCTTGATGTACTTGGCTTGACATATAAATATTCATTTCTCTTGGTGAGATATTTGAAGCCCTAATAAGTATGTCAGCTCAACAAGTAAAGACATCTCGAACTCACTTTGCATATTTGTAGAAAATTTCTTACTTAGTTGATCATCATTGCTACCAAATATTATATCATCCACATATACCTCAATGATTGTTAAATTATCTTTATCTATTTGTACATAAATATTTCTATCAACAGTACCTTTCTTGAACCCTTGTTGACATAGATATCCATCAAGATGAGCATACCATGCTTTGGGAGCCTACTTGAGACCATATAGAGCCTTCTTTAACCTACAAACATAGTTTTCTTTTCTGATAGTAGAAAACCTTCAGGTTGTTCGATGTAAACTTCTTCTTCTAATTCTCCATTCAGAAATGCTGACTTAACTTCCATTTGGTAGACTTAGATTTTTCTTGAACGTGCATAGGCGAGAAACATTTGGATGGCTTCCATTCTGGCAACTGGTGCAAATGTTTCGTCGAAATCAATTCCTTCCACTTGTGCATAGCCTTTGCAAACCAATCTTGCTTTGTTTCTAGTAACATGTCCATATTCATTCAATTTGTTTCTGAACACCCATTTAGTCCTAATGACATTTTTATCTTTTGGTCATGGAACTGATTCCCAAGTGTTATTCTTCTCGATTTGAAACAATTCTTCATTCATAGCTGCTACCCAATGCTCGTTCTAGTTGGCTTCCTCAAAACTACTAGGCTCAAAGGTTGCTAGAAAAGCAATGTGAGCTTGGTGTGACAAACGAAGCTATTGACCTTCATTTATGTCACCAATGATTTGATTTTATGGATGGTTCTTTTGAATCCATTATTTTTTTCTCTTTGGAGGAGATTCTTGTTGTTGTTCTGGTATATCTTGATGATCATTATTTACTTCTTCCTAGTTGATAGCTGCTTCTTGTTCTAGAATTCTATCTGTGTCTTTTTCAGCCTCTGTATCAAGTTGCAAAGATTCTATATCCTCATCATTATTCATTAGAACACCATCTTCGTCAAATGTAACATTTATTCTCTCCACTATATGTTTTCGTCTTAGATTATAACAGTTATAAGCCTTCCTTTTGCGTGAGTAACCAACAGAGATACCTTCTGTTATCACTCATAAAAATGAAGCATCAGTTGACAAAGTCCTAGAGGTTCATTTGTCAATGGTAGGGTCATATAATTCATTTCTCATTACTTGGTCAAGGGAAATTCTGAATTTTTCTTGTTTAAATCTTACCCTAAGGTCTAAACCCACTCACTTTCAAACTCCCTCATGTCACATCACACATCATTTTCTGACTGATTTCAATTTTCAATATTTTTGTACCTAAAATTCCATTTTATCCAAGTATCCGTACTTTCGTAGTGCATTCAATGTAAAATAGGCAAAAAACGCTACGAAACTAGCTAATAGTTTCGTAGCAAATGTGAAGCATTTCTCTATTTTCTAGTTTGGAGCAGTCAACTTCAAAGTTGGTTTCTGAGCAACTAAAATAAATTTTGGAAATATGAAAGATTTTTTTCTTCATAACAAAACTAACTACAAAAACCTCTCTCATTTTCTTCAAATTCATTAGGAGGTGGAAGAAATTGATAAATTAAAATGCGTTACGAAACTGCTGCTACTAAATTGTCATGGACATGACTGTTTAGAAGTCAACTTAAAGTTCAATTTCTGGCCAAATGAAAAAAAAATTGGAATTATAAAAGAGGTTTGTCTTCATCAGAGCCCCAGATATAAAAACCTCTCTAAATTTTCTCATAGGTGTTATCCGTTTGGAGATACAAGGATTTCATTGAAGCCTTATTTTCAGAAACAGAGTTTTCCTGTTTTACACATGTTTTGAAAATGCAATTTCTGGATAGCAGGAGATGTGTTTCGCAAAACCAAGAGATTTTTCTATTCAAGACATAATTAACTACAAAAACCTCCTTCCATTTCACAAAATAAGTCATTTATTATTATATATAGGCTCTTTTCCAAGACCTATTTTTCAAGAAATAACAAGAAAAATTTGTAAGGATGTCTTATATAATAAAGAAGAAATGCCTCAAGGAAACTAAAATGAAGTTGGTTTATGGTTTTTATGGTTTGTAGATGATTAAGACAGGTTATATTCTAAGTTTTTGAGCAACTACAGTTTTCATTTGCCAAATTTATGAAAAAAAATCATACTCAGCAATTTCATAGTGCCTCCAGGCTTAAAAAGCAGAAAAGCGCTACAAAATTGTTGTAGTTTCATTTTTTGTCTCTTTTGATCAGTATTAAAGGCGTTAAGGGTTTATTTAAGAGCTGAAACTGCTATTAAATATGTATTCAAGGGTGATAAATATGATGCAAGAGGAAAGAGTCAAATTTTTGGAGTACAAAGGCTTGTAATGGTAGCGCTACAGAACGCGCTACGAAACTATTGTATTTTCTTAGCGCAATACATTATATCCTTTTGAGCAGTTTTTCAAGCATTTTTAGATAGCTGGAGGATATGAAAGAGTTATGGGACATTTTAATCCAACATTCAACATCCAAGTACCACGAAATGAATATTAAATGATAGTCATAATGTTCAAAGAAGGAAAAATATCCTTTGCCTAAAAAACAATGTTTTGTTTCCTATTTTTAAGGAGGTTAGCTAAGTGGTCATGAAGAACTGAATGCCATTATCCAAATTCAACCATGTGATGATACACTTGACAATGATGTAATTTAAAATAGATAAGGTTGTTATAGATAGTAATAAGGAGTTTGAGTCCTTTTTGAAGTAGGACTGTCAAGTAGGATAGGTGTCTTTTTGTAATAAATTTCATGTTTTATTGTTATGCAAGGTGTTAGTGGACAGAAATTAGATGTATCTAGCCTAGACACAGATCATTTGATGATGTAAGAAGTCTATTAAAGGCCAATGGGTTGAATTTTTTAGTGGTTGGAAGATTTTTGGAAAAATAACAGCTTATTGTAATGGATTGTTTCAGCTAATACAGAGATCTGTTACTTGAACAACTCGAGATTCTGAAGGAGTTTTTAGTGCTTTCCTATTCTATTTGTACCTCTTGTATATCTCACTTGCTGTGTTTTTTACTTATATTACTCAGAATTCATCTATGATATGCTCTGACTTCCTTTATATGTGAATTGACTGTGTATACTCATGTTTTATTTGTGTGTGTCCTACTTCTAGAAACTCTGAACAGCCTCAACTTCCATGTCAAGTAACTCACTGACTCACTGAAATTTTTGAATCCATAAGCAAATGCCTACATGCTAATATTATTTTCAATCTACACTCATCAGGTTGGAGATGTTTTCTCAGAAGACTATTTGATTGTAAATCTATTGGAGTTCCTAATATATACAGTAACAACACAACTTTTCTTCACCTGAGATTCTTATTATATTTCAATGAGTTTTTGTCCTATATTTTGAAAGGTTTTCTTCAATGTCTTAATGCTTATTACTCAGAACTCATGATTGTTCATGCTCTGACTTCCTTTAAGTATTAAGCCATGAATTATTTCTCTTAATAGTTTTCTTCCAATGTCTTGATGTCTCATTACTCAGAATTCGTGTATCATACACTCTTACTTCCTCTGAACCTAAAGCTATTGCAAAACCTCCTGTATGTCTTGCTCTTTCATTGAAATATTTACAAGCCTCAGCTTCCACAAGGAAAGCCTTGTTATTGAGATCCCTTTCACTAACTCCATAGCCCAATGGTATTAAGCTCTGATATTTTCAACCTACATTAGTCATAAACAGTTTATTTCCTAAATAGAGTTAGCCATCTATATATTTATTCCATATCATTAACCCTTGAGAGAGCCCTCTCAGATTAAGGAGGCTAAGCCTCAGTCACAAGATTGGTTTGAAATAGTTACACTGAAGTTTTCCAACAGCCAGTCAGGTACGATTTTGGTGATAACACCTTCATCAACACATGATTCAAACTTACCCAAATTTCGATCTTCTCTTTTGATATAACATTTTCTTCCGAAGATTCTGAAATATTTTACATTAGCTAGTTTTCCTTTCCATAATTCATATGGGGTCTTGTTGCAATTATTTCTTAGAAGACTTCGGTTGATAATGAAGACTACTGTATCAATTGATTGAACCCAGAATTTTTCATCCAATTTTGAGTCCTTCAACATTGTTCTACCCATTTCTTGTACGATTCTATTCTTTCTTTCAGCAACTCCATTTTGCTGAGGTGTTTGTGCTGTTGAAAATTGTATTTAAATTCCATTTTCGTCACAGTATTTCTAAAATAATTTGGAAGTGAATGTTTCGAGGAAAATCACCCTAGAGGTTTGTTGAGTCAAAACCTCCACAGAGTAGGGCATGCCATTCAGAAGGACTCACACACAACCATACTTGAATGCAAAAAACTAGATAACAACGATAGCAGAACTCACCCATAGTCCTACGTTTGATGTAGATCCCGCGGGGTTCAAACCCCAGCAACCTTTCTTCCTCCTTCAACCTGAAACCAAGAAAGAACGTGCACGGAAACCTAGTTGTACAGCATATATTTCTCCTAAACGTTAGTGTAATCCATGTAAAAGATGATATAAACGATAATAATTGCTTAATAATCAATCTTTCCACATATAAAAATAGATACTAACACAGAAGTTCATAAACAAGACGGTTCTTCATTATTATGAACAGCATGTACAGAAATAAAGAGTGGAGAGATCACCTGAATCCTTCCACGATCTTCGAACAGACCGTCGTCCAGATTCGTCCCGCCCTTGCCTCGCTAAGAAACTTTCAAGAGTTGTGCACTCAAGATGGCATATAAATGGATGAACATCTCCAGGAAACAAGGGTTTCCTGTATAAATCTGGGAAAGTGCAGGAGGCACGGGGAATCAGACTTGAACTGGGAATCCAACAGAGTATAATGTCTATAAAATTTCTCTCTCCCTTAGGCCATGCACATGAGGGGCTTTTATACTCCCTTAAAGTAGTTTCAGTCAGTTGGAAACAGTTGGCCACGTACTGGGGTGGTTGAACTACTGGAGTAACCATCAACCCAGCTCGAAAATAGGGATTTTATATATTTTTTTAATGGTTTTAATGGCATACATGGAAAAGTACATGTGGGCTCGCGTATACATGCGGAAAAGTCTGGGCATACCCGCGTATGGGACTTTTAACATTGTTTTTTAGTGAATTTGTTCAAGTCTGTAGGAATGGGTGCCCAAAGCCATAAAGTCAATCATGAATCACCTGAGGGTGAAAAATGATGCTATAACAGATGCCCCCTAATATATGAGGTCAGAAGCGATACATGATGGCCGAAATGTATTATGCACATAGAAAGAACTTCGCAAGGACAAGAGAGGACTTCACCAGATTTCAGCCTGCCAAAAACCAATGAAAGAAAACTGAGAGTCAACTCATGCTGAGGCGGGCATACCCATGCTCAGTCAAAAATACATCATATGGAAAGTACATAATAGATCCAAAATGTATACAAGTATAGCTAAACTAAAAGTACACAATTGAATCATCTGAGCATGGCCCGGAAATACAAGTCCGAATCAATGTCCAAGTATCACATATAGAAAGCTGATCAAAGATGGTGCAACTGGATGTCTGATCAAATAAGTAACTGAATCTCCAAGTACCGGATCATAAGAGGTGGATCAAACGGTACAATCACGCAACTCGGGAACCAACATATAAGATGCTACATCTTGTTCTGCAACCTGTGAAATTGAACAATTGAACGACATCAACATGGGACAGTTGAATGGTATCAAGGTAAAGGCAGAAAATCTTGATGCAACCCCAGGTCTTCACTGATCACTATGGCACAATTCTACACAATGGGAATAAATGAGCTGAAGTCGACCATGTGAAAATCGTTGGATTACCGGGCAATGATGTATCCCGTTAACCAACGCGAGACAACCCACCGATAATGATAATGAGTGTCAAGGTGCCCCAGTACAATCTGACAAGTGCGAATGAATGAGTTGAAGTCGAACACTTGAAAGAATCTACCAATCGGGAGGCAATGATGAATCCCCACTGTCGATAGCGAAGAGTCTGCCACTGATGACTGCAAACCCTAAGGTACTGACAAAAAGACTCTAGACCTTGTTACGAACGTGGTCGGTCGATGGGAAAAGATCTACTGGAAGGAAGGCATTAAGGCATCCCACATCAGTCCAGCGCGAGTGTAACCCGTAGGCCAAGATTTGGAAGGAATCGGACGAAGTAGAGTGATGGAACCAAACCAAAGTACGTTTCCGACGTGCACAAGATGAAGCTAGCGCACAGAAGAAACCCTCTGAACCAACCAATAATGAAATCTGACACAGAGGCGAGATATCCACCGATAGGGTCAAATGGAAATTAAGGTACTGCACGAATCCCAAGTGTGATAATGTGTGCTGACGTCGAACATAAGGGAAACCACTCAATCAAAGACCCATAATGATGATCAAATGCTGAGCACAAGGTCACCTATCAATGATGGAAATAGGGCTAGGGTGCGGCTCTAGGTTTTCTCTCAGAGCAATGTGTCGTGGTCGATAAGAGACAAACCCACTGGCAAGAAGTCAATGGGGACCCTCTCAAACCAGCAAGAGCAGAAGACCAAAACATCTGATGTGATAGAACAAGATACTGACAAGACCGGGAAGGCCGACTGAATAATAAGTCAAGAGACACCGCAGAATGGCCGACTCTGGTTAGACTTCCCTTGAACAAAAGCACGACTCATGATGACCATGGCAGTAAAAAGTGACACTGTATAAGTCTGTTATGCAGGAGGCAGAACAAACTCTCCATATGATTGGAAGAGATAACCAACCGGGGGAGGACTGACAAGTGAAACAAGGTAAAGGCTGAACCTAGTTCAAAACTAAAACCATCCCAAATGTAGGAAATATATATAAGTATATGTGCTTTGTTCAAGGGCGACAAACTGACTCTGTACTTATATCAAAACAACGAAGATACATCCCGTTCCCGCTCTTTTTGTTATATTTTATTTTTTTGTCTTTTTCATATAATAAGCCTAAAAAAGAATAAAATAATGCTATGGTACAATGGATAGAATTAGTATCAAGAAACAGATGCACTAGTTCCTGGGATTGGAACGATCCTATGCTCAATGCAAGGTGGCGAAAACTGGTAAACGATACTCAAAGGAATGTTCCATCCATAGGTAAAAAAGGGTGTCAAGTCGCGATAGCTAAGTGCATGCTATGGTTAACTTGTATAAATAGACAAGGTCAAAATTTGGCTTAAACATCGAGTCCAAATGAAGCCGGCTAAAGGCCAGGATAAACAAGTAGCCAATATGCAATGCAGTAATACAACTCAACAACACCAGGGAGCCTCTAGGGTAATAGCCAGAAAAATGATAGTGAAGAAGAAGAAGAATGAAGCTTCAACACATAAGTCATGGTGGGACTAAAGAGGACTCCCGAGCCTACATAAAACGCAGCATGGGCAACAAGTGATAGCAAGGAACTAACTAAGAAGCCCATGTAAAGGAAGGCTCTACCATCAAGTCATGATTAAAGAATTGGCGAGTGAAATGGGTGTAATACTCATGACCTGATGGGATCGACCCTATGGCAAGTGATCAGTATGGAGGCTAGTATGCAAGATGCAACGGAAAGTGGATTTCCTAACGTATATGCCAGTTTTAGTTTATAAAAAAGAGATTTCAAGAAGACCAATTGAACTATCTGGTAACTAAGTCAAACAAACTCTGAATTTCAAGTATAACTTCAACAAAATGCTCAAATCCAACCATGCCACTCTCGCAGCGGGGCTTTATACGAGCAAAAAGGAAGACAAGAAACTCAATAAATCAACTCAGTACAATAGTATAAACTTGCAATAAAAACCTTCAAAGAATCAAAAAGAGACTCTTCGAAAATTGCAACAAAACCAGTCTACTGAACATCAAGGAAACCAAACGCACCAAATAGGTAAAAAATCAAAATGTACAACAACACACAAGGAAAGAGTAAACGAGCAGGAGCTCTCTGTTCTGATTAAGCAGAACAGCCAAGATTCTTCAAGAAAATACCTTGGTACTCAAACCAAAATTGCAAACGTAACAACCAAAATTTCACCTACCAAGAGGGTCTTCACACAAAGGAGAGATAAATAGACATATAAACACTTTAAACACAGTCCAGAGATTAAAAAACACTATAGAAATAGGTCACCACAGGCAGACAAGACCAGAAAAGCTAAAAACCAAAATTTCAAAATTTTCCCCCAGGCATACGTGCTTTAACAGTTTGCAACAGGCGTGCATACGCGACTGTGGCAAAGGAAACCCGCGTATACGCGACCACCTTTGACAGAAATAGCATGTATACACGACTGTGTAGAGAAAAAACCGCGTATGCAAAAGCAAATAATGAAAAATAAAAAATATTAAGCCTGGATAAGGAACCAGGGCTTCAGTCTGACTGAGAAAGAGCTAACTGGACTGGAAATAAAAGTTAAAACTGTTGGAAACTTATCAAACAGCTGAAACCACCCAACAGGGGAATCACAAGAATGCGATCCCCATCGGAGTCGCCAGTTCTGTTTCGGGGAAAATCACCCTAGAGGTTTGTTGGGTCAAAACCTCCACAGAGCAGGGCATGCCATTCAAAAGGACTCACACACAACCATACTTGAATGCAAAAAACTAGATAACAACGATAGAAGAACTCACCTGTAGTCCTACGTTCGATGTAGATCCCGCAGGGTTCAAACCCCCAGCAACCTTTCTTCCTCCTTCAACCTGAAAACAAGAAAGAACGTGCACAGAAACCTAGTTTTACAGCATATATTTCTCCTAAACGTTAGTGTAATCCATGTAAAAGATGATATAAACGATAATAATTGCTTAATAATCAATCTTTCCACATATAAAAATAGATACTAACATAGAAGTTCAGGAACAAGACGGTTCTTCATTATTATGAACAGCATGTATAGAAATAAAGAGTGGAGAGATCACTTGAATCCTTCCACGATCTTCGAACAGACCGTCGTCCGGATTCGTCCCGCCCTTGCCTCGCTAAGAAACTTTCAAGAGTTGTGCACTCGAGATGGCATATAAATGGATGAACATCTCCAGGAAACAAGGGTTTCCTGTATAAATCTGGGAAAGTGCAGGAGGCATGGGGAATCAGACTTGAACTGGGAATCCAACAGAGTATAATGTCTATAAAAGTTCTCTCTCCCTTAGGCCATGCACATGAGGGGATTTTATACTCCCTCAAAGTAGTTTCAGTCAGTTGGAAACAGTTGGCCACGTACTGGGGTGGTTGAACTATTGGAGTAACCATCAACCCAGCCCGAAAATAGGGAATTTATATATTTTTTAATGGTTTTAATGGCATATGCAGAAAAGTACATGTGGACTCGCGTATACACGCGGAAAAGTCTGGGCATACCCGCGTATGGGACTTTTAACACTGTTTTTTAGTGAATTTGTTCAAGTCTGTAGGAATGGGTGCCCAAGGCCATAAAGTCAATCATGAATCACCTGAGGGTGAAAAATGATGCTATAACAGTGAATTCTCCGTCATTATCTGATCTTAGACATTTTATTTTCAAATTAGTTTCATTTTCGACCAACTCCTTTTAGATCTTAAAGCACTCAAATGCTTCAATTTTTTTCTTTAGGAAACTGACGACTGTCATCCTAGTATAGTCATCTATCATTAACATGAAAAATAATTCTCCATCTAAGCCTTTTGTTCTCACAGGACCACATAGATCAGTATGTATCGATTCCAATGAATGTGATGCAAAGTGTTCTTTTGTTTTAAATTTGACTTTTGTCTGCTTGCCCTGCCGATAGGCCTCACATAGTGTGTTGGAAGGTTTTGAGATTTTCTGCATTTCTCGTACTGCTTCCTTTTTTCTTATCCTGACAAGACTGTTAAAGTTTATGTCACCCATTCGTTTGTGCCATAACTAGCTTTCATCTTCTTTAGCTAGTAGAAATGCTTTAGTTGCTTCATCTAGAACATATATGTCGTTTGGAGCTCGACTTACTGTAGCCACAATTTTACCATACCTGCCTTTCCTGATTTCACATTTTGTGGAGTTGAATAGCATTGTGTGTCCTTGATTACACATTTGTCCAACACTGAGAAGATTTTGATTCATGTTTTCAACCAATAGAAAATTCTTGGCCATAACATATTTGCTTCCAAGAGTGACGGTACCTGATCCTATAAAATTTGAAGATCCATCATTTCCAAACGATACGATTCCATCCTTATTCTCTTTCAGAGATAAAAATTTCCTTCTATTTCTAGTCATATGCATTGAGAAACCGTTGTCAACATACCACACATCTTTGTTGTTTTGAGCCTTGAGAGCGAGATCAGAATTATCAGTTTTCTTCTCCTTCCATTTTCGTTCATTCTGTGGCTTCGAAGATTCTTCTGGAGGATTTTTAAGTCTGCGTGTCTGGCTATGTGTCCAAAGTTCTGAAATTTGTAACATTCCATATTATTTCTTAAATTTTCAAATCTATTGATGTTTCGTTGAGCCCTGGGAGGTTCATATTTGAAGGATCTCTTGGAATTGTATTGGTTTCTAGGGTACGTGCGACATTCTACAACTTTATGACCAAATTTTCCACATGAATAACAATAGCCATAAAAAATATGTTGGTACCTTGATGGAAATATTCGTTGAGGAATCGTCTTCCAAGGATGTTTTTTCTAATCTTGTCCAATGAAGTCTACATGCATTTCAGATCTCATAGGTTCATTGTATTTTGCTGTAGAAGGTCCTGCTTCTTCTTCTTTGTAACCGAGGTCAGTTATGTCGTTGTAAGATCGTTGATTGTTGATGATTTTTTCCAATGCCCTTGAGCTATTGGCATAGTTTTGGACAGCTTTTCCCTTCTTCACTTCCTTACGCAGTGAGACTACTTCGGCTTCTAATGCTTCCCTTTCTTGGTTGCTTTATTCCAACTTCTTTCGAAGTGACTCTTCAATACATTTGTGTTCTTCAACTTCAATTTTGAGACCTTGAAATTGTTCTTCAAGAATATTGGAACGGATTTTCTCAGCCTTGAGCTCTTTTATAAGTCTGATTGCCTCCTTAGAAAATTCTTCTATGGTCAACCCTTCTTCTTCATTGTTTGATACCTCTTGTTTATTGTGCTTGGCCATAAACAATACTCTCTCATTGGCTTCTTATTCGCTATTACTATCTTCATCGGATGATGAGCTATCTTATGTAGAGAGAAAGTTCCTTTTGGATCCTTTCCTTTTTCTTTCTTGTTGAATTTATTAAAGCCTTTCTTTCCTTTTGAGTTTCCATCACTTATGTTCGGACATTTTGCTACGAAATGCCCAACCTCACCGCAGCCGAAACATATCAATGGGAGTTTACCTTTGAATTTTACCTTACCAATTTTTAGTTTTCTCGTAAAGTAAGCATATTCTTCATCTGAAAGACCTTTTACATCATCTCCCTTTTCTTCACACTTGCAGGTGCATGTCTTTTCAATTGAAGGTTGTTTGTCCTTATTGGTTTTCTTAGATGCAATGAACGCAGTTTCTAGATGCGAAGTACCCTCTTCTTCATCAAGTCTCATTTCATATTCTATGAGAACTCCATGTAATTCCTCTTTGCTGAGTTTGTCCAGATTTGCACTGTATTCTAAGACTGATACCTTTGGGTTGAATCTCCCTGGTAACGTTCTAATAATATTTCATATAATAGTCTTCTCATCAACTGGCTCTCCCAATCCTTCCAGAGTATTGGTTATTTCATCAACGTATTGGAAGTATGCAACAATGTTGCAATCTTCTTTCATTCTGAGTTTCTCAAATTTTTCTCTATAGATTTGAAGCTTTTCTTCTTTGACATTTGAGTCACCTGCACATATATTCTCAAGCTTTTCGCATACATTTTTGGTGGTTTTACAACCCAACACCTTATGATAAGTAGATTCAATAAGTCCACTGATAATAATATTCTTTGCTTTTGCATCATTTACCAAATTCTTCTTACCTTGTTCATCCGCAGTTGATGTAAATCCATTTTGAACAGTGTCCCATACTTTGTAACCTTGTGCCAAGGGATAGACCTCCATTCTTCCTTTCCAGAGTGCATAATTATTTTCATTCAACAGAGGTACACCATTCTTGGTATGCTCCATGACCTCCTTCCAGTTTTTAAACTGCTATTGAAGGAACCAAGCTCTGATTCCAATTGTTGGAAATACTGAGAGGGTGGATGAATCAGTATTCCTTTCAATTAGAGCATTAGTTAATCTTCAATTATTATTAGTGTTTGTACAATGATAGCATTAAACAAAAAGAAACACAAATGCACATATATTTTAAGGTGGAAACCCACTCTGGGACAAAAACCACCTAATGCTTTTCTAATAATTATTTGCTATTCAACTCCAATTGAAAATAAAGCTCCAACTTCCTAGAATCTAGAAAATCATTCTTCTCCAGCTCCCACTAGATGGATGCTCCAACGCTCGAGATTATTCAGTAGTCAACTGAATGGATACCCCAACACCCAATGAGCTACAACTCACCCTAGCACCACCCTACCACCCTATAGAAGAATAAAAGAAGAATGGACACCCATACTAGGGAAAATGGTCCACTTTACAATGACATAGAGTGTTGTAAAAGAAGAAGACACACTAGACCATAATCCCAACTATGACACAACCACCTAATGATGATCCTAGACCTCCCAACACTACCTCTTCAACTCTTGGAAGATACACACTAGTACAATTTTTACAATAATGTATTTACAATGACTTAGTACAATGATACCTTTACAATGACTGTATGCAGTGCTACCCACTTGAAGACTTCATGTGATGAACTTATTACTATTGTTCTAAACCTTGGTTTCTTCTCTTTTCATGCTATCCTCTACTACACCTTGCTTTGCTTTACTGCCCTAGAAATTCTGGTCCTTTGCAGCCCTTGACAACACATGATCTAGCGTTTTCTTGCCTTCTAGGAGCTCGATATTGAATCTAGTGTATCTCTGTTATTTTAGATCCCAAATATGTGATTTTTGGTCCTATAGTAGTTCTCTGAGTCTTCTTTCCAATTCGATAGGCCTGACCCAATTTGGATTCTTCAAGGGAGAGTTATTCTTAATCTCTCACAATGCCCTAATTATGGACTATTTTAGTACAGTGAACTTGTATGGCGTGCCACATGTCACTGTTTATTCATTCATCTCTGCCATTGATAGAGAAGAAACTAAAGTCTTTGCACTATCTTCCACTTTTTACAAAATTCCAATCCAATACTTAGAGAGAGAGTTATGACGATTTTCCCAAGGTCACTTCTTTGAGATGAATTTCAGGAGCCTGCAAAAACGCTGACTTCCACAGATCATATCTCCTCAAATATTGTGCACCTTGATCTGAAATTTTTACAGGAGCTTCCTCAGGGTTTTAGCTTCGCCTCATAAATATTTCAACTTCTGAGCCTTCGAAGAAAAAAATTTAGTGCGCAAATTCCACGATGACTTGTTTCCAATGGTGAAACCCCTTGCATGAGGAGGATATGAGGATCACAATTTATATAAATGCTTAGGTTCAGAGGGGCTTCAACAAGTGAACGTGGGAGGGATTTTAGGAGCTTAAAAAATATTAATTATGACTTTTCAATGACCCATTCCACAACCCCATGGGGTTTTATCCCACTAACCAGGGGTACAAACTTCAAACATGAATATCTCTCAAACCGTGAAGAATTACGTGGCGTGCCATATATCAACAGAAACATCTAGACAAGTAGAAACCATAAAAATAATTATTGACATAGAATATATTAATTTGGTAGGTCAAAATTCCCATGAAATATTGGGGTATCCCCTGGTGTTGCTTGGGTTAACATCAATGACAACCGCTGATCAACACATTCTACATGTGTAGCAGTTGGTAGGCAGATGGTTGATGGAATACATATTATGATGGATGACATCTCCCATTACTATGATGGATTCTTCTTGATGAGAACTTTACAGCTCAATAAGAATCTTTGATTTTAGTATATTTGGATCCTTTTGGATTCAACTTGGTCATTGATGAGTGGTATCTTTGTAGGGATCTCCAGGAGGTTGCATTTCAACATCCCATAAAATGCAAAGATATAAATACAATGTTCCACCAAGACCCCAGTGCGGGGAGATGCGGGTGCGGGGAGATGCACAAGGGGGACGTGTGGGAGTACCCTGAAATTTTAGGTAAATTTCGGGGGTGCGGGGAGTCATCGGGGTATGTATATATATATATATATATATATATATATATATATATATATATATATATATATATATATATATATATATAACTCAAGTTCATATTCATTGTTAAATAACAAATAATGAAAGCATAAATATTAAATATTAAATAGACTAATAATAATATACTATATACTATATACTAATATGAATACCAATACATTGAAAATTGAAATTTGATCTACACATGATAAAATTTAAATTCATAACTGAGTTGAATAATGGCATACATTGATCCATCCTCATCTTTCATTTTGATACATACATCATTCATATGACATACTCATTATTCTAATATTCATCCATAATCAATGATCATTCAATAAATAAATTTAATAATGAAATCTTCAAATACATTGATCCATGATTTCATATCATTAATCATTCATCATTCTACAATCTACAATGTACATTGATTTAAAAATTAATTTCATCATTCATCATTCTAGAATCGAAATTGAAAGCAAAACATACTAGAAGTAGATAGTAGATACTAAAGTTTAAACTTTGAACACTAAATAGAAAATAGTAAATTTATATAACTCAAAGCTTCAAACTCAAAAATAGTTAAGAGTCAAGAGTCAAGAATCAGTCTGAGGTCACAACTGAAAAGTAAAAATAGATAATTTATTAATTAGCGCTGAAAATAAAATCAACATAAAGGACACAGAGAGGTCAAGGTCGAAGTAGCAGAGGTTAGCCGGAGGTCGGAGAGCTAGAAATGAAATGAATCATTGAATAATGAATCGTAAACTTTTTTTAAACTTATTATTTTTTATTTTTTTATTTTTTTATTTATTTTTTATTTTATTTTTCTGAAGCACCCTTTTTGGGGAGTCGCATCCCCCTTCAAAAGGGGGATGCCCAGAAGCACCCTTTTTGGGGATTCTCATCCCCCACACTGTGGAAACACACCCCCTTGTGTCTCCCCAAGACCCCCCAAAAAGGGTGCGCGGGGAAACGCGCCCCCAGGAGACTCCATGTCCCGGGTGCGAGGGGTGCGTTGCACCCAACCCTGGGGGATGCGACCCCGTGGAACACTGTATAAATATGATTTGGGAGGAGGGTATTCTCCATTGGAGGGATACCAAATTGGAGCATGGTATGAGGCACCCACATTTGGATGAAAAGGTGTGGATGATGAGCAAGGGGTTGATGAGCCACTTGTAGTTCTATGAAACAGGGTAGCAAGAGGCATGGATGCACTAGCTACTCTTGAAAGAGTTTGGCAAGCATGTGACATATCCTATTTCAAAGGGTATGGTATTGGTTGGGACATGGCATGACACTTGCATCATGTGGCAGCAAGGATTTTGGTTGTATTGGGGTGATGTCACATTTTTCATGTCAATCATCATGTTTTCACTCTAAGGTCAGTATGATGGAGATGTGAAGAGGTAGTAAGAGCTATTGTTGCTCTAGTTACTCTTGGGAGAGTATGGGTTGATTGTCTCCCATACCTTGCATAGTGATTCAGGAGGGGTGGATGGAGACATCTACTACTAGGATGTGATATTCTTGACTTGGATCTCCAATCACAAGCAGAAGGCTTTGCATGCAACATATGGGGTTTTTATCCCCAGCCACACTAATTTCATGAGAGCATATTGTACTCTCATGGAGGGGTTCACTTGGGAAGGCATCAAAGAGGAGATGCACCATCATATGAGGATATGAATGGATTGTTTGGAGGAGGGACATAACTCTTTGATGGAGTTATCAAAACCACTTCCTTCCTCATTGGGGCTGAGAAGAGGCCCATCTATAAGCCACTTCACCAACTTGTTCAAGGTACATGGTAAGGATTGTGTTTATGTGCATCATGATTCACTTATTATGTGTTTGTATTTCCTTGCCAACCATATGCAGGTTATTGCTCCAAGAGGGGGCATTCTTTCTTATAGGCCTCATGGTCCATTTGGGGCCATAAGTAGTAATGGTGATGGCCAATCCCTAGGAGATTTTAGAGAGGTGATATATTATTCAGATTGTACTCCATTGGCACCAAACTTCATTCACCTTCTCCAAGCATGTGAGAAGATTGTGGCAGAAAACAAGTAGTGGGGGAACCACTTACTATATCATATTCTGAGACAATCCAGAGACATATTGCACTAGTTCCACATGTGGGACTATGATCCACCTTCGGTATTTTAGATGGAAGCTTATGTATCCTTGATTTTGATCCCATATGTTGATGATGTTCTTATCATTATTGTGGCCATATTTGGTGAGATGATACATGGATTGAATGTGCCCATTGGGAGGGAGATTATCCCCATTTCCTATGCCTGATGCTTCAGGGAGAACATTTAACATCACATGATTGCTACATTAGATTTCTTGTTTCCTTATGGGAGGAGCCATTTGGTCAACTTGAGAATTTGGGAGATGCCTCTAATGGATACTTGGGATGATCATTTTAGGGATGGATTGATTGGAGGAGACTTGGCTCATGAGGATAGCTTATCACATGGAGGTGTCACAAGGGAAGGAGGAGAAGATTTTCAGCACTCGCCTTTACATTTTCTTGAGGAAAATCAACATTTTTGAGGGTAGGACTGTAATATTCCCTATTAGCTTTCAACTAGTTGGAATATTAAGTTTTTTTCTTGCTTCTTAGTTAGAAGAATAAGAGGGTAGGGAGACCCCTAAATCTCCTTAGTAGGAATGAAAACACTCCTAATGTGAATGGGGGTCATCTAAGTAGTTGGATTAAAGACCCTTAAGTGTGAATAGGGGATGGATCATGTAGACTAGGTCAACCTTGACCAAATCAACATTGCTGGTATGGGGGGAGTGGACATTCACTGAGGGATAGTGCAGTTTTTTAGGGAGATTCCATGCATATTAGTACTGGCTTAATGAGTGGGGCCCAAGGTGAGAAAGCTCACAAATAATATAAGGAAGGGGATGGTAGCCATACAAGGCATGATTGAGTATTATTTTGTTTATGGTATGTATGAATTTTTTCTCCCTTCAGCTGTTTAGCGGAGACTGCAGTGTTGTTTAGCACAGGGGTGTTCCCGAGAGGGAATCCCACCTTCATCCTCATGGGACTTTGATTGCCCCCTCAGGAGAATTTATTGGGCTACATTTCCACATTTTGGCATCAGTCCAAGCTACAAATTTCTTCTACAATGCAGTTATTTCTTACGGTTGTATCGTGTTGCAGGGTGCAGCAGTGGAGGATTTTATTGGGCCCTTTCCCAGCTTGTCTTCAGTGGAGGAGGAATCCTTTCCATTGGGAGGCTAGTAAAGAAGGTCCTTGGTAATTATTTTAGCATTTGGCATCAGTCCAAGTTACAGAACACAGTTTCAGTCTTGGACTACGTTATTTTAGGGAGGAGTTGCAGGGGTGGTTTTAGTGCACCATTTGGGGAGATAGATTTTCAGTGAAGGGATCAGCCTTTCACTTTGAGAGTATATTGGGAGAAGGCTTCATTCTATGCTACATTAGATCATCCATATCTTCCCAGCTATTTAGTTGCAGTGAATCTTCATCCCTAGGGTTGTAGTTCACATTTGTATTTTTGGTGTATATTCCGGAAACCCTCTTGGGTTATCTTGGAAGGTTTTTATAGAGCCCAGATATTTATCTTCAGTATATCTTGAGGCATATATCAGCCTTTTATATCATTATATTTTCATATGATGTAGATGTGTTCATTATGATTGCGCTGTAGCAGCTCTCTGACATTTTGTATATTAGCAGTATCTCACTTTTGAGAGGGTTTGATCATTGGAGGCTTGTTTGCTTATGTTGTATGATTTGTGCCTCAGTATTTTGTACTTATTTGCTGCTGATATGATTAATATAATGGCTCCTTATTGGTCTCATATCTTGATGTGATTTTATTCACTACTATTTCCAGTATTTTGTTCTATATTCTTGTCTTTTCCATTTTGGAATATTACACACTGATTATAATTTTTATCTACAAAATGAATCATTAAACAAATTCTAAAGAAAATTAATTCATATCTAGCCTGGAACAAGATAGATGAAACCATCGCTCAATAAATTTTTGACTTATGTCTTGATGGAAGCTATCTCTCGAGGGTGGATTGACCAAAGTATTTTCTAGAAGGGCTTGGAATTCATGTAACTCTTGATCTCATGCTAAAAAATAAATGGATATGTACCAATAATTTCCTCACTAGAAAATAAAAAACATCGTGGAACTCCTTAAAAATTTAGGTGAAGCTTGCAATCTCCTCAGGAGTGCAGTCCACTCCAATATGAATGTTTTCCATGATACATGTCTTGATCGAGATGTCTATAAGTATATTTTTGATAGATTTCCTAAGCTATCTTCTGCATCAATCTCATGAATACTCATGTAGGTAGAAGGAACAATATTAGGCTAATCAAGAGACATGATTTATAGAGAATTTTCATTCGAATTAGATAGGTAAGGGACTGAGATGCGGCAATTAAAATTGCCCCAATGTTGCTCGTCTATAGACATGATTTCCATGTTAGCCTCATTTGAAGGTAAGAATTCATTAAGGAGATCAATAGAGGCAGATGAAATGGGAGAGGAAGAGATACCTTCAGTCATAACCAAAGTATACACAGAGTCAGATGTGGATTAAATAGCCTAGTAAGCAAGTTTCATTGGTGACACTGACATCTTCTCTCCATAGGAATCAATGGAAGAAGGGGCTCGGAGGATCCAAGGATCCATTGGGCCACTCAATTCGGTAGAGGTCATTGACATGGTCAATAGAACCTTGGGCATTAGAAGAGGAAAACAACATAAGAGCAAGGAACCCTTCAGAATACTGGTACCAACATTGACATAAGAGTAAGGTATTCCACCCACTAAGGGAACTTTGTCACTAGGTAATAGGTAAAAATCATGGGTGCGGAAGGAAACCTAATCCATAATTGCAATTTTTCCATCTAAAGGAAAAAGGATGATTTAGAAAACTGATGAAACAATGGAAGTCATAGCATAGATCCAACTATGCCCTAAAATAAAATTGTAGTGTAGATGGTGATCTATGACTTTGATATCTACTATTACAATTTTCTCCCCAATGGGGTAGCTGGCAAGGTATCCTCATTAGGGGAATTTTGAGGTCTAAAATGGGCCTCCTAAGGAAAATGTACAATCAAAATTCACTTTATGAGAACCAATCACATTTTAGGGGATGACATCATCCCTAATGGTTGAGGTGGCATTGCTTGAGTTAAAGGTACTTACTTGTCACATTCTCAATGGTGGATAAAAACTCATGGTAGCCATGGTAGTGCTCTAAGTACTTTTAAAGTCATGAAGTAAAGTACTCACAATAAATGTCATTTCACAATTTTTGAATAAAATATTATTATTGTCATTTCATATTTTTTGAAAGAAACAATGCATATCCCTACACAATCTTCATGTATTTACACACTTTTCAATAAATATTATATTTATATATTTTCAAATATTTATTTATAAATCAAATCAATTCAATATGTAATATAAAATTCATACATAAAAAAATATATTATATTATATTATTTTTATATCATATATTAATTACATGTTACTATATAATTTAAATAATATAAATTTTAATTAATAGTATATTCTATAATTAAGAATTTATGAATTTGTCTCTATATTTTATTTTAAGTTATTTAAGTACAAAGGAAAAATGCATTAGTTGTGCAATGATAATGGTTTTTTCTTGAAAATCTCATTCTTATTTATAGTCACATCAATACAATTTTTTTATTAATTTTACTTAGTACAACTTTTGAATTGAATTTAACCATGGTTACATGGATTTTGGTGCAAAAAGTAAATTGAAAATTCATAAATATTACTTTATTGGTTTAGCTATTATTTTATTATTTCCTTAGGAGGCCCATTTTAGACCTCAAAATTCCCCTAATTTTGGGATGAAAGTGTGGCCATCAAAATCTTTAAGGTAATTTGAAGTCGGTGAGAGAGTAGGGGAACCTAAGGCGAGCCAACAAGAAGTAGTCATGACACAGGCTGATGCAAATTCATCAACGATGGTGTGGTGATTGTCTTTTCCTTTTGTCATAACTTGTAGTTGGAATGTAAGATGATGAGGGAGACTAGGTTTACTTTTCTCCATGTCAAAAATCGCTATATTACAATTCAAAAGATGATGAGGAGACCAGGTTTACTTTTCTGATTGTCTTTTCCTTTTGTCATAACTTGTAGTTGGAATGTAAGATGATGAGGGAGACTAGGTTTACTTTTCTCCATGTCAAAAATCGCTATATTACAATCTTGGGTATCGATTCCACCAATGGCCAAAAGCAAAGCTTTTCATTGTGCTCAGAAAATTTGTAATACTTCAAGTGCAAACATAATAGAGGGTGCTTGTGCCAAATCCTCTAACGCAATATAGTTATAAGTAGTGTGTGTATATGGTGTTATCACCAAAATCGTACCTGATTGGCTGTTGTTCAGACAACTTCAATGAATTATTTCAAACCAATCTTGTGACTGAGGCTTAGCCTCCTCAGCTTGAGAAGGCTCTCTCAAGGGTTAATGATATGGGATATATATATATGGCTAACTCTATTATTTGTGTTTTATTTCAAGTTGATAAGATGAATGCTTGCTACCATTTGGCTATGAGTTAGTGATAGGGCTCTCAATAACAAAGGCTTTCCTGGTGGAAGCTGAGGCTTGTATATACTTCAATGAAAGGGTAACACATTTAGGAAAATCCCAATAACTTGAAGTTCAAAGGAATTCAAAGCATGTAATACATGAATTATGAGTAATGATACATCAAGGCTATGGAAGAGAAACATTTCAAAGATAGGACATAAAACTCATTGAAAATACACTAAGAATCTCAGGTGAAGAAAAGTTGTATGTTACTGTATATTTCAGTCAATCCAAAGCTTTACAAAGTGGTCTGCTTAGATAACATTTTCCCACCTGTAGGTTGAAACCAAAATCAATATGTATACATTGGGATTATGGAGTCAAAGTAATCTCATAAAATTATTAAATCTAATTTACATGGAAGTTGAGGCATATCAGGGTTTTTAGTCATGAGACACACACTTGAAACATGTAAAAAAAAACACAGTCAGTCCATTTATAAAGGAATTCAGAGCATCTAAAGATGATTTCTGAGTAATATATATAAACTCCACTACAAATAAGATATATAAGAAACACTAATATGACATTAAAACACTTAAAACCCCTTCTGAATCTCAAGTTGGTCAAGTAGAAACTCTCTGCATTAGCTGAAACAATATTTTTACAATATGCACCAGTTTTGCCATAAAGTCTCCAACCCTTTGCTAATTTTACCTCTTGGCCTTTAATAGATCATTTACATCATAAGATAAGCTTCTCCATAGCTATACACATGGTATTCCTATATTTGACACCTAACCTAACCATAAAACATTGGTATTTATTACAAAAACAGTTGTAAACCTAATACAGAGTCCTATTACAAATATAATTAGAATTATTTTAACTCTATTAAAAACAACTTTATCTAAACTTAATTACATAATTTGCCACCTATAGTTCCATAAAGTCGAATCCAAATGATGAGCTCCCACCTGTTATGACCATAATGCTGATGATGTTGATCTCCTGCAAACTAGGAAACTGCTCCTCTATTTTTTAGGCTTAGGATTCTTTTAGTTTCTTGAGACACTCTGACCAATATTAACCCATAACTTTGAGGCTATTTGTTTTCAGGAACATGAATAGCATATGTCCAAAATCATCCCCTCTTTCCAATTGTGTAAAATCAACTTTGAACTTCTCAAAATAGTGAAAACAGACCTACGCTACGAAAGCATCACAGTTTCGTAGCACAGTCTTTTTAACCTATTATCTTCAAAATTTTGGCTTCTTATTTTCAAATTTATCTTCATTATCACTTAGCACAACTTCCCTATAAATTTCATGTCTTCATACACATGTTTTCCCTTCCAAAATTTAAGAGAGAGAGTAAAAAGCATGTACAGCATTTTTGTAGCGCTTTCCACTGATTTTGCATTGTGTGTGCTACGAAACTGCTGAGTGAGAAGTTTTTAGCCAGATTTATTCAAAATTTAAAACCAAATGTGCCAAAACTTCAAAATACAACTATTTTCATCAAAACAAATAGTCATATGAACTGCAAACACAGTCATTTCCGCCTTTATAACTTCTTAACTTCTTGCAGATTTCTCCTGTTTTTATCTGAAAATAAGGTCTTAAGAAAGAGATTATATCTCTTACTCCATGATTTATTTTGTGAAACTGAATGAGGTTTTTGTAGGCAATGATTTATTGAATAAAAAACTCTCTTTTATTTTTGAACACATCTTCTTCTATCCATAAACTGCCTTTGAAAAACATGTGTAAAACAAGAAAACTCTGTTTCTGAAATGCTTATTTGAACTTAAATGATGACCTTTAAACTTATAAAAACTATGACCTACCCTTAACCAAACTAAAAATGACTTTTAGACCTATTTAAGACCATGATAAAAAAAAAATATTGACATACAATGTTTTGAAATTTTTTTGGGTGATAACAGATGGATTGTATGTCATGCATTAAAGTATCCCTTTTGGGGGAGGAATGATGAGGTAAGAAACAAGCCTTTCGATATGTAGATCGTTGGGTTGCAGTGGAATAGAGCTCGAGGTGGCTATAATAATTAGGGAGAATATTTCTATAGTTTTTGGCTTGTCCTGGCTTGAGGGGTCCTGACCCAGGTTTGGTGTGCAAGTTTTGCCAACAAACCCCTATACTACTGGCCCTTTCAGTAGTGACCTGCTTACGCAAATCACAGTCTCACCCGAAGTAGTATGGGTGGGTGCTAGAACCATCTTTCTGCACCCTGAGAAAGGAAGGGTAAGGCAATAGGGCTGCGTTCTGTTCAGATCACCATGTCTCTACGCAGGGTTAAATATGTATCCTATTGCATCCGCATGCACTAGATCTAAAATTATATACTTCTCATAATATCAATACATAACCATAACAGAATAGATCTAGATCCAATTCAATAGACTTTCGTAGTATGATATACCCAGAGTGGACATATCAATCATTCAATATACAGACCTTCGCATAATAAAGACAGAGAATGCATAACACAGTGATTACCCGAAATTCAATAGTACTCACAAACTCTGATCTGAAAATCCAGCTTATTCATTCATTCATCAACCTTTCTTTACAATACCCTTCACAACCTACGCACACATCAGCAGGGCCTGCACACAGCTGGACTAGGATCTTCGCGCACATACACAGTAGTAATCCGTTCCCCAAAAACCAAAACATATCACTTACACAAAAAACCGCATCAATAGCTCATCAAAATCCTACCTTCTACAATCTGAAATGCCTCTCTATTTATAAAAATCTAGCTTTAACAATCTTATGGTCCGCAACCCATGGTTTTCAAACCCCTAGTTTACCCTTTGACCCATTATAATGCATTCAGGGCTTTTACCCACCCCAAAACCCCTACGCTATACTAAATATAATCAAAAATAGCCAAAATGGACCAGTTTCGTAGCTTGTTAGGAGACCCTGTTCCAACAGTCCCCCAACACAATCTTGTGACTCATCCCGAGTCACTGCACTGTTGTGACCTCATGTTCCATAGTCCTGTATGGTTTAAGTGGGCCTCCATTGACAAAGCCAGGGAGGAGGTCACTGCGCAGGGTAGCTAACTGAACTGCTCCACCATTCGTAACCTTCTGAAATATGTAGGGACCAAGCCAGTGTTGCTGGAATTTGCCAAGGTGTTTTGAAAATTGGCTGTCATATAATAAGACAAGATCACCTGTGACAAATGTCTTCTGGCGAATGTGTTGATCATGCTAGGCTTTATCTATAGCTTTTTGTACATGTTGTTGAAACTGAGCAATAAATCGATCTTCTTCCAATGCTACCAATTGCGCCAGGCATTCTTCTATGATATCAGCGAAGTGGTCATCCACCATTTTAATGGTAAACAGTTGTGCATCGGGTAAGCCTTCGTCCAAGTTAGCGGTTTATTCCCCTGTATTAATACGAGATAAATGGTCCGGGCCTACATTCAACCTTCCAGGTTTCACGATGATCTTAAAATCATATTCTTGAAACAGCAACAACCAGCGGCAAATCTTCCCCCCCAACATAGGCTTGTTGACCAGGTATTTTAAATTCAAATGGTCTGTAAACATCTTAAAGTGACCCCCCAGTAGGTAGTGTCGATATTTTTGTAGCACATACACCATAGCCAGGCCTTCACATTCAGTGGTAGAGTAATTCCTTTCAGCACCTGAGAGCTTGTGACTGGCAAAGGCAACCGGATGATCAATATCCCCTTCACCAGGTTGCGTAAGGACTGCACCCAAAGAATTGCCTGACACATCGACATGTACATGGAATTCCTTTGACCAATCAGGGAATATTATTATGGGAACAGAAATCATCTTTTCCTTGAGAAGTTCAAAACTCTTCTAACATTCATCATTCCAAAAAAAAGAGACATCTTTCTTTAGCAGTTGTTCCATGGGTGTTGTGATCAGAGCGTATCCTTGAATGAATTTTTTGTAGTAGCCTGTGTGACCGAGAATGGAACGCAACTGTTTCTCCATTGTAGGGGTGGCCAGGTTAATAATAACAGTTATATTCGCAAGGTCAACCATCAGGCCTTGCCGATAGACTATATGACCCAGAAAGATTCTGAACGGTACGCAGAAAACGAATTTCTTGACATTCAGGGAGATTTTGTGCTTTTGGCATGCATCCAACATTAATCACAGATTCAAGACATGATTCTTGAATAAGCTAAACATCGTCCAGTCATCGAAGTAAACATCCAGAAACTTATGGATAAATTCTTTGAGCACAGCCACTACGACCCTTGAAAATATGGCGGGTGCATTCTTAAGACCGAAGGGCATGACCGTGTACTGGAAAGAGCCCCATTCAGTGGCAAAGGTGGTCTTAATACAATCCTCTGGTGCAATTCTGAACTGATGGTATCCCGAGAATTTGTCTGTGAAGGAATAGGCCTCTTGGCCACCCACGTTATCCAAAATTTCTTCGGAGAAGGGATTAGGGAAGGGGTCGTGAACACAGGCATCATTTAGTTTTCAAAGGTCCACATAAACACGTATTTCTCCTTTTGTTTTTTTCTCCTGAACGACCATCGGGTTGATCCAATCTGACTGTTCAACTGGATCAATGATTCCTGCGATCAGCGTTTTGTCTAGCTCTTCTTTGACCTTTTTCCTATATTTAGGATTCAATCGGTAGGGCCGCTACTTTATGGGCCATGCCTCCAGTTTTAGAGTGATGTGCATAACGCCGAGGTCCCCTATGATTCCTTTGAGCTCTGAAAACTTTGTAGGAAATAAGTCCTGGTACTCTGTTAGTAGCTTGGCAACTTTCCCCATAGTGCCTTCATCCCAATTGTCCCCAATTTTTTCCAATTTAGGGTGTTCATTTGTCCCAATATTAACTTCGCGTAGCCGGAGAGGTTGTGTTACATTGACATTTAGGAGCGATGGGCCAATGACAGTACGTTCCCCTTCATATTCTGAAACAGAGATATTCCGCGGGTTATCTTCTTCTTCATTAATCGCCAAGCTCTGGCAGTTGAGTATGTCTTACATATGAGCCTCCCATGTCAGCACGGCTAGTGGGGTGTGTGGGTGAGGCTTCTTAAAGACGAATGCATCAATTTTGTATAGCTTTGCCAAGCATTTTTGTTCCTCGTGTTTGTCATCAGTATTTTTCACCTGTTGATGATGACTAGTTTTTACATCCAAGTTTTCTAGCAGTTGATCTCCAATTTGTCAAATTTGTCAGCTAGAAAACACCCATAAAAATTTTTCCCTCCTGCCTTCTCAATCAGCCTATGATGAGAAAAAACCTAATATTCAAGCCCTATCTAGTCTCAGTCATACAAACTTGTCCATCAGCTCCAAAGAGAATACTCCAATCTGTCAAAAATATCCCCTAAGTTAGGTAGTGGCGCTTTAGGCGATCTTCCCTTGGAAAACTATCCTCAGCCAAAATAACCTCTGTCTAAAAACAACCAGTCATAGATGACCTTCCTATTCTGCAAATAAATCTTGATACACCCTTAAGTCGCACCACTAACAAGCCTTGATGTCTCAGCAGTGCATATGCCACAAGTCAAACTGATATTAGGTGGATTTACAGTGTTTCAATGTCTTTTTCAAAAGCAGAAGTGTACCAGTGTTCCAGAATACATTATTAAACTTAACGTGAGAAGACAACTGCTTCTTATGTGGTTTTGAGCCTGGAATGCAAGTACTAGTCAGAGAGGTAATTCAATGAACTCCTGCAAACACAGTCAAAAGGTTAGTGACCTATGACTAGCAAGTAATACTCTGCAGACATAGGTCAGGATTGCTTCTGTTTTCTAAAGATGCATAAGAGTATTCTATCAAACAGAAGTACACATCTCATAGCATTCCCCTCATGGAATTTTGTCAAATTTTCACTTTTTATTACTTATTGTGATGTACTAAGCAGAGATATGCAGTGAAAAGAAAGATTCACACAGTTTGAAAATAGATGAAATGTGACTGTGTAAAACCTCCTCCAAGCATGAGCAAAGGGTTGGGTCACTTGTTGAAAACCTCCTCCAAGCATGAGCAGATGGTTAAGTCATTTGTTAAGACCTCCTTCATTTAATAAGCAGAGGGTCAGGAACAGAGGTGTAGCCTCATCCAGAAAGCACAGGGTTAACAATACTGCAAAGGGCCTAAAGAGCTTGTTTACACCTTATCTCCCATAGAGGAAACCACTGATACAACAATGGTATTTTCAAGGGGTGCTTACATGGTTTCACTATTTGAAAGACAGAGTTGAAATCAGTAGAAAGCAACTGAAGGCTTATGAATAGAAAAATGGTGTTAAAAACAGAGGGAAAACAGTGGTACTATGATAATCAAAGAGGTTTGGTTTTTCTTCTATCAAATATCTCCTTCAAAGGAAATCTGAAGCTAAAGTGAACAAATCTTGGATAGGCTCATCAATGTGAAGAAAAGGATATGACACCATGATTCAAATTCAATACAATATTCAAAGAATCAAGCCATATCACTATCACAATCAAAGACCTTTTATGAAACATGTGAAACGGCCTTGTTGTTCCATATGATTGCATTGAGGGTCTCTAAAGGAATTTTTCCTTGATAAACAGATATAGGTAAAGCCATGGGTGAATTCAAATAAGGTTTTTTATCCACAGTCAAAGGAAAATATCCAAGGGCACTTGACTGTTCTGATCAAACTGCAAAATAGCCATAATTATCATCAAAACACGAGGAGAGCAGAAATTTTCAAAGTAAGTTTTAGAGTGGTGATTCATCTCCTTCCAAGATATGGCAAAGGATGCCTCAAAAATCTTGGATATGACTTTTAAACAGTGCTCCTCTAAAGGTCATAAATAAACAAAGGTGACAAGTTTATTTTCTAGGCAAGAAACAGTGAAAAAGCAGTAAAAAGGAGCCATGACTATGGTGTCATTCAAACTCAGCCTCCACAGCATTTAAAATCGAAATATGGGCCTTTGTAATGTTAAAAGGTAATTTAAGTTTTTTATATGACAAAAGGGGGCCTTCTTAAACTCCAAACCCTCACAAAAGAAAAATATGAAGATGTGTTAGCTTTTTCGACTTTAAAAGGAGGAGAGACCATTGGCAAAGTCTCATGTGCAAATTCAAAACTCAAATACAACGCTCCCTCAGTTCTTTCACCGGAGAAGCAAGTGATTTCAACATTTTTCAGAGTTTTCAAAGTCTCAAGCCTGCGCGGTGCGCCTGGAAAAATGTGCGGTGTGCCTGTGAGCGAAGTTACAAAGGGTTATAATGGCTGCGCGGTGCGCCTGTAGTGCCCATTCAAACACCGCCCGAGTCCAACCCGACTGCGCGAAGCTTTCTTCTGCAAGCGTGCCGCTCACTCAAAAGGTCTCCAAAAAGCTCTGAGAGCTGCTCAACCAATCAAACAAGGCCCTCAAGCTTTTTTAAGGTATTTTTCATCACCTCATGGTAAAATTTTAATTTTGAAGGGGTGTTTTGCTATAAGGAGAAATAGTGCTTTTCAAAGCACTTCATCATCTAAAAACCATGAGATAGACAGTGGCATATGAGACAGAGTTTTTTCAAAACTGGAGAAAAGCTTTCTTATGCTTACGGGGTCTCAAATTAATTTGACAGTGTCTTAACAGTGGCTTTAGGGGCAGTTTGTCATTTAAAGAGCACAAGAAACAAATAGTGTTAAAGAGGGTAGGGTTTTTTAGAAAAATCAAGGTTGTTTACTGCTGTGAGTGTCACAAGACCATTACAGTGATAGCTGGGGTTTTTTTTATTAGTCTTAAGGGGCCTTAACTGCCTTCAAGAACAGTGATAAACCATGCACTAATTACTAGACAGACATACACAGTTGTAGAGGTATCAAATCAATTTGAAGAGTGTCCTAACAATGTTAAAACAAGAGAAGACTCTGTTTGAATTTCCAAGGGGAAAACGGTGATCATAATTTGAAAGCTTTGTCATTTTAAAGTCCTCTCTATATGGTGAAATAGTGAACATTGTGCAGCCTCTATAGTTCCAAAAGCAGATTGTGTGAAAGGCTTTTCAAATCAGCTGAGGGTGTTTTGTCTACTTTTGTAAAAGAAACAGTGAATAAAAAAAAGAGCATTGTTTGAGGGAAGGGTGTTTGTTTTTGTCAAAACACAAGAGTCCCTTCTTCACCAAGAGACCACCAACACACCTTTTAATACCTATGCCCAAGGAAAATAATAAATTGATTGTTTGCTTTTCATTTGACAAACACTTGTTGATTGGCATCAAAGAGGATTAAGTAGTGACTTATAAGGAGGACAGGGGTGTTGTTGAGAAACCATTTCAAGGACCATTTGAGACAACTTGTTTTTTTCAGTCAGCAAAGAGTATCCAAAACAAAAATGCCCCCTAGGCAAGACAGTAGAAGTGGCCTTCACAGGAGGTTTGAGCCTGTTTCAACTGAAGAGGTAAATGCTCATCCATCAGTCTTGTTTAACTTTCATGAAGTTGGATGTCTAGAGTTTTGTCAAAGGGTGCAGGAGGTGAAAATCTATTCCCCCTTGACACATCTTTGTGCTTTGAGATTTCAAGGGAAACACTTTCAGCTAGCAGGCTTGGATTTCAATTTTTCTCCTAGATCCATTACCAAAGCCACCAAAATCCCTTATGTCGGAGAGAAGTGGTTTAAACAGAGCCACCTAGACTCAGAACAATACAGACCCTTTTTGAAGCCTGAGCATATAGATACATGTCCATCCATCTTTCCCTTCTCATATCTGTTGACTAGTTATGCTCCCCTCATGAATATAATCATGAAATACTTCACTTGCGAGGGAAGGTTCTCCCGGGTCTATGCTTACCATGTTTGGTTGCTCATGCATTTCACAAGAGCCAAATTGTTAAATCTCCCTTTCTTCCTCCACAGAATTATTGAAAAAATGGCCTCCACTGTTCAGAAAAAACCTCCTTCTCAGCAGTCAGCTTGCCTTTTCCATCATTCCCTCATCAAGGTGATCATTCTTCATCAGCTTGAGAAGAAGGGAATCTCTTGGGACACTTTCATTGCACATCCAGATTTCGCCACTGTCCCTTCATTCCATGCATCTCCTTCCCCTTCCACTCAGCATCTTTCGCCTTCTTCAAGTAAGCCCATTCCCAAGAAGCTCAAATCTCCCATGATTGAACAAGAAGAAGAGCAAGATGAAGATGAGCAGCGTGATGAAGATGAGTAGCAGCATGATGATGAACAGCAACATGATGATGAATAGCAGCATAATGAAGAAGGGAAGCAAGGGGAAGAGGAGCATGATGAAGAAGGGCAGCAAGGGGAAGAAGAATATGATGATGAACAACAACAACATGATGATGAAGAAGGGCAGCAAAGTGAAAAAGAGCACAGTGAGGAAATTCATCACAGTGAAGAGCATCACAGTGATAGTATGCAGCACATTGATGAAGAGCAGCGCCATGAACAAACTCAAAACAATGAGGATGGAAATGATGAGGAAATTGAACATTCTGATGAAGATATTGGTAGCCCTCATAGTAGCAAAAAAGATGAAGATGAAGCCCAAAACATTGAAGAGACAGAGCCTCAAAGTCCTAGAGACAGCAAAGACAAGAGTAAAGAGGGTAGCCCTCAAAAAGACATGCAAGAATATAGTCAAAGCATCCATGAAGAAACTCAAAATAGTGGCAAGGATGATGAGGCAAGTAACAAGGGAAAAGAGCCAATAGAGCATGTGCTAGCTGCCTCTCCTAGGCAAGGGGCCATTCTTTCTTCTCCAAAAGTGGCCAAGCCCCAGACGTCAAGGAAAAGGGTGCCTCAAACTACAACTCCAAATGTCACTGGGAATGCCCACTGTGACAGGGGAAATTTCCCCATTGGCCCATTGTCCAGTTGCCCAAGAGAAGAAAGACCGAAGGCCACAAAGCAAGGGAATGGAAAAAAGCGAGCCATGGAAGGAGAGAGACTTTGACATAATTCCAGTCTGGTGATGATAGCGACAATGAGGCCAAATCATAGAGACTCTTCGGTCATCTCAGAAAGAACAGAGGTGGTGCTGAGGGCGGATCTGGGAGGCAAAAACTTCAATCACTTTGTAAACACAAAATAAACGGATCGCTGTTCCACGCCAGGCGGGGGTATAAAGGTTACAGGCAGCAGATATAAAAAGGAGGCCTCCAAGGCGCAAGTTAAATTGGAAGAAATCATGGGTGAGTTCAATGATAGAAAAGATGAAGATCAGCCCAGGAGAAAGAGGCCAAGAACCATGGGACTCAGAAGATCCCTTAAGAAACAAAAGGAGAAAGAAGCTGCCCTTCTCCAATATTTTCCTCTCTCTACTTTGTTCGCCCAAGAGATAGAGAACAATCGAGAAGCATGGCTTGAGAGGGTAAATGATCTCTTGGAAAAGAAGTTGGAGAAGGCCAATAGAGATTTGGACCTTCAAAGGAGGATGACCGGGCACTATAAAAAGCTCAATCAGTTCGCCCGACGAAAATTGAAGGCCACACAGGAAAAACTCAACGAACCTCAAAGGAGGCGTCCGGCACCAAAAATGAAGAAAGACACCTCAAAGCTCCAAATTTTGGTACCGCATACTCCAATATGTACGAAAACCCTGGAGGAGGTCATATATAGCTAAGGCCTGATTAATAAGTTTTGTTTTTTGTCGTTACGGGCTTTTGGCTAAAACTCATAGACTCGCCATTATCGGCCCAGGACATCCTCGAAAGGATAAAAATGGACATCATTGGATGCCATAATTTAGGGGCATATACTCAGCTATTTTCAGATTATTTGAAGATAATTTTCTCCCCCAAAATGGTGAAAAACACTCACTTTTTCCACACTCTACCCCGTTTATCAACAAGGTCTATTTTTTGGGTTTTTACACACAGGTCAGTTTTTGATAGACTTCCAGTGATTATTTTGGAGAAAAATAAGAATTTTCAGGAAATATACATTCAGAGCTTTCCAACGAGCCATCACGGGCCTCGTTTTGACATCGGGAAGGCCTCCAAAAGTTGTCGTCAAGACAGAGGACTTTCTGTTGATATATTTCTTAAGTATTTTTGTAAAAAATGTACATTTCTAAAGTGACTTTTCCTCATGTGCATTTAGCTATTTTTGGGCATGATTAGTTATGAAAAGTCAATATATTTTCTTTTTTTAGCATTTTTTAGATATTTTATGAGATATTTTGTGCCTTGGGCTTTGCAAAGCCTCAAGGAAAAAATAAGATATTTTGGATAGGCCAATGAGATTGCAAGTTGAACTAAGAGGTTTTCCTCAGTTTGGCCTATTTATTCCAAAGGCTTTCACTATAAACAAGGTTGAACTTGATGATAGAAGAAATATATGGTCATATAAGCTTTGGAAGAAATACTTGTCTCATGCTTTTGGATAGTCTCTTGAATGGTTTGGATGATGAAAGAGGATTGTTGTTGGATTCCTTGACTTGGTAAAAGTAATTGCCGTGTCTAGTGTTGTTCTTTTTCCCTTTATAAGGCAGGTAGATAATAGATTTGAGACATGCCCTTGGAGGCACCTTAAATTTCCTATTTCTTTATAGTTTCTATGTTTTCCTCCTTCTTAGTCATATCAAAGAATCCTTGATTGCTCTTTGATAACTGAAGAAATTTTTTGCTTGTTTCATTTATGGTTTTATGCATGTTAAGTATGATTCATGGTATGCCCTGCTTACTCATGGCTAGTCATAGCTCCACCTTCGAAACCTTTCTTTGATTTTTTGATTGTCATTTGTTGAACCAAGGAGGTCTTGTACTGATCTTGCCCTTTTCCTAAAACTATGCAATCTTGCTTCAAAGTGCCCAATAGCTTGAAATACTATGCTTAGGCATTTCCTCATAGTGATTTGAGTTGTTTTTTTTTCTTAAATGTATTTCCCCAAAGTCTGATAGCAATTTCCTAAAGTTAGAGAGTCATATCTCTCTATGTATTGCTTGAATGTTTATTTCTATGCATTGATCAGTTTATAGTTACATTTCTCATGATTAATGGTTAGCCCTACCATGTTTATGTCAGCTATTGAACTATTTATGTTTGAAATCCTTTGTTATTCACAAATTTAGTGTCCATCCCACTCCATTTTACCCAAAGATCCATTTTACCTTGATCAAATCGGCCCTTCAAATGAAGAAGATAAAACAGGTATTGAATGTTGTTCTTATGATTCACTTTCTTGTGCAAGCAATGGTGAAGATAGTGAAAGTAATGTTATGGATCTAGAAGAAGCTCTCAAGATTAAATTTGAAGATCAACAAACATCATTTAAAAGGGAGGAATCTATCTACAAAGAGATGATCTCTAGAATGAATGAACAGATGGAAACAATGAAGGAACAGGTAGAAATATATCAAAAACTATAGGTTAAAGCAACCTATCAAAATAGAAGACTTGAAGCAGAAATCCTCTTTCTCAATACAAATCTGGAAAAATCGAATAAGAAGAATGAAGAACTTAAAGAAGAAATCATCTCTCTGAAAGAAAATCTTGATGCATCAAATAATAAGAATGAAGAACTTCTACAAACATTTGAAGAATAAGAAAATGGGTTGAAAGAAGAAATTTTAAATTTGAATGATCAAGTAGAAGAAGGAAGAAGGGTTGAAGAAATTATGAAGAAGCAATGCCAAAAATTGGAAGATGAGGTAAACATTTTAAAAGGTAAATTAGAAGAAAAGGATAAACTTTTGAAGTTTCAAGATAGTACTAAGATTCTGGACAATATTCTTAGTAGTCAAAGATCTCCCTCCGTTAAATTTGGTCTTGGTTTTCATGAAACTATTAAAGGAGAATCTAGTTCACAAGGAAGTGCTAAAGATTCAAAGGATATCAATGCAAAGTTTGAAGTGTTAAAAGAAACAAAAGGTCAACCAGCAATCATGAACTCTCAAAAGGAATCATTCCCTCCTTTGGTCAATAATGTTGAATGCTCTGAATGTCATAATTATGGGCATGTTGCAGCTAATTGCAGAAGCAGATTGTTTCAGTCACAAACAAATAGATACTACACAGAAAGGTACTCAGGTTTCTTTAAGGGATATTGTTTTTCATGCAGCAAGTATGGTCATAAAGCAGTTGATTGCAATAAAAGAAAGAATAGAAAAACATACTATGATCCTTATGCTTAATTTTCTAGTCACATAAGATGTTATTCTTGTAACAAGTATGGACATGTAGAAAAGGAATGCAGGATGAATAGATCTGAGAACTTGGATAATTTCCAGCACACAAATAGAAATTTCAAGCAAAGATGGAAAAAGGTGGAGGACCGGTCAAAAACGTAGGGGATAATAATCCTACTGCAGTCATCCGCTTCTAAAGCTTACTTCTCATAATGACTGCTGGAGTAATGTGAGATACATTATAGGGATTAGTAATGTATCATCACACGGGGAGCAATGTATGATGATTCCCATGTGTGGTTTGGTAATTCTGGTTATGTTTATTTCTGACAGTGCATCTGATGTGAAGAAGAAAGGTACAGGTGGTACAAATTCAGGGGGAGATGAAGTTGTGGAAATTTTCAGTATTTCACTTTCCATACGCGGGTTTAGTGAACAAAAGCCACGTATACACGTGAGTTCCTTTGGAGAAAGAAGCGTATGATTTTCTGTTAAAGAAAACAGTGATTCAGCTCAAGAACAGGAGTACAGGTTCAGGGGGAGCATCAGTCTAACTACTAATGATTGCATTGTTGGCATTGTATCTTCTTATTCCTTAGTTCTTGTAATACTCATGCTCAAATGATGATGACATGATACATGGTTTCTTATGATAAGATCATGGATGAGCCCTGATTGTTTTTTTGCTGAAGAATATCTTTTGTTTTCACACATGGATGAGATGAAATTTTTATGATGCATCATGCAGAGTTTGTTGCTGATGACTATTGACATAATGTTACTTCATGATAAATATTGAAGATCTTGGTGATAACAGATCACATGGATGATTTCTAGACACATCTTTTCTATTGAAGAATTTGTTCTGGGAAGCATTTGAATATCTCAGACAGAAGCTGGGAGTAGTCTCTGCCAAATAGAAGATCAGATCTACTTAAATTCAGAAGATAAAATGGGATACGTGGTTTTCCTGAACGACAGTCGTGTATATACGTGAGTTCATACACATAAAATCGCGTATGGGTATTTGCTGACAGAATGTTTCTGGGTCAGCATTTTTCAGCACAGCTGCAGTACTGTTTTGTATCTCTGGTGGTGCTCCAGTAATCATAATTCTATTTCATTCTCTGATGTTTCTTGATAAAGATGCCTTGATGATTTGCTGTTGAAAGTGTTCAGGATGCACAAGCTAAGGGGGAGCATTAGCCTTGCTGAGTATAATGCATAGTTTGCATTATGATGATTCTGAAATATGATCTCTCTCTTGAGGTATTTTTGATCTTGATTATAAAAAGTCATATTTGTAATTTGATGAAAAGGTCATGTTGAGACCTATGATGTAAAATTGTAATATTCAGTCATGTAAGGACTTGTTCAAATGTGTAAACTCACTTGGTTAGGTACTTGAGTCAAATTCATAAACCCACTTGGTTGGGTAGTTGATTCAAAATGTGTAAACCCACTTGGTTGGGTACTTGAGTCACATATGGAAATCCACTTGGTTGGATCATTGATGTAAGTATGAGTCCTTGGTGATAGGAAAGGTCATAGAGTCATGTACTTCATTGAAAAATATGCCCAAGAATTCAAACTTGAACTCGGGGGGACGCAGTAGCACAATGCACATCGGATCTACGGAAGCTCTTGCTTTTCCTACATGAAGAAAAAAACCTTGTTTTGGTTTTGGTCCGCCCTTTGCCCTTGATGTCAAAAGGGGAGAGTGACATGGTGTTTGAATAAAGAGAAAGAATGGTGTCAAGAGTGACATGGTGTCATTGTATTCTTAATGTATCTATCTGTTGTGGTGATCAAACACCATCATGGTTGCCATCAAGTCCAAAGGGGGAGATTGTTGGCATGTGTTGTCCTTGATGGAAACCTACTTGATGAAATGAGATTGTTGGCTATATGATGCAGAGTGTTGTCCTTGATGGAAACCTACTTGATAAATTTGATTACAGCCTAACTTGATGAATTTGTCCTTTATGGAAACCTACTTGATGAAGTTAAGTGGGAAATTGTTGGCAATGTGATACAATGTATTGACTTTGATGGAATCTGCTTGATGAAGTTGTCCTGGATGGAAATGATGTAAATCTGATGTATCTATGTGTTAAAAAGAAGGATGATATATTTACAGACTAGCTCAGAAGTAACAAAAAAAAGGAATTCCAGTAAAGTGTCAGAGAAATGATAAATAAGTCATGTCACAAGGCATACGTGGGTTTGTTAAGGAGAAGTAGCGTATGCACGCGGAAAAGTATGTGCCAAGTCGCGTATGGTTATTTGCGCTCTAAATTTATAAATCCAGGGGTGTTACCATGGTATTGACCCATTGTATTGAGCGCTTGATTATCTATTTGATCCCGTCCATGAATACCATAGGAAATGGAGTGGTTTTGACTCATGGTATTGATAAAGGCTAAATCTATATAAGAAGAAGAAGATCATTGTGCAAGGGTGTGCAAGTGTAAGGGTTGTGAATGAATAAATCTCTCTAAGGAATATCTGCATGGATGAACTTTGTTCTTGATTGATAGATCTGAATCTATGATGCACCTATGAAGAAAATGATGAAGAGGGATCTCTAGATCTGAAATGTATATGTATTTTCTAGATCTGTTTATGGAATGTTTAGATCTGAGATGAGGCAAAATAATTTTTGAAGTAAAGGATGAAATTTGAGCTGTTTATCTGATCTGAAGAGCTGCACATTCTGGAAAAGTTACAGATGTATATGCAGGTTCGCTTCAGCAAAAGCGCGTGTATACGCGGGTCTGATTAAGGAAAAGCGCATATGGGAAGATAGGATTTTCTGAAGAATGCACAGAAGTATACACGGGTTGGTCTGCATGAAAGCGCGTACATACGCAGGTTCAGTGAAGTCAAAGCGCGTATGGAATCTAGGGTTTGCTGAAGTAAGTGGAATGAAATGCCTGATCTGTTTTGATGTTTTACTGTTATCTGTCAATGATGTATTCTTACAGAACTGGGTTGTTTGAATGATGAATATGCTGCTGATTATGTTAATTGAAGATCAAGTCATTGGTTGATTGGTTGATGATTCAATGAATAAATTGATGGGGTTATAAGTTTCAGTTTGATGAATGTTGAGCTTAATTGTGTGGAGTGGGTCCAGTCTGAAAATATGATGAAAAGTGGCCTACAAGTTGTGTTGTATGGAAGTTGTTGGATCCAGTATGAAAATTGATGAAACGTGGTCCGCAGAGGTGGTGAAGGTCAAAGCCTTCAGTGAGGGGGTTGTAGCTCCCTTCCAGTGGTAGCTGGTAAACGAGTGCAAGGGGTAGTGGCTCCCTTCCAGGAGAGGCTGGTAAACGAGTGTAGGGGGTAGTGGCTCCCTTCCAAGAGAGGCTGGTAAACGAGAGCAGGGGGTTGTAGCTCCCTTCCAGGAAAGGCTAGTAAACGAGAGAAGGTTGTAGCCTTCTGCAAGTGGGTTCCTGCGTGCTAGTATGAGTCTGTGCCAGTACATCGTTGTACGATGTTTTCTTTATAATAAAATATTGAAGACTAAGACGAATACAGCGGTGGTTTTCTCCCGAATTGGGTTTCCACCTTAAATCCTGGTGTTCATGTGTGTTGCTTATGTGTGATGATTTATTCTGTTCTTATTGCACGTGTTTACTGCTTACTAAACATCTAATGAATGAATGATGCAATGATCTAAGTAAAGAATTATCTGCATAATGAGATCTCTAGTAATACGCGAGTTTCATTAAGGATATCTGTGTGTATACGCGACTTGGATTCATTAAAGTAGCGTATGGGTTTTAGAGAAGGAAAAAGTAAAAAAGTTTTCAGTCTGCACTAAATACTGATTCAACCCCCCCCCCCCCTCTCGGTATTTTTCCCAACAATAACTAGCCTAAAACCAGAAACACAAGAAGCAAACACATAGATATCCCTTACACAAATAGAGAGAGCCCTCTCTGATTCTAGGAAGGCTAGGTCCTTGGGCTCCAAAGACTGGTTTGATGTTACACTGTCATTTGGCTTGCCAATCAGCCAAATCACGGGACCCTAAAATAATGGCGATCACGGTGGGACTCTGAGTGATAAAAAAACTTAGATTCCCTACACATTTTAGCAGCCTTAGGAATACTATCTGATTGAATTATCCCACCACTCACTAACATAGTGGCGATCACGATGGGACCTTCCGAGTTAGTGACAATCTAAGTACAACTTAATAACTCTCAAAGTCTCAATCAAACTTAGAAAACTTAAGTGTTGTTTGAAGAGTAGAAGCTAGCTCTTTCACCATCTTTGCAAAATGATGATTCAATTATAGGAAACTCTTCCAAACCTCATAGGCTACACATAAAAACTCAGAAAACCCCAAAAACTTCCCTAGATTGGATTTTCTCTAGTTATTGGTGGTGGACCATAGCTACATCTCTACAAAAACAACCAATTGCCACCTGGCGACTCCACTAGCCTCCAGTAGGCCTAAAAACTCCATAAAAAAACCAAAAAATTCATAAACCATACCTTTCTGTTGACTCATCCTTTCTAAATCTTAAAACTCATGGTGCAAACTCTGTGATCAGTGACAAACTAAGTATAACTTAGCGATTCATAAAACTTCACCTAAACATAGGAGATAAATAGAAATAAACTTGCAAATAGAACTATTAGCTTGTCCAAACAACCTAGCAAACTATTGAAACCAAGTAGTAACTCTTTCTTTCAAGTCCTCACCTCAAATTTTGCTAAAAAAAACTTTTTTCCGAAAGCATCTTTGATAGTTTTGGTGGTGGACCATAGTTCTCAAATAAATCCACCTGGCGACTCCACTAGCCCTCATATTGTACATCATCCATTATCTCCCGCCATGGCAGCCTAGTATGCACCCTTGGTGTTGCCACACCCTTTGGCTCCTTTACAAAATGACTATCAATCCAAAATCCTGCACTTTACCAGAGTTGAGGCTACCACCGTTCAACAACATGTAGATAGAATTAGTGATGCCTTTGAATACATGGAAATAGAAGACGAGACCATCAGAATGAGGATGTTCGCCCAAATCCTGGGCAGAGAACCCAAAAAATGGTTTAAGAGCTTAACTCCAAATAGTATACACGATCTCCCAGAACTCTACCAAACCTTCATAAATAAGTGGGAGATCAAAAAGAACCCCATTCAAATCTTGTCAGAGTATAACAATCTAAAAAGGAAAAATGGGGAAAGTGTCCAGGAATACTGCACTAGGTTCAACAGTGTGTATAACACCCTCCCGCCTCACTTCAAACCTCCACTTGGCTCAGCCTTAGCAAAGTTCCCCGAAGGTTTCGACCCAGACATGACTTATCAACTAAGAGACAAGGACCCCCAACCTTAGAGGAAATGCAAAAAGTAGCCATAAATGCAGAAGCCAATTTAGCTGAAAAGAGAGCTAGGATGAAATCAGAGAAGAAGGTCACATACCGTGACGAAGTTTCCCCTTAAGTATCTTCTTTAGACCCTAGAATAGATGGCCTGGTTAAAACCATGGCGAAAATGTGGGAAAAAATGAGTGAAAAGACGCCTCTTAGGGACAACCAACCAAACCCTCCAAACAGAAACCGGAACCAAAACTTTAGGAGAGAACAACCTCAAAAAAAACCAAGGGAAACTGACCAACAAGTTAGGCCATCTTTTAATGAAAATTATGTTGATGAGGATGAAAGGGATACAGAACCCATTGATGAAAATAATTTGAACCTTATAGGTTCTTATAATGAGAGTGAGTTTTACCTCACAGAAGAAGAACAATATTTCTTCTCTCCAAATCAAAATGAAACCAACTATGAAGATGCCGAAGATCCTGCTATAGATTTTCAGAATGTCATAATAGAAGTTCGCAGGCAATATTATCTCAGGAGTAGAAAAAACCACGATAACTCCAAGAAACGTAGCTCAGACACTACTGTTACTAAAACCCCTGATAACATCCTTAAAAAAGCAGTGGATAGCAACAAAATCGTGGTCAAGAAAACTGACCAAAACAAAGATAAAGCTATTCAGACAAGTTTTGGCTCAGATTCTCCTAGTACCTCCACCAAGATTCTCGAGATGGCTGTGTCGGACAAAATCTCAAACCAAAGTCAAAAAATTAAGAACATAGAGAAAATCATGGCTGAAAAAACCAAAACAAATCTATCCAAACTACAAGCGCCTTTTAGTTTTGAAGGGGAAATTGCCAAAATAAAAATAACCATACCCCTTACTGAACTAATAACTATAGATATGTATAGATCTCAAATCTTCAAAATTTTTAACATAGAAAATGAGGCAGACACTTTAAATCTGACAGATGACAAACCCGAACTTTTATTCGGTCCCGAAATAGAAGGTGAATACCAAGAAGGAACTGTTTCCCCTTTTTATGTAAGTTTGAACATCCAAGATAAGATATTACATAACGCCATGTTAGATTCTGGTGCCTCCCATAACCTCATGCCTAAAGCAGTCATGGAGAATCTGGGTCTAGAGGTAACTAAACCTTACAAAGACCTGTACTCATTTGATTCAAGTCGGGTCAAATGCTTAGGCCTAATAAAGAACCTGGGTTTTGCTTTAACACAGTTACCAGCAAAAAACCTAGTCATGGACGTAGTAGTGGCCGATATTCCTCCTAAGTATGGAATGATGTTATCAAGATCATGGGCTGCCAAAATACAAGGTAACCTTCAAATGGATATGCCATTCGCTACCATCCCAGTTTTCAACCAAACTAGGAGGCTGTACCGAGAAACTCACATGAAATACATGGTTAGAAACCAAGATAGGCCAAACAACACTCCCATTTATTCCATTCACTCCAGTTTGGATTATTTTATCTTATACAATGAAATTGATATAAATGAGAAGATAAAAGAAATTGAAGAGGATTTTAAACCATCAAAACAACAATTCCCATCCTCAAATGAAGAAACTAATGACCAAAGCTCCGAGAAACCTGAAAAACAGCTTAGTATCATGTATGAAAAAAAGACCCTTTGCAGTGTAAGCTTTGACGGTTCTTGTGGAAAAATTGGTTCGAGGGAAGTTATCTGGATACACAATACTAATGAAGGTCAGTCTTTCAGATTAGAATTCCAATGTACTAATAACATCGCGGAATATGAAGCCCTTCTCCTTGGCCTGCACATACTTAAGGACTTAGGCGCTAAGAAAATATCATTCCAAGGAGATTCAGAACTTGTAATTAGACAAATGAAAGGTGAATATTCGGTAAAAAACCCAAGACTAAGAGAATACAGGAATGCAGCTTTAGACATCCTCAAAACCTTCGAAAAATTTCTAGGGTTCAAAATAGCCTAGCCAATGAGCTCGCCTTTGCCGCAAGCAATGGCCAAATACCAAGTCTAAACGAGCAATACAGTATTCAGGTCAAACATCGCCCTACAGTACCAGAAAATCTTGACCATTGGAAAATATTCAAAGATGACGATCAAATTGATGATTTTTTACAATCTAGGAATGAATTTGAAATAACCAAAACAGACTTAGAAAATGAAGAAAAGAATCCTGGAAAAAATCAAGATCAAGAGCCAAATTTACCTTCTTGGACAGATCTAAACTTGGTAAATCATTCATATGGAACTGAGATAGGAGAGGACATAGACCAAAGAGAACTTGAAGTTTTACACTGTGAAAATGACACCATACCCAGAGGGCTTGTGCCTTTAGAGGAATTGTTTGATTTTAACGATGTGGCCAAAAAGCCAAAAATGGAATCTACCGAGGTCGACATAGAATAATATAACATAGGAAGCTCGAAAGAACCAAGAAAGATCAAAATATCCAAAACCCTCCCTCCTCACATAAAATATAAGTACATCAAGTTGTTTAAATAATTTAAATATGTGTTCGCATGAGGATACCAAGATTTGAAATCATACAACACAAGCATCATTCAACATAAGATTCCCCTCAAAGAAAACCAGAAGCCTTTCAAACAGAAGTTAAGAAGAATAAACCTAGTGTTACTACCTTTGGGTGAAAGAGAAATCAAAAATATGTATGATGTTGGGATAATAGTGTCCCTCAGGTACTCTAAGTGGGTTTCAAATCTAGTATCAGTTAGGAAAAAAACTGGTGAGATCAAACTTTGTATCGATTTCCGAAACCTAAATAGAGCATGTCTAAAAGACAACTATCCGTTGCCCAAAATGGACCACATACTTCAAAGGGTAGTAGGTGCTAAAAGGATCTCATTACTTGATGGTTTCTCTGGTTACAACCAAGTGCTGGTTTACCCCACTGATCAACACAAAACTACTTTCACCACACCTTGGGGCACTTTCATGTACGTTAAAATGCCTTTTGGATTGATGAATGATGGCGCCACATTCCAAAGAGCCATGGACATAGCCTTCTCAGAAGACATAGGTTATTTCATAGTCATATATCTCGACGATATCACAGTATATTCCAAATCAGATGAAGAGCACCTGGTTCACTTAAGAAAGGTTTTCAACAAATGTAGAAAATATGGTTTATCCCTAAACCCCAAGAAAACAATTTTCGGTCTCGAAGAAGGAAAACTCCTAGGTCACATCATTTAGGAAGAAGGAATAAAAATAGACCCCAGAGAATTGAAGGCATATTACAAATAAGTCACTCCAGAAACATAAAGGAGTTGCAATCCTTTATCGGAAAGATTATTTTCTTAAGAAGATTCATCCCAAATCTTGCCAAACTTCTAAGAGATATCAAAAACATGTTAAAAAAATAGGTCGGGGTTAAATGGACTACAGAAGCCAAAAAATATTTTGAAATAGTTAAAAAAACCCTAACTGAAACACCGGTACTGATAAGTCCTGATTTCACCAAAGATTTTTACATTTCTTCATTTGCCTCGGAACACACGATAGCTGTTGTGTTGTTACAAAAGAACGCAGCAGGGAAAGAACATCCCATTTCCTTTTTTAGCAAATCCCTAAGAGATGCTCCCTTGAAATATAACATCATGGAAAAACAGGCATTCACATTGGTAAAAGCACTGAAATATTTCCGAGTTTGCATCTTGCATTCTCATATCATTGCTTTTGTTCCTAATGTCGTCATCAAAGACATATTAAACCAAGATCCTGATGGTAAAAGAGGAGAATGGATCGCTATCATCTTAGAATATGACTTAGAAATACGACCCACCAAACTGGTTAAAGGACAGGGACTTGCAAGACTAATGGCTGAAACTAACCTCCAAGCATTAGATATAAATTTTGTTGACACCTTAGAAGAACATGAAGAATGCACAGCCCCTCATGTTGAACAAGTGTTTTTAAATTCACCTTGGTATGCAGATATTCTTTATGTGTTATTTTATCTAAATGCTCCTCCGAATTTATCAAAAAAAAAAGCAAGATTCCTTAAACAAAAATCTCTAAAGTTTTGCATTATAGATGGAGTTCTGTATTGGAAAAATCCCACTGGTATGCTGCTTAAATGTTTGCTTGAGTATGATGCAGAGAAAATTATGCACGAAATGCACGAAGGAGAATGTGGAGGTCATCTCTACTAGAAAACCACAGGGAAAAAAATCCTTAGAGCCGGTTATTATTGGCCTACCTTATTTCCTGACACTCACAAACTAGTTATGACATGCCATAAGTGCCAAATTTTTTATGGCAAGAAAAATCTTCTACCTTTTCCCTTACATCCCATCATAGTTGAAGGACCCTTCTAGCAATGGGGTCTAGATTTTATTGGGGAAATTCACCCTTCTTCGTCCGCTCAACATAAATGGATCCTTACAACCACTTATTACTTTACCAAATGGAGAGAAGCCATACCCTCCAGGAATGCCACCGATTCAGTCATCATTAAGTTCCTAGAAACCAACGTCCTATCTAGATTCGGTTGTCCTAGAAAGATCATTACGGATAACGTTGCTGCCTTTTCCTCCAAAATAATGGTCGACTTCTGTTACAAATATCACATTTCATTAGGACATTCCACAGCTTATTACCCTCAAGGTAATGGTTTAGCCGAGTCCTCTAACAAAAGCCTATTCAACATCATCAAGAAACTTATGGAACAAAATCAAAAAGCATGGCATGGAAAACTAGTACACGCACTATGGGCTGATAGACTGACCACCAAAAAATCAATTGGTATGTCTCCCTACCAACTAGTGTATGGCATGGATGCCACTTTCCCAACATCTTTAGGGGTTCCAGTAATGAAGCTATTGCAGGAAGTTCAAATAGAAGAAAATGACATGCAAAGGAGGGTAAATCAGATTATCCATTTACAGCAAACAAGAGAAGTTTGCCAAAAGGCTCAGTTAGCGAAAGACAAAATAAAATAGATTTTTGATAGAAGGACCAAGGAAAATGATTTTCAGATCAAGGACAAAGTGTTAAAATGGGATTCTAGAAGAGAAGACAAAGGTAAACATGGAAAGTTTGAAAACTTATGGAAGGGGCCTTTCATCATTAGCTCAGTTAGCGGAAACAATGCCTTTTTCCTGCAAGAACTTGATGGGACTGAAACTTTTGGAGGTCCTGTGAATGGCAGGTCATTAAAGCATTATTTTTGTCAAGAGCTCCAATTTTAAATATTTTCAATAATTGTATATACTATTGTTTGAAAAATAAAAATCAAAAATCAAAAAAACAGAAAATTCAAAAACAATAGAAAAATAGAAAAAGAGGGTGGTTTGAAAAAAAGAAAGAAAGCCCCATGTTCAAAAAATAGTCATTCTGAAAGCGCGCAAGTCTAAATGCCGCTACTAGTTCTCAAAATGTCTTGTTCAGTTATCTAGCCTAATCATAACTGAACATGTTTTAAATTTATTTGCTGATAAGTTAGTGAGAGGAAAAGATAGTCAACATTGTGTAAGCTTGACTTATCAAAGAAAATAGATTAGGAAACGATATTGGTTCCACATGCTCAAAACATAACCAAAGAGGAAAGCAGGGATGAAAAACAAACTGTGTATCCTAGCCTTGATTTTCTAGATTTCATTTTATGCAAAATAATATTTGTGTGCAGCTTGTCTTTCATGCCACAAGTACATGACAAATCAGATTGTCTAATCCTGATTTGGTCATTTTTCCATTTCATGTTGTAGATTAGAGAATAAAATCTTGTCAAACAGCTTAACCTTGATAGTCGATCCAATATAGGTAGAGAAACAAAGGAGTTCATCAGCTTAATCTGAACTCCCAGCGGATATAAGTGTAGAATTAGATAGTGTCATTTTTCAAAAATATTATGTCAAAGGGTTGCTAGTCCAAATGCACCTGAAAGAAGAAAAAATGTTAGGAAATGTAGCGGTATAGGTAGAAATGTCTTTGATGCTAATCATGCTGTCAATTTTCAGAAATAGCATTAGGGAATAAAGAAATTTGCGCCAATGGATAAAGGCACTGGTCTTCAAAGGAATGAGATCTGAAATTCTGGACACCTCCTGAAAAGGCACTGCCCTCCCCAAATGGAGCCATTGTTAGTCATCAGTATTTTTCACCTGTTGATGATGACTAGTTTTTATAGCCAAGTTTTCTAGCAGTTGATCTCCAATTTGCCTTATTTGTCAGCTAGAAAACACCCATAAACATTTTTCCCTCCTACCTTCTCAATCAACCTATGATGAGAAAAAACCTAATTGTCAACCCCTATCTATTCTTAGTCATACAAACTTATCCATCAGCTCCAAAGAGAATACTCCAAATTTGTCAAAAAATCTCCCCTAAGTTAGGTAGTGGTGCTTTAGGCGATCTTCCCTTGGAAAACTATCCTAAGCCAAAAGAACCTCTGTCTAAAAACAACCAGTCATAGATGACCTTCCTATTCTGCAAATAAAGCTTGATACACCCTTAAGTCGCGCCACTAACAAGCCTTGATGTCTCAGTAGTGCATATGCCACAAGTCAAATTGATATTAGGTGGATTTACAGTGTTTCAATGTCTTTGTCAAAAGCAGAAGTGTACCAGTGTTCTAGAAGACATTATTAAACTTAACATGAGAAGACAGCTACTTCTCATGTGGTTTTGAGCCTGGAATGCAAGTACTATTCAGAGAGGTAATTCAATGAACTCCTGTAAACACAGTCAAAAGGTTAGTGACCTATGACTAGCAAGTAATACTCTGCAGACATAGGTCAGGATTGCTCATGTTTTCTAAAGATGCATAAGGGTATTCTATCAAACAGAAATACACATCTCAGAGCATGCCCCTCATGGAATTTTCTCAATTTTTCACTTTTTATTACTTATTGTGATGTACTAAGCAGAGATATGCAGTGAAAGGAAAGATTGACACAATTTGAAAACAGATGAAATGTGACTGTGTAAAACCTCCTCCAAGCATGAGCAGAGGGTTGGGTCACTTGTTGCAAACCTCCTCCAAGCATGAGAAAATTTTTAAGTCATTTGTTAATACCTCCTTCATTTAATAAGCAGAGGGTCAGGAACAGAGGTGTAGCCTCATCCAAAAAGCACAAGGTTAACAACACTGCAAAGGGCCTAAAGAGATTGTTTACACCTTGTTGTTCTATATGATTGTATTGAGGGTATCTAAAGGCCTTTTTCCTTTATAAACAAATATAGGTAAAGCCATGGGTAAATGCAAATAAGGTTTTTCATCCATAGTCAAAGGAAAATATCCCAGGGCGCTTGATTGTTCTGATCAAACTGCACAATAGCCATAATTATCATAAAAACACCAGGAGAGCAGAAATTGTCAAAGTAAATTTTAGAGTGGTGATTCATCCCCTTCCAAGATATGGAAAAGGATGCCTCACAAATCTTGGATATGACTTTTAAATAGTGCTCCTCTAAAGGTCAGAAATAAACAAAGGTGACAGGTTTATTTTCTAGGCAAGAAACAATGAAAAAGCAGTAAAAAGGAGCCATGACTATAGCGTCATTCAAAAGTAGCCTCCACAGCATTTAAAATCGAAATATGGGCCTTTGTAATGTTAAAAGTTGATTTAAGTTTTTTATATGAAAAAAGGGGGCCTTCTTAAACTCTAAACCCTCACAAAAGAAAAATATGAAGATGTGTTGGCTTTTTTTGCTTTAAAAGGAGGAGAGACCGTTGGCAAAGACTCATGTGAAAATTCAAAACTCAAATACAATGATCCATCAGCTCTTTCATCGGAGAAGCAAGTGATTTCAACATTTTTCAGAGTTTTCAAAGCCTCAAGCCTACGCAGCACGCCTGTGAGCGAAGTTACAAATGGTTATAACGGCTGCGCGGCGCGCCTGTAGCGCCCGTTCAAACACTGCCCGAGGCCGACCCAACTGCACGGTGCTTTCTTCTGCAAGTGTGCCGCTCACTCAAAAGGTCTCCAAAAAGATCTGAGAGCTGCTCAACCAATCAAACAAGGCCCTCAAGCATTTTTAAGGTATTTTTCATCACCTCATGGTAAAATTTGAATTTTGAAGGGGTATTTTGCTATAAGGAGAAATAGTGCTTTTCAAAGCACTTCATCATCCGAAAACCATGATATAGACAGTGGCATATGAGACAGAGTTTTGTCAAAACTGGAGAAAATATTTCTTATGCTTAGGGGGTCACAAATCAATTTGATAGTGTCTTAACAGTGGCTTTAAGGGAAGTTTGTCATTTAAAGAGCACAAGAAACAAATAGTGTTAAAGAGGGTATTGTTTTTGAGAAAAATCAAGGTTGTTTACTGCTGTGAGTGTCACAAGACCATTACTGTGATAGCTGGGGTGTTTTTTATCAGTCTTAAGGGGCCTTAACTGCCTTCAAGAACAGTGATAAACCATGCACTAATTACTAGACAGACATACATAGTTGTAGAGGTCTCAAATCAATTTGAAGAGTGTCCTAACAGTGTTAAAACAAGAGTAGACTTTGTTTGAATTTCCAACGGGAAAACAGTGATCATAATTTGAAAGCTTTTTCATTTTAAAGTCCTCTCTGTATGGTGAAATAGTGAACATTGTGCAGCCTCTATAGTTCCAAAAGTAGAGTGTGTGAAAGGATTTTCAAATCAGCTGAGGGTGTTTTGTCTACTTTTGTAAAAGAAACAGTGAATAAACAAAAGAACATTATTTGAGGGAAGGGTGTTTGTTTTTGTCAAAACACAAGAGTCCCTTCTTCACCAAGAGACCACCAACACACCTTTCAAGACCTTTGCCCAAGCACAGTAATAAATTTACTGTTTTCTTTTCATTTGACAAACACTTGTTGATTGGCATCAAAGAGGATTAAACATTGACTTATAAGGAGGACAGGGGTGTTGTTGAGAAACCATTTCAAAGACCATTTGAGACAACTTGTTTTTTTCAGTTAGCAAAGAGTATCCAAAACAAAAATGCCTCCCAAGCAAGACAATAGAAGTGGCCTTCACAGGAGGTTTGAGCATGTTTCAACTGAAGAGGTAAATTCTCATCCATCAGTCTTGTTTAACTTTCATGAAGTTGGATGTCTAGAGTTTTGTCAAAGGGTGTAGGAGGTGAAAATCTATTCCCCCTTGACACATCTTTGTGCTTTGAGATTTCAAGGGAAACACTTTCAGCTGGCAGGCTTGGATTTCAAGTTTTCTCCTAGATCCATTTCCAAATGTTGGGAAAAATACTGAGAGGGGGGGGGGGTGAAACAATATTTAGGGCTGAACTATTCCTCTTTTATTTCTCTTAAAACCTTATGTTACAGTACTGCATCCAACTTGTATGTCCAGATATCTTATTATGTCTTTACTTAGAGCATTGCATCAGATAAGCATTAAGCATGAACAGAAATAACAGAACAAACCATCAAACATACACAACACATATGAACACCAAGATTTAAGGTGGAAACCCAATTTGGGAGAAAACCACCGCTGCTGTAATCTCAGTCTTCAATATTTATTATAGAGAAAACTTCTTACAATATATGCTGGTGCAGACTTATACCAGCACGCAAGCACCCACCTGCAGAAGGCTACAACCTTCTCTCGTTTACTAGCTACCACTGGAAGGGAGCTACAACCCCCTCTCTGACGGCTTCGACCCTCAACACCACTACGGACCTCATTTCATCAATTTTCATACTGGATCCACCAATTTCCATACGACATACCTTGCCGGTCACCAGATTTATTTGTTTTCTATATACTCACACCAGTTCTTCATGATATCGTCCGTCATTCAAACCAAAGATTTATCATCGTTAGATCATTATATTCATGGGTGCATCATAGTCTCAGATTTATCAGTTAAGAATAAAGCTCGCCCATACAGATATTCTTTTTAGAAAATTTATTCACAACCTTTTCAATCCACACCTCATTCTTTATTTTTCTTCTCCTTATATAGTTTTCCCTTTATTAAAATCATGGGTCAAAACCACGAACCGCTAGTGGTAATCCTTTTAGTTTTTCCCACGGGGCTTTTGATATCTTTTTAATTTATTTATCAATTTTAAAGAAATTGACAAATAATTATATTTACAACTTTTTTAATTCCCAAGCCTTATATCTAAAGTTTAACCCTTCGGACTTTATAGAAACATCCAACGCTTCCAAATAAATTAATCTTGCAATAAACCTTTGACCCCGGGCCCACAAACATAGTTAATAGCCAATCCAATACGCCCATCGTACCACAGTAAACCTCGCACAATTCCAGCGTCCGATCACCATTAGATTAGCAAGCTTCCAGATCAACGGCGTATATGCATATCGCTCGACCTCCGATGCCGAATGTTAACGGGCGATGGCCCGCCATACCTGTGTTAATAACACGCACCTTCAACAATAGATGACCGTCTGATGACCCCTTCCCAGATCAACGGCGCTCAACGATATTGCTGGGCAACATGGGTCGAACTATAATGCGCGATGGCGCATAGTGAAAAGCGGTTTTGTAAAATCGTACAGGGACGTGTGTCAAGTATTCTATGGAATCGCTCCTCATCCAGGAAATACCGCTTACTCCGCATAGGTGGTGCGATGAAAACCGTAGACCACCTTCACTGTTCATACGGTCATGGTTCCGCTCTTCCACGCAGGGTTTCGTCGCCTTTTAAATGTATTATTATAATTAAATTGCGCTTTAATGTTTTGCGTTCCGTCGTCACCAAGTGTTCCGCTACTCCATTAATCTGCGCCATCTCCCATCAACTCCCTCATCAGATACAGAGTATCATTCAACCCTTCCAATTACACAGGACATCATTTGACTCCATTACAGAGATTATTCACACAGAGGTTTAGGGGATTCCATACAAGAATTACATCAGTTAATACACATATCATAACTCTAAAACGATGATTTCATTCTTCTCTGGGCACCATAGGTATCCTCTACCCATTATGAAATTGATCACACAGGTCATATATATTCCAGATTTACTCAACCATACTTAACACAATTCCACAGTTCTTCATCAACATACAAAAATGTTGGCCAGATATTCAATTTTTCCTTCAATCTATTACCTTGACTCTTCCTAGCAGCTCTCCCTTCTGCCATTTCCTTTGCAAACTGTATTAAACCCCTAATTCAACTCTACTACTCTGTCTCTAATTCCTCTGTTTCATCTGCTGCTTTTGCTACCTCTCTGTTTCTTTTGCCTTCCTATCTTTGCTTTGCCAATTCCTTTGCCATCAATGACAATATTTCCAACAATCTCCCCCTTTGGCATTGATGGCAATACTCTTCCTCTGATGGCCTTACAGAAGCCCTTTGTTGTTTTTCCTCCCCCTTTGACATCAATGGCAAATATTTTGATCAAGATCCTTTAAACCGATAATGCCATGCTCCCCCTGAGATCATGCTGCATCTTAAACATAATATGACCAACAATTCATCATTTTCATATGACCAATGCTCCCCCTGAGCATGTGCATTCAGAGATGCCTAACAGCACCTCACAACCAATTTAATCTTCTGTATTTAAGTAGACCTGATCCTCTTCTTGGCAGAGACTACTCCCAGTTTCTGTCTGAGATATTCGAATGCTTCCCTGGGTAGAGGTTTGGTAAATATATCAGCAACTTGTTCTTTGGAGGAAACATACTCCAATTTCACCTTTTGTTCAAGCACTTGTTCATGTAAGAAGTGATATTTGATGGGAATGTGCTTAGTCTTGGAATGCATAACAGGATTCTTTGAGATACTGATAGCACTTGTATTATCACACATAATGGAGATAGGAGGTGAACATTTGATTTGAAAGTCTTGTAGGGTTTGCATCATCCAGAGAAGTTGAGTGCAACATGATGCAGCAGCCACATATTTTGCTTCTGCTATAGATAAGGCAATGGAGCTTTGCTTCTTACTGAACCAAGATACTAACCTGGGCCCCATATAGAATTCACCACCACTGGTGCTTTTCTGATCATCAACACTTCCAGCCCAATCTTCATCAGTGTATGCAAAAAGAGTAAGATCAGCATTCTTTGGATACCATAGTCCAAAGTCTTGAGTTCCTTGTAGATATTTGAATATTCTTTTCACAGCCTGAAGATGAGTCTCTTTTGGATTAGCTTGGAATCGTCCAACAATCCCAACTACATGCATGATGTCTAGCCTTGTCCCAGTGAGATACAGTAGACTTCCTATCATAGATCTGTATTCAAGATGATTCACCGTGGGAGAATCATCATTAGAACTGAGATTACATCCGGTTATCATTGGTGTACTTACAGGTTTGCAGTCTTCCATGCCATACTTCTTCAAGATTTGCTTGAGGTATTTTGCTTGTGATAAGAATATGCCATCTGTTGCTTGTTGCACTTGCAAGCCAAGAAAGAATGTTAGTTCCCCAAGTAAAGACATTTCAAATTCTTGCTTCATATCAGAAGAAAATTTCTGATTTATAGACTCTTCATTACTTCCAAAAATGATATCATCAACATATACAACCACAATCAATAGTTTGTCATTTTCAGTTTTTGTGTATAAGTTGCTATCAGCAGACCCTTTTGAAAATCCTTGTTGATGAAGATATTTGTCAAGATGATAGTACCATGCCCTTGGAGCTTGTTTGAGACCATATAGAGCCTTTTTAAGTCTACAAAAAAGTTTTTCATCATTTCCCAAAATGAATCCTTCTGGTTGTTCTATATAAAATTCTTCTTCTAGATCACCATTGAGAAAAGAAGATTTAACATCCATTTGATAAACTTTGATTTGTTGGAAGCTTGAAAAAGCAAGAAACATTCTTATGGCTTCAAGTCTGGCTACAGGAGCAAAGTTTTCTTCAAAGTCTATACCTTCTTGTTGAGCATACCCCTTGCAAACAAGTCTAGATTTATTTCTTATAACATCCCCATTCTCATTTAACTTGTTTTTGAATATCCATTTAGTTCCAATGACATTTTTGTCATGAGGTCTTGGTACTAATTCCCAAGTGTGATTGTTTTCAATTTGATCAAGCTCTTCATTCATGGCTTGAATCCAACATTCATCTTTGCTAGCTTGACTGACATTGTGAGTTTCAATAGTGGATAGAAATGCCAGATTGCTAAAAGATCCCACAAGAGTCCTTCTTGTTTGTACACCTGATCCCTTTTCTCCCAAAATTTGAGATTCTGGATGATTCTTTTGAACAAATCTAGATGGAGCCTTTTCAGACAAATCCTCTTCGGGTTCTTCACTGGGTTCACTGTTTGTATCATTACTATTTGATGTGGAAGGATATGTGTCATCATCATCTTCATTTGTTGTTTGCTTTTCTTCTTTTGGAGCTGCAGGAGACTCATTAATAACAACATCAATACATTCAACAATCTTCCGAAGTCTTTTATTGTAACATTTATATTCCCTACTCCTAGAGGAGTAACCAAGAAATATTCCTTCATCTGCTCTGGGTTCAAACTTGCCAAGTTTTTCATCATTATTCTTGATAAATCATTTGCTCCCAAAAATTCTAAAATGCTTTATAGTGGGAGGATTACCATACCAGAGTTCATATGGATTTTTATCACTATTTACATGAACATGTGCTTTGTTGAGAATGTTTTTACTGTTGTATGTCTTGCTTCTTCCCCAAAATGTGTCGGTGTTCACGGAATCATAAACATGGCTCCTTAATTTATTTGACCTTTATTCATTCTTTCTTTTCCTTTTTTCATTACATTTAACAGGTGAAATGTAGAAGAAGGCATGTTGCACCATGTATGTGTGTGATTCAGGAATTCATTGGTGCGTATATTCTCCTCGATCGGATACGGTTGCTGAAATTTTGGTCAATTCGTCCTCACGCTAGTGCTTTGAAGATCTGAAATTTCTCCAGTGAATGTAACATCTTTGTGTTGTGACCCAATCAACATTCCGAAATCATCGATGAATGAATATTATTCTTCCACCACGTGGTAGCTTTTCCTCCCGCGGTCCCACTATGTCGGTGGATGAGTTGAGAGCACTTGATGAGGCCTTCCTTGGCATTAAAGTTGTACTGGTTTTCTTGTATGATATTTTGAGTGAGATAATATGGAAGATCACGAACAGCTTTAAGTCTGCTTGATTTGTTGATTTGAGAAAAGCTCAGATGCCCCAACCTTCTATGCCATAGTCAATTTTCTAAAGATTTACTCAAATAACATTGTTCTTTGTAGTTCTTTAATATATATAGGTTGTTTGGAGTCCTTTTTCCTCTTATAATTGCTTTACCTGTATCAAGATCACGTACCACACAATCTTTTGAACTAAAGACAGCAGTTCTATGAATCTTGTTGACTTCTGCATAAACAGTTCTTCAATCCATCTTTGCCAGCTTTATTAACTTCTTTGTATTTGAAAAAAAACAGACCATACTTATAATGACAGTATCATTTTCCAGATATAGCATTTTTGTTTTCCTGAGCCTATGTCTTAAGGATTTGGGCTGTGACTGTGGTATTCTTGGTATTCTTCTTTATCAGTATTCTGTTAGTTTTATTCATCTGTGAAGCTCTTTGTAGCTGTTACAGTGTCAACTGTAAGTCCTTCTTTTTCTGTCTTTTGGGCTTATGAAGAACATGTGTTCTTTGAAATTTGGTTTTGTCTTGCATTGATTCTTCTTGTTGATTGTGCAATAGCATTCAACTTCATTTTGAAGGGGAGAAAAGTTGTTATAAGTATTCTTCTTTGTTCAATATCAATCCTTTTCTTTCTTGCTTCTCTTGTCATGATGGTTTTATATGCAACACATTGAACAACTTTATGACCAAAATTGTGACATGAGAAACATTGTCCATTGAAGAAGAAATTTCTGCGATCATAAAATCTTCTATATGAATTTACTTGTTGATTGGTGTTTTTTCGAAAGACATTCCTGTTAGTGTTCTTTGAATTGAGATGATCATGCTTTATCTGTAAAGATTCTTTATTCCCTTGCTAAGTGGCAGTATGTTGTAAGCCAACTGTAACTGCTTTTAGATAATTTGGTGCTGAAGCCTGAGAAGATTCTCCAATGTATCCAAGACCTATCTTTATAAGAGGAGAATGTTGCACCTTGATAATCTCATCTAATGTTTCAGATCCTTTAGCAAATCTAAGATTCAGATTTTTTCCTTTCTCAAGTTCTTTTCTTAGACTTACTACTTCACACTCTAATTTCTCATTGTGTTTTTCTTTTTCTTCAAGCTGATTTTTCAGAGTTTCTATGGTTATTTTACTTTCTTCTAAGCAAATTTTGAGTTTATTTTTTTCATCAAGAAAATCACTGTCTTCTAGAGCATCCACAAAAGTATATTTTTCTTCTCTAGATTCCTTTTCAAATGCCATGAGAAGTCTAAGATCTTGTTCACATTCTTCCTCACTATCAGATAACCCATCACTATCTTCATGAGTATAGTAACTCTTTCTAGTGCTAAAACAATTCTTATTCCTTTTTGCTACTTCCTTCCCCTTTTTATGTGTTTCTTTATAAGGACACTTAGCAGCATAATGACCAACTCTTCCACAATCAAAACATTTGAAAGGAAGCTTACCTATGAACCATCCTGTGCCAAGTTGAAGTTTCTTTACAAAGTTTATCTCATCTTCTTCTGAGATATATCCTGATCCTTCTGTTTTTTGTACTTCCTTCCCTTTTGTAGAAGTTCTAAAGACTGCTTCTTTGACTTCAGAAGGTCCTCCTCTTCTCATTTCATATGCAGTTAGTATGCCATGAAGTTGCACCACAGTAAGGTTTTGAAGATCCTGCTTTTCTTCAAGGGCAGAAACTTTTGACTCAAATTTTGTTGTTAGTGATCTTAAGACTTTCTCAACCAAGGTAGATTTGGTTATTGTTTCTCCCAGGTTTCTCATACGATTTACAATATCATCAAGACGTAAAAAGAAATTGGCAATGCTCTCCTCATTATCCATTTTTAGATTCTCATATTGAATTCTGAGAGTTTGGAGTTTAGCACTTTTTACCTTTGCATCACCTTCATAACTTAGAATGATTTTGTCCCATATTGTCTTCGCTGTATTCAGCTGCATGACTTTGACAAATTCTGATTCAGTTAGACTTCCCAATAGAGCATTGACCGCCTTTGCATTCGTTTCATAATTCTTTCTTTTCGTCGAATCTGTTGGTACTTCAGCTGGATATTGATATCCTTGTTCAACAATTTCCCATACCTGTCCAGGCAGAGACAGGAGGAAATCCTTGGTACTTGAGAAGATTAAATTGTTTCCGTTAAAGAGCAGAGGCTTGATAGATGCTATTCCTTCTTGATTGCTCATCTTGCTTGATATTCCTTCTAGCGGCTAAGATTTTTCAGAAGGAACTGCTCTGATACCAATTGTTGGGAAAAATACTGAGAGGGGGGGGGTGAGAAAGCGAGTGTGAGGGATGAAATATTCTTCTTTTCTTTCTCTTAAAACCTTATGTTACAGTACTGCATCCAACATGTATGTCCAGATATCTTATTATGTCTTTACTTAGAGCATTGCATCAGATAAGCATTAAGCATGAACATAAATAACAGAACAAACCATAAAACATACACAACACATATGAACACCAGGATTTAAGGTGGAAACCCAATTTGGGAGAAAAGCACCACTGCTGTAATCTCAGTCTTCAATATTTATTATAGAGAAAACTTCTTACAATATATGCTGGTGCAGACTTATACCAACACGCAGGCACCCACCTGCAGAAGGCTACAACGTTCTCTCGTTTACCAGCTACCACTGGAAGGGATCTACAACCCCCTCTCTGACAGCTTTGACCCTCAGCACCACTGCGGACCTTGTTTCATCAATTTTCATACTGGATCCACCAATTTCCATATGACATACCTTGCCGGTCACCAGATTTATTTGTTTTCTGTATACTCACAGCAGTTCTTCATGATATCGTCCGTCATTCAAACCATAGATTTATCATTGTCAGATCATTATATTCATGGGTGCATCGTAGTCTCAGATTTATCAGTTAAGAACAGAGCTCGCCCATACAGATATTCTTTTTAGAAAATTTATTCACAACCTTTTCAATCCACACCTCATTCTTTATTTTTCTTCTCCTTATATAGTTTTCCCTTTATTAAAATCATGAGTCAAAACCACGAACCGCTAGTGGTAATCCTTTTAGTTTGTCCCACAGAGCTTTTGATCTCTTTTTAATTTATTTATCAATTTTAAATAAATTGACAAATAATTATATTTACAACTTTTTTAATTCCCAAGCCTTATATCTAAAGCTTAACCCTTCGGACTTTATAGAAACATCCAATGCTTCCAAATAAATTAATCTTGCAATAAATATTTGACCCTGGGCCCACAAACATAGTTAATAGTCAATCCAATACACCCATCGTACCACAGTAAACCTCGCGCAAGTCCAGTGTTCGATCACCGTTAGATTAGCAAGCTTCCAGATCAACGGCGTATATGCATATCACTCGACCTCCGATGCCGAATGTTAACGGGCGATGGCCCGCCATACCTGTGTTAATATTCACACACCTTCAACAATAGATGACCGTTCGTTGACCCCTTCCCAGATCAACGGCGCTCAACGATATCGCTGGGCAACCTGGGTCGAACTATAACGCACGATGGCGCATAGTGAAACGCGGTTTTGTAAAATCGTACAGGGACGCGTGTCGAGTATTCTATGGAATCGCTCCTCATCCAGAAAATACCGCTTACTCCGCATAGGTGGTGTGATGAAAACCGTAGACCACCTTTACTGTTCATACAGTCATGGTTCCTCTCTTCCACGCAAGGTTCTGTCACCTTTTAAATGTATTATTATAATTAAATTGTGCTTTAATGTTTTGCGTTCCGTCGTCACCAAGTGTTCCGCTACTCCATTAATCTGCGCCATCTCCCATCAACTCCCTCATCAGATACATAGTATCATTCAACCCTTCCAATTACACAGGACATCATTCGACTCCATTACAGAGATTATTCACACAGAGGTTCAGGGGATTCCATACAAGAATTACATCAGTTAATACACATATAATACACATATCCTAACTCTGCAACGATGATTTCATTCTTCTCTGGGCACCGTAGGTATCCTCTGCCCATTATGAAATTAATCACACAGGTCATATATATTCCAGATTTACTCAACCATACTTAACACAATTCCAAAGTTCTTCATCAACATACACAAATGTTGGCCAGATATTCAATTTGTCCTTCAATCTATTACCTTGACTCTTCCTAATAGCTCTCCCTTCTTCCATTTCCTTTGCAAACTGTATTAAACCCCTAATTCAACTCTACTGCTCTGTCTCTAATTCCTCTGTTTCATCTGCTGCCTTTTCTACCTCTCTGTTTATTTTTCCTTCCTGCCTTTGCTTTTCCAATTCCTTTGCCATCAATGACAATATTTCCAACACCAAAGCCACCAAAATCCCTTATGTCGGAAAGAAGTGGTTTAAACAGAGCCACCTAGACTCAGAACAATACAAACCCTTTTGAAGCCTGAGCATAGAGATACATGTCCATCCATCTTTCTCTTCTCATATATGTTGACTAGTTATGCTCCCCTCATGAAGATAATCATGAAATACTTCACTTGCGAGGGAAGGTTCTCTCAGGTCTATGCTTACCATGTCCGGTTCCTCATGCATTTCACAAGAGCCAAATTTTTAAATCTCCCTTTCTTCCTCCATGAAAGTATTGAAAAAATGGCCTCCACTGTTCAGAAAAAACCTCCTTCTCGGCAGTCAGTTTGCCTTTTCCATCATTCCCTCATCAAGGTGGTCATTCTTCATCAGCTTGAGAAGAAGGGAATCTCTTGGGACACTTTCATTGCACATCCAGATTTTGCCACTTTCCCTTCATTCCATGCATCTCCTTCACCTTCCACTTAGCATCTTTCACCTTCTTCAAGTAAGCCCATTCCCAAGAAGCTCAAATTTCCCATGATTGAACAAGAAGAAGAGCATGATGAAGAAGAAGAGCATGATGAACATTAGCAGCGTGATGAAGATGAGCAGCAGCATGATGATGAATGGCAGCATGATGATGAATAGAAGCATAATGAAGAAGGACAACAAGGGGAAGAGGATCATGATGAAGAATGGAAGCAAGGGGAAGAATAACATGATGATGAACAACAACAACATGATGATGAAGAAGGGCAACAAAGTGACAAAGAGCATAGTGAGGAAATTCATCACAATGAAGAGCATCACAGTGATAATATGCATCACAGTGATGAAGAGCAGCGCCATGAACAAACTCAAAACAGTGAGGAAGGAAATGATGAGGAAATTGAACATTCTGATGAAGATATTGGTAGCCCTCATAGTAGCAAAAAAGATGAAGATGAAGCCCAAAACATTGAAGAGACAGAGCCTCAAAGTCCTAGAGACAGCAAAGACAAGAGTAAAGAGGGCAGCCCTCAAAAAGACATGCAAGAAGATAGTCAAAGCATCCATGAAGAAACTCAAAATAGTGGCAAGGATGATGAGGCAAGTAACAAGGGAAAAGAGCCAATAGAGCATGTGCTAGCTGCCTCTCCTAGGCAAGGGGCCATTATTTCTTCTCCAAAAGTGGCCAAGCCCCGGACATCAAGGAAAAGGGTGCCTCAAACTACAACTCCAAATGTCACTAGGGCCCTCCGAAGCAAGGGGAAATTTCCCAAGTAGCCCATTGTCGAATTAACCAAGAGAAGAAAGACCAAGAAGGCCACCCAAAGCAAGGGAATGGAAAAAGAAGAAAGCAGCCATGAGAAGGAGAGAGACTTTGAAATAATTCAAATCCAAAGTGATGATAGCGACAATGAGGCCCAAATCCTAGAGACTCTCTTGATCAATATAGAAAAACAAATTGATGCTTTTAGGGCAGATCTAGAGAGGGCTAGAAACTTCAATCACTTTTTGCAAACACAAAATAAACAGATGTGTGTCCACATGGCGGTATACGAGACACGGGCCATAAAATATAAAAAGGATGCCTCCAAGGCGCAAGTTAAATTGGAAGAACTCATGGGTGATTTAAATGATAGCGAAGATAAATATCAGCCCAGGATAAAGAGGCCAAGAACCATGGGACTCAGAAGAGCCCTTGAGAAACAAAAGGAGAAAGAAGCTACCCTTCTCCAATCTATTCCTCTCACTACTTTGTTCACCCAAGAGATAGAGAACAATCGAGAAGCATGGCTCGAGAGGGTAAATGATCACTTGGAAAAGAAGTTGGATAAAGCCAATAGAGATTTGGACCTTCAAAGGAGGATGACCAGGCACTATAAGAAGCTCAATCAGTTTGCCCGACGGAAATTGAAGGCCACACAAGAAAAACTCAAGGAGGCTCAAAGGAGGCGCCCGGCACCAAAAATGAAGAAAGAAACCTCAAAGCTCTGAATTTTTGCCTCAGCTTCTCAGCGTGTTTTTGAAAACCCTTGAGGGTCATGCTCGCCAAAATTGGGCGAAATTCAACAAGTTTTGGTTTTTTGTCATTTTTGGGTCTTTGGCTAAAACTCATGGGCATCGCCATTTCTGTTTGGGACATCCTCAAAGGATGAAAATGGTATCATTGAATGCCATAATTTCAGGGGCATATAATCATCGATTTTTAGATCAATTGAAGATGATTTTCTCCCCCAAAATGGCAAAAAACACTCACTTTTTCCACACTCTGCCCCGTTTATCAGCAAGGTCTATTTTTTTGGTTTTTACACACAGCTTAGTTTTTGATGGACTTCTAGTGATCAGTTTGGAGAAAAATAAGCATTTTCAGAAAATAGACATTCATAGCTTTCCAAAAAGCTATCACGGGCCTCGTTTCGACATCGGGAAGGCATCCAAAATCTACCCGCAAGACAGAGGACTTTCTGCTGATATATTTCTTAAGTATTTTTGAGAAAAATACACTTTTCTGAAGTGGTTTTTCCTAATGCGTGTTTAGCTATTTTTGGGCATAGTTAGTTATGAAAACTCAATATATTTTCCTTTTTTAGAATTTTTGAGATATTTTATTAGATATTTTGTGCCTTGGGCTTTGCAAAGCCTCAAGGACAAAATAAGATATTTTTTATGGGCCAATGAGATTGCAAGTTGCACTAGGAGGTTTTCCCTCATCTTGGCCTATATATTCCAAGAGACTTCATTGTAAATAAGGCTGAACTTGATAATTTAGAGCAATGTATGGTTATAAAAGCTTGGAAGAAACACTTGTCTCATTAATTGGATAGTTTCTTGAATGTTTTTGGATGATGAAGGAGGTCTGTTGTTGGATTCCTTGACTTGGTAAAATGTTATAGTGTCCCTCTCTATTAATATTCTTAGTTTTCATTCATAATTCCATGTTATTGCTTGCTATAAGATAGTAGAGAATAGATTTGAGACATGCCCTTGGAGGCCCCTCAAATTTCATGTTTCTTTATAGCTTCTATGTTTTCTTCCTTCTCAGTCATATCAAAGAATCCTTGATTGCTCTTTGATAACTGAAGAAATTGTTTGCTTGTTTCATTTATGGTTTTATGCATGCTAAGTATGATTCATGGTATGCCCTGCTTACTCATGGCTAGTCATAGCTCCACCTCTGAAACATTTCTTTGATTGTTTGATTGTCATTTGTTGAACCAAGGAGGTCTTGTATTGATCTTGCCCTTTGCCTAAAACTATGCAATCTTGCTTCAAAGTGCCCAATAGCTTGAAATACTATGCTTCGGCATTTCCTCATAGTGATTTGAGTTGTTTGTTTGTCTTAAACGTATTTCCCCAAAGTCTGATAGCCATTTCCTAAAGTTAGAGATTCATATATCTCTATGCATGGCTTGAATGTTTATTTCTATGCATTGATCAGTTTATAGTTACATTTCTCATGATTAATGGTTAGCCCTACCATGTTTATGTCAGCTATTGAACTATTTATGTTTGAAATCCTTTTTTATTCACAAATTTAGTGTCCATCCCACTCCATTTTACCCAAATATCCATTTTACCTCGATCAAATCGGCCCTTCAATAACCTTGTATCACCATCTGAAAGCTTTCTTGACCTTTTCGACCCCATAGCCCAGTTGATCTGACATCTTTTTACCTATCTTAGTCTTTGATCAGTTCATCCCTCACAAACCTAAAAACCAAAACCAAAAACCTACTTCATAACTAGCCTAAAACCAGAAACACAAGAAGCAAACACATAGATATCCCTTACACAAATAGAGAAAGCTCTCTTTGAGTCTAGGAAGGCTAGGTCCTTGGGCTCCAAAGACTGGTTTGATGTTACACTATCATTTGGCTTTCCAATCAGCCAAATCACGAGACCCTAACACCTCCAATGAGCCCGAATGTTCCGAGGAAGTATTCTTTTAATATCTCCCAATGGCGGGTCCACTGATGTAACTCGGCATCTAAGTACCAACTAGTGGGGATAGGGCCCAGGGCATGTATAAACAGATGGATCCACTCATCTGGGATTTGGTCGGCCCACTTGGTTGTCCATATATGTAGATGCACTCAGGGATCTCCGGGCCCAAGGAACGTCTTGGTGCGCACATCGATAGGGGGTGTAAATCGCAATACCATCCTATCCCGACACGTCTCCCAGTTCGGAAATGCTTTCTTGTGGGTATCCCACCATCGATCAGGTGTGCCCCATAGCACCAGGTTGAGCACCCAAAGTCATCAATCCCTGGGCACCCTGGCTTCTAATGTTCTTACGAAGTCCTGGACAGTACTAGATTCGTCAAAGTGGGGAAGATCCCTTACCTCCGAGGTGATGCAGTAGAGAGTCCTTGCAATATGAGGGTATCGTAGGGTTGATACGTCGCGTAGCCAAGTCTGCCACTTCCCAAGTTCTTCATCTAAGTCAAACAAGTACTCCTTGTTCTTATCCTAGTTGAATACTCCACCTATTGTTGGATCATCCTGGTCCTCCTCCTGTGTTGTCATCCTGTAGATGTGATCGAGCTCCTCTTCTTCACACGCGGGTTCGGTATACCATGCGCCCTCAGCAGGATCTAGTGGTACTATTACACGCGTCCCATTCTTCTCAAACACCATGCTGCATTTTTTTAGATTAATGATACTTCCTACGTCGATAGCCTAGTATATCCCCAGGAGCACATGATAGGGGTTCGTATCTTCCATAATTTCTATGACCTCAAAGTCAGCCAGGACCTTTACTCCTGCGATATCAACCATAACCTTTGGCAATCGTCCAAGAGGTATGATCTTTTTTTTATTCGCCATTCACAGCTGGATGGCAGACCAGTTTAATTTAGGTTCCCCCATTCGTTGCCACGTGTGTTTTGGTAAGACATTCACATCCAATCCCAGATCAAGAACAACCTGATCTATCTCATAGTCACTAATTTGTGCAGTCAAACACATTTCTCTCCTAGTGTGCCTTTTATAGCTGTGTAATTTGTGTACTTCCTTAACCTTATTCGTTTGAGTCGTGCAGTCCTGTAGTAATACTTGAAGACTTTCTCCCACCTGCAGGAGTTTCAAGCAAAGGTTTCAACCTCTTCTTCTAGCAGCTGCGCAGGGGCTCCCAGGGATTCCTACCTTCTGGGAGCCGGTTTCTTCTGGATAGCAAGCCCCTCTTTTTCTTTCTGGGTGATCGTGCTACGCGTTATTCTCCTTAGCTCCATTTTGACTCTCTATATATTCCACTTAGGAGTAGACTGTTTTTCCTTCATATTTGTTAGAAAAATCGGGCAATCCTCGATTTCGTGGTCTAACTATCGACAGTATTTGCAAGTCTGCCTAGTGGGATTCGAGCAGTCCCGGGCGAAGTTCCCTACCTCTCCATAGTTGTAGCAGATCATTTGGCCACGCCCTCATCCAAAGCTTCCTCCCTGCCCCCCTACCCCGTGCAAGGGAGATACCAAAGCTTGCGGGTGATCTTGGAGAGGCAAGATCAGATTGAACCCTAGAGAGGGTTCCTCGATCTACCAGTAAGTCATACGTGCGGAAATTCTGCTCATTATGCCCTATAGATCAACAGAACTGGCACCATTGTTGCTTTAATTCACCTCTACTTATTCGCGAACACTGGGTTGTATCATGCGATCCTGCTACCTGGCAATCCTCGCACCAAAGGTCCATTCTTACTCCCTTCCTTTGTTCCATCCATAAGTTCTGTATTTCTACGTGCATGGCCCCGAGCTGTTCCTGAATTTGTTGTACTCCTTCCCTTGTGTCATACTTAGGTGTAGCTTCAAGTTTCATGGTAGCTTCCAAGGATTTTTCTTGTGATTCAAAAGTCTGTTGGCCCATGGGCGTATGTAAGTGAGGTAGGAGCATAGCGATAAACCATTCCGTGTGTTGTTTTTCATCATATTTGAACTCACCTTCCCGGATTGCTTTCTTCAACCGTTGATCAGCCTCCCAGACTGACTCAGATGCTCCTTGCTTGAATTATTTTACCTTCGATACTAGTTGGGAATAGGATTTTGGTTTCTGGAATTGTTGCTTTAGGGCCTCCTTAATATTTTGAAGTGTTGTGCTCCCGTTTTGAGATAGGTACTGCATATACCAGTCTAGCGCCCTTTCTTCAAAAGCCAAGGATAGCTACGCTCTTTTTAAAGTATCGCTTACCACCCCTTGCGCCGTCCATACCAAATCAGCCACGAACCAGAATCGTTTTAGGTCCTCATCGACTGCTCCTTTAAAGGTAGTTAATTTTAAGTGTGCCACCATGGGCTCTTCCAGTTTACCTCCCTAAGGCCCTAGCATCAGGGTGGCTGACGATTTTTGTGTAGGTTTTGACCGGCAGGGCAACCTTCCTCTTACTTGTTCCGATAGTGCTTCGCGTCGTACCTTGGCTTGCTCAGCCCTACGCTCGATCTCTGATGTCGTTACCCAATCCCGTTTCTCAGATCTCTTTAGTTCCTAGCAACAGAACCAGTTTTTGGCTTGAGGGGTCCTGACCCAGGTTCGGTGTGCAGGGTTTTCCAACAAACCCCTATACTACTGGCCCTTTCGGCAGTAACCTGCTTGCATAGATCACAGTCTCACCCGAAGTAGTATGGGTGGGTGCTGGAACCAAGTTTCTGCACCCTGAGAAAGGAAGGGTAAGGCAACAGGGCTGCATTATGTTCATATCACTGTGTCTTTACGCAAGGTTAAATATGTATCCTATTGCATCCACGTGCACTAGATCTATATTTATATACTTCTCATAATATCAATACATAACCATAACAGAATAGATCTAGATCCAATTCAATAGACTTTCGCAGTATGATATACCCAGAGAAGACAGATCAATCATTCAATATACAGACCTTCACAGCATAAAGACAAAGAATTCATAACACAGTGATTACCCAAAATTCAATAGTACTCACAGATTCAGATCTAACAATCCAACATATTCATTCATTCATCAACCTTTCTTTACAATACCCTTCCCAACCTGCGCACACAGCTGCAGGGTCCGCACATAGCTGGACTAGGATCTCCGCGCACACAGCCAGCAGGAGTCCATTCCCCAAAAACCCAAACAGATCGCTTACACAACAGATCGCATCAATAGCTCATAAAAATCCTACCTTCTACAATCCGAAATGCCCATCTATTTATAAAAATCTAGCTTTAACAATCCTATGGTCCGCAACCCATGGTTTTTGGACCCCTAGTTTACCCTTTGACCCATTACAATGCATTCGGGGCTTTGACCCACCCCAAAACCCCTACGCTATACTAAATATAATAAAAAATAGCCAAAATGGACTAGTTTCATAGCTTGTTAGGAGACCCTGTTCCAACAGCTTGTGTCTGAAAATTAACTATTTCAAAGGTGTAAAAAGTTCATGATCCTTATCTAGAAGGAGGGGGATGTGAATCGTCGTTTCCACCTTGTGGAGCTGGTGGTGGGTTCAATACAATATGTTGTTGGTGATGAGAAGGAAAAGGGTTATTGAGGATTATAGGGGTATGTCTAGTCTCCTTTTTGGAAATTAAGCTTGTGCACTCTTGGAAACGATGAAATTATACGTCAAATGGTCATCAATGCATATATTGCAAGGGAGCTTGACATCATTATCCTTTCCTTTCTCAAATTTAGTAGTGGCTTTCTGATTTGGGTTTTTATTTGTCATTTTCTTCTCCTCAGAAGGAGAGAATTTTTTCTTATACTTCTTGTTCTTGCCACTAGGTTTTTCTGTAAAATGCACAAAGTTGATTGTAGCAATTGGAGGACCAACATATTGGGTAGTAGGAGCAGTATAAACAGTCATAGACAACTGGGAAACTTTCCCACTCAATTTTTTTATAGCATACCCAGAGGTGGTGTCTACGATACCATCAGCATGAGCACTAAGCTACTGAGTAGTTGGAGCATTCAAATTTCTAGGGGCATTAGGGAGAAAATCATACAACATTTCTTATAATTAATAGATAATATCTAAATTCTAGGAACATCGAATAGATTTATCTTTAGTAACCACACCAGCCATGGCAACTTCCTTTGCTATGGGGGGTAGAAGAGACTTGTAGAACCAATCTACGAAGAGGTAATCTAGAATGGAGGTGTTGAAAATGATATGTCGACGTCTCCATTCATGGATTTGATTGGAGATGTGGGTGGAAGTGGCTTGGAATAAGGTAGTGAGAAGTTCCGTTATGGTTTCATAGCGGATAGGTAACTAAAAGTGCTTTATAAATTCCATAGAAATGGAATCGAAATTATTCACTAAAGCTCATGGTAACTCATTCTACCACTTGGAAGTGTCTCTAGTGAAGGTGCATGGCAAGAGTCCGAGCTAGATACTATAATCAATCACAAAGTTTGATACATGAAAAAGGTGTTAATTTATGGCGTGTGTTGTCGGGTCATCTCCTTGTTTTCCTTTGAAATTCATGATATTTGCAGGAATTTTATGTGGGATTGGAGGCCAAATTAAGTTATTATTGATGGGGTAATTCATTAACTTGTACAGATACTCAATGTATTAAGTGGCCAAGAAAGGAAAAGGCATAGGTGCCCCTGAATCAGACTAAGGTGGAGCAGGATAACCTAAAGGGCCAGAAGGCCCTTCCATTAACTGGTTTCCAACATGGTATATAGGTTGCAACGAATAATAGTTTCCTAGTGGTGAAGGCAGTGTCATATAACATTGTTGACCATAAGGCATACTAGTCTAGGTTATGAAGGATGGGTTTCCCCCAGGATAGAAGTTGTCCCCTTGACTCAATGGAATTTTAGGAGGGGGGGAGGCGAGATAGATGCAACAGGTCCAGGTTGAGGGATACTACTGGCCACATAAGGTGCAGTGGGTGCAGGATCACCACCGACAAAATGTTCACTAGGAGGAAATAAATCAACCAACAAAGGATGAAATTTTACCGAGGGAGGTATAGGTATTTTCATGCCCACAATGGGTATGTACATGATGTAAATATTCCCCCCAGATAGAACTTAACAAAGGATTCCATCCAAATGGATTGTTTAAGGTAGTCGTACTAACAACACTGATAGGATTTATAGCCCAAGGTATAGGGGATGACACAAAGGGGGTAGAGATAGGAATGTGCTAAAATCCACCTGTAGCAGGTCAGTAGTTGAAATGCTTGGACTAGGCATAGTCTGAGTAGTAGGATAACCAATCAACGGTGTTGAAATAGTTTTATATGGGGGAAATTATGGTGGATCGAAAGTGTCCATAAAATACCATGACCCACTAACAGTTATAGGGACAATAGGAGTGTAAAAATTAGAAGAGATGACAGGAAAGGGTGCAAACTGAACCAGAACAGGCGTAAGAGGATTAATAAGTGGAGGATTAAAGCGAGGCAATATGCCTTTGGTAAATAATTCCTCTATAAAGGAGTCTCTTAGGAAGTACCATGTGATTTATTATTTGATACTGGATATTGATTCCCTTATGTAGAGGGGGGATTATGATTCACTGAATCTCTACAATTCCTCCACAATTAGTGGATGAAGACCTTGATTTCACCTCGACAGATGATGGGGGTCGAAGGTAGCCATTATGAGATATATATTTTACAAAATTTAAAATTATGTGTGATACATATATTAGTCTTAGTCGAAAATAACACACACCTAAAAATAAAAAACTCTAAAGGAAATTAGTAATCAGTCAAGGAAAAATACTGTCTAATAGCCACAACTATTTGGAGATGAAACCCAATATCGAAGGGATATAAGAGAGATTTCGTCTATTGCAACAACTATGTTTACTCCTTAGCTTCACCTGAACCTTGGTAAGAAGGGTCCAAGCACTCTCGTGGAGACGAGTACCCTCCCAAAAAACCAAAGGCGGAGTATGTTCATCTATTCAAGTACCAAGGAAGCCCACCCTAGTCATCTTGCGTTTGTCCCTAAAAGTATGGCCACTAAGGTAAAATAAGATCACATAGACCACTGGGGGGGACACGATCGTAGACAATATGTTGTGTAGGTAGGACACCTAAATCCCCAACTCAATTATGATATCCCCGAAAGTAATCCCGGTACATAGAATACCCACCGAAATGAAATCGAAAGCAGGCTTCCTTCTCTCACACTTCGATGTTGTCTTGCACTTAAATCCCTTTTTAGAGGAGTGGTCTCAGATGATGTGAGTGCAACAATAATTTCTCTCTTTAATGACACTAGTTTAATTTTTGTAGTCTTGGGTAGTTTACTCACAAAATCTTATCCCAAGAAATTTTTCAATTTGTAATTGGGTTAACTTGTACTACGCAATTCATTGTTCCAAAGGGCAAGCTCTTTACTTGAGCCTTAGTATTGCGTAGTGCCCAGCTAGGAAAAGTGAAAACCGGCTAAGGAAAGTGCATATATGCCCAATGGAAGTGTGAAAAACAAGAAAATATGAGAGATGGTGTGAGATTCAGTGCATATCTAACTAATTGTGAATGATTCATGAGATATTAAGTGCACAAACTGAACAAATGGGAAGAAAATAAAATTGGTGAGGAGAGTCGTTGCACCGACAACCATTAGTGCAAAAAAAAGAAATTGATGCGACACTTGTGAAAGGAAAATGATAACCCAAAAAAACACTTCTACAAGATAAAACAAGTTAAAACACTAGCAATCATGGAAATAAATAAGCAAAACAACATTCACACACAAAAAAATGAGAAAAAGCGAGAGAAAAAAGACAATAAAAGTGAAACTCATCTAGAAAAGTGATGACGATTGCACCGAAGGTTCCTTGATATCCTGAGGAATGTTAGAGCTCCAATATCAAGTTTGAAAATGATCTCTAGGGGAATCAATTAAGAATATTTGAGAAAAATAAGGTTTATTACACACATGCCTAAAATCAAGGAAAAAACGACACTTGGAAAAATTTTCTAAAAATATCAAGTGTGCCTCCTTTGTGAAACTAAAAATAGATCCCTACTTTCTAGGGATGCTTTTAGATTGTTTAGGTTTTCTACTTTTCAGGAAAATTTCCATGCACATTGCCAAGAGGGATTGTGAAATTCTAGAGAACTGGAAAAATTTCTAGCTCAATGCATTACGCGGTTTATGAGCTCAAGGAATGCACTGCGTAATTTCTGGGCTTAGTGTTGGGTTGCCATCCATGACTGCACATTTTCTAAGCTCAAGGCAGAGCTTCCAGTTAGGATTGTACAATTCCAATCATCAAGGTTGGGCTTGCCCTAACTGATTTCATAGTTTCTGGAGGCAAGCCCACAATTGCGGAAATACCAAGTTAGGAGGTTAGATTGTGACTTTGGTTGATCAGTTAAGTGTGAAAACAAGTGAACACAAGAAAAAATGAAAGGATAAGTCTCAATAATAGCATGAATACTTGGTATCAGTGCCAAATAAGCTCCTACGAGTATAAGGTTAGTCTCCAAAATCTAAGCATAGGAAAAAATGTGGAGGGTGGTTGTAGAAGCTAAGATAATTTCCAACCTAGTTCCAGTCAAGATTAATACCTGTGAGATATGCCTATGTGTCAACTTTTGTAACCTCAACCGCGCTTAAGATAAATATAATTACCCTGTGCCATCGATCAAGAAGATACTTCAGATGGTATCTAGGTCGGAAATATTCTCGCCACTAGATGGTTTTTCTGGATATAATCAAGTGCTAGTAGCATAACTTGATTCTTTGAATACAATGTCTAGGATAAAGTGGGGAAAATATGAATTTAAATGCATGCCTTTTAGAATTATTAATGTTGGTGCTAGTTTTCAAAGGGCCATCGACATCACATTTTCTTGACTAACTAAATAGAGTGTAGTCATCTACTTAGATGACTTTACTTTATTTTCTAAGAAAATATCAGATCATATTCACCATCTTAAGCAAATTTTTTAGTGATGTCACAAGTATGGGATCTCATTGAATCCTAAAAATAACATCTTTGGTATGTCGGAAGGTGCCCTCTTATGACACATCATTGCTAAGTGTTACATCCCTATAATACTAGTGTATCTCCTTTATTGTTATTGTTATTGTAGCCCCCTATTGTTTTTTTTGGCCCATCTTCCCCCCATGTTGTTATTTTTGTTCCCAATAGAAGCCCACAATTGTTATTGTTGTGCCCTTACATTATTATTATTATGTAGGATCTGGTTATATTATGACCCCTTAGACTCCTATATATAGCAAGGAGGCCTTATAATTTGTATCATCCAAGAATTTTTTATTTATGTAATGTAAAGGAGGTTTCCCCCTCGAAGAGGATACTTTTTCAGTCGTTGTTCTATCTTTTCTTTTCTTTTGTGAGTTGGTTGCATAACATTTGGTATCAGAGCTATGGATTCTCGGGTTTATCTTCTTCAAATAGGTCATCTTGGTATTTTCACTATAAATTTATTTATATGAGGCTTTAGAAGCTGAAATTTTAACCACGTGTATCCAAAATATTGTGAACTTCTTGTATCAATTCAAGATCTTAGTTCACCATATTGTCGGGGATATGATCTAATAAAGTTAGGGTTTTTGCAGGCTCTAGAATTTAATATCAAACAGGTGACCCGGGGAAAATCATCCTAACTTTCTCTCTAAGAATCGGATTTGAATTTCGTGAAATGTGACTAAAATAAAACAAACTATATTTCTTTTGTATCATTTTCAAGGCCTAAGTTCAAAACCATGACACATGTCACTCCGTAAAAGTTCACTCTATTGAACCAGTCTATAATTAGGCCATCGTGGGAGATTGGGAATAACACTTTCTTAAATAAACCCATCTCGGTCTTACTTGTGGGGTTGGAAAGAAGAATCAAAGGGATAACATAGGACAAAATTTCAAACCTTTGAGATCCGAAATTACATAGACAAAATAGCTTCAATATCAAGCTCCTAGAAAGCAATAAAAATGTGTATTTTTTTTTAATTTTCATATATTTTGTTTGAAAAATCAGTTTGAAGTGATTCAAAGGGCATATTGAAGCATAGATATCAATATTTGGTTCTAAAATTCCTCCCCAAAAAAAAGAATTATACAAAAATTAAGACCTCATAAATCTCTACTATGACTCATGAAGAGGAAGAATTGTAACATGATATATCAAAATTACGGGACCAATTGCAAAAAAATTCTCTCTCAGAAAGAGAAACCAAAGGTGGCTTAAATGGGGACATGGATGATCTAAAAGCATAAATAAAAGGTGACATAGATGGTTTAAAATCATAAATAAAAGGTGACGTGGATGGTTTAAAAGGCGACATGAATGGTTTAAAAGAAGACATGGAAGCTTCAAAGGAAGGTTTGAAAAAAATTCTACAAGGAATGATTCCTAATGGTGAAAAGGTATTCCATGAAACTCTTGATGAGAACAAAAGGAATGTTAATCATGATTTTAGATACTCCAATTTTGGGTTTAATACCCACCACATTCCAAAGATCGATATGAGGAAGTTTGATGGCAAGGATTCGATAAAATGCATACTATATATGGAGCAATTCTTTGATCTACATGATGTATCACACACACAAAAGGTACACATTGCATCTTTATATTTATAAAAGAATCAGTTTTTGTGGTATAGATGGCTTTGTTCTCATAAATAAATTGTCACTTGGACAATTTTTGCAAAATAATTGGTATCACATTATGAAAATACAAAGATAAATACCTTCTTTAGCCACATTATAAATCTCAAACAAAAGGGTTCAATGGCGAAGCACATTGAGGACTTCCAAAGACTGGATATCAAGGTAAATGATATTCCATGGGATCATGGGATTGATGTCTTCATAGGTACTTTAAAGGATAAAATCCAACATGAGGCTTTCCTTTGGGAATCAGATACATTGGAGAAGGCATTCAAGGTGGTAAGAAAGGTTGAAAGAAAAATTATGGCAACAAGGAAGTATACCAATCACAACTATAAAGATGGAAGTGTTGTTTATCCTAGCCATCCACAACCTACAAGGTTGACACCACAAAAATTGGATGAAAACAAAGCAAAATGTCTTTGTTACAGTTGTCCTAGAAAATACACTAAAGGTCATAATTATGCTGAGAAGAAATTATTCTAAATAGATTGTGAAGAGGAGGAAGAAAAGGAACAATAAACATAAAAAGAGTAGGATATACACCAAGAACCAACCCAAGAGAAAGAAGAAATGAATCTGACCATATCTTGTAATGCATTGGTAGGAACTACCACTCCTCAAACTCTCTTGATATAAGGATATATCAAGAAGAAAAAGGTAATAGTGTTGATTGATTTAGGTAGTACCCATAATTTTATTCATTGTAAGATAGCCAATGAATTGAATTGCTTCCTATATCCATGACCATAGTGTCAAGTGATGGCTTCAAATGGAGGAACTATAAATTTCTCTGGAAAGTGCCATAATATCAAGCTAACCATGGGGGAATATGTATTTCATAGTCCAATTATTTCCATTCCAATGGGTGTTGTTGAGGTTGTACTAGGAATCCAATGGTTACAATCTTTAGAGACGATAGCTTTTAATTTTCAAGAACTTTTCTTGATATTTTTTTTGGAAGGAAAGGAATTTGAATTAAGGGGTATCACAAGGAAACAAGGAAATATAATAAGCTCTAGTGGCATGAAAAATATTCTAAAAACATACAAATGAGGTGTAATTGCACAATTATTCTCACTAGAGGTTCAAACATCGAAATCATCTATTTCTCCAAATCTCCAAAAATTATTGGAAAACTATTCCAAGGTATTTGAGACCCCCAAAGGCCTCCCACCTATTTTTGATCATTATCATACTACTTATTTGATTCTAGTAAGTGTTCCTCCAAACATCAGAACTTACAGATATCACTATGCCCAAAAGAGTGAAATTTAACATATGGTTGAAAAAAGGTTAGAGGTCGGTATAATTCAACCTAGTCAAAGTTCTTTCCCTGCTCCAGTAATATTGGTGCATAAGAAGGATGGATCATGGCATATGTGTCTAGATTATAGAGAGAGAAACAAGATCACTATTAAATATAAATTTCCCATTCTTTTCATTGATGAATTGTTGGATTAATTAAATGGAGCAATTTACTTCACCAAGATGGATCTTCATTCAAGATATCATCAAATTAAAATGAATATTGAATACATTCTTAAAACAACAATCATAACTCATGAGGGTCATTATGAATTTTTGGCCATGTCTTTTGGCCTTGCTAATGCACCTTCCACATTTAAAGGTTTCATGAATTCCATTTTGAAACCCTTATAAAATTTGTGTTAGGATTTTTTGATGATATACCAATCTACATCAAGTCTTGGAAGCATCATTTTCAACATGTTGATAGGGTGCTCAAACTATTGGAGGAGAAAAAATTATACGTAAAAACCTCCTAATTTTTCTTTGGAGTACAGAAGGTGGAATATTTGGGTCATATTGTATCTCATGAGGGTGTTAAGGAAGACCCTAACAAAATTAAATAATCTCACAAGGAAACAAGGAAATATAATAAGCTCTAGTGGCATGAAAAATATTCTAAAAACATAAAAATGAGGTGTAATTGCACAATTATTCTCACTATAGGTTCAAACATTGAAATCATCTATTTCTCCAAATCTCCAAAAAGTATTGGACAACTATTCCAAGGTATTTGAGACCCCCAAAGGCCTCCCACCTATTTTTGATCATTATCATACTACTTATTTGATTCTAGTAAGTGTTCCTCCAAACATCAGAACTTACAGATATCACTATGCCCAAAAGAGAGAAATTTAATGTATGGTTGCAAAAAGGTTAGAGGTCGGTATAATTCAACCTAGTCAAAGTTCTTTCCCTGCTCCAGTAATATTGGTGCATAAGAAGGATGGATCATGGCATATGTGTCTAGATTATAGGGAGAGCAACAAGATCACTATTAAATATAAATTTCCCATTCTTTTCATTGATGAATTGTTGGATTAATTAAATGGAGCAATTTACTTCACCAAGATGGATCTTCATTCAAGATATCATCAAATTATAATGAATATTGAATACATTCTTAAAACAACAATCATAACTCATGAGGGTCATTATGAATTTTTGGCCATGTCTTTTGGCCTTGCTAATGCACCTTCCACATTTAAAGGTTTGATGAATTCCATTTTGAAACCCTTATAAAATTTGTGTTAGGATTTTTTGATGATATACTAATCTACATCAAGTCTTGGAAGCATCATTTTCAACGTGTTGATAGGGTGCTCAAACTATTGGAGGAGAAAAAATTATACGTAAAAACCTCCTAATTTTTCTTTGGAGTACAGAAGGTGGAATATTTGGGTCATATTGTATCTCATGAGGGTGTTAAGGAAGACCCTAACAAAATTAAAGCCATTAAAGGAATGGAAAATCCCCACAACCATAAAACATATTCGAGTATTTCTTAGGTTGACAGGGTATTATCACAATTTTGTTAAGAATTATGGGAAAATAGAAGCACCTCTAACAACGTTACAAAAGAAAGATGAATTTTCTTGGAATCTAGAAGAAATTAAGGCCTTTGAACTTCTTAAAGAGTAAATGTGCCAAACAACAGTCTTAGATATGCCAGACTTCAAAGAAACCTTTTATTATGGAATTTTCTACGTTGGGAAATGTAATTGGTGCTATTTTATTGCAATAAGCAATACCCATCACTTTTGAAAGTTGTCAAATCAAGGGAAAGTATTTATAGAAACCTATTTATGAGAAGGAAATATTGGCAATACTACACGCACTAAAGCAATGGCGACCTTACATAATGGGAATTCACATCAAGGTAAAAACAAATCATGTTAGTCTTAAATAATTTTTGGAACAAATATTATCTTTAGAACAGTGGAAAAAATAGGTTACAAAGATGTTTGGCTATGACTTTGAAATCATCTAAAAAAATGGAATAAAAATTTTGTTACAGATACACTCTCAAGAAAGGATGAGGATGTGGAAGCATTGCTTTGTGTCATTTCTATTATCCGGCCTGATTGGATAATTGAAGCAAGGGATGAATGGAAGAATGACGAAGAGGTGTGGACACTCATTCAAAATTTGCAGCAAAATCCCAATACATATGTTATATTTAGATGGAAAAATGATTCATTGTCTTACAAAGATCGCTTATATCTTTGTGAGAATTCTCAACTCAAGAAAATGACCAATTTGGAATTTCACGCCTCCCCCTTAAGAGGGAACTCATAATTTTTAAAAACTCAACTCAAGGTTAGGAAAACCAAAATTTGGGATGGTATTAAATATAATATTCAGAAGTTTGTGGCAGAATTTTGTGGTAGAATTTTGGTTTTCCAACAAAATAAAGTTGAGACAATTAAGAACTCACGTATGTTACAACCTCTAGCCATTCCAAGTCAGCATTGGGAGGACGTCTCAATGGATTTTATCATATGTTTACCCAAGTCTAAAGGAAATAAATTCATCATGGTGGTAGTTGATATACTTACCAATTATGCACACTTTTGTGCATTATCTCATTCTGTTAAATCAAATACAGTTGCTACTGCATTTATGGAAACAAATCAAAAGCTACATTGAACCCAAATAATATTGTAAGTGACAGAGCTACCATTTTCACTGGAAATGTTTGGATGAAATTATTTTCTTGTCTTGGTACTCAATTAACTCAATTTTCTTGTTTGGATTAGTGAACAAAAGTTTGGAAGGACATCTTCGTTGCTTTGTATCTAATAAAAAAACACAGTGGTTCAAGTGGTTACCTCTAGATGAATTGTGGTATAACACTTCCATACTGCAACAAAAATGACCCCATTTATGGAAATTTGTGGATATCATCCACCATCCATCACATCATCTTTAAGATAACATTATAATGTTTAAGAATTGGAACATCACATCGAACATCAACAACAAGTTCTCCAACTCTTAATGGATAACCTCACTCCGGTGAAAAATCGAATGAAACAATAGGTAGATCAAAATCATAGTGAAAGAATTTTTGATGTAGGCTACTGGATATTTTTATGGCTACAACAATACAAAAACATATACCTCAAGCAAGCTAAGAAGGATAATAAACTATCACCCAAATATTATGGTCCTTACAAGGTGTTGAAAAATATTAGTACTATGGCATACAAATTGGAGATGTCTGCATCTTCCCAAGTATACCCATTTTTCCATGTTTCATGTCTAAAGAAGGTTGTCAGTGAAAGTCTACTAATTCAAACAGTGTTTCCAGAACTTGACGAAGAAGGAAAAATCATATTTGAGCCTGAAGCAGTCACAGAAACAAGAAACTCACAGCTGCAGAATCAATTCATTTAAGAGTGTCTTATTAAATGGAAGAACTTACCCACTAAAGATTCCACATGAGAGGATGAGAATTTTATATAGAAGCATCCATAACTTTTCAAGTTTTGAGGAAACCACTTTTTTTAAGGAGAGGGGCATGTCAGATCCCAATAATACTAGTGTATCCCCCTTATTATTATTGTTAGTGTAGCCCCTGTTGTTATTATTGGCCCATGTATCCCCCATGTTTTAATTTTTGTGCCCATAGAAGCCCACTATTGTCATTGTTGTTCCCCTATATTATTATTTTTATGTAGGATATGGTTATATTGTGACTCCTTAGACTCCTATATATAGCAAGGATTTCTTATCATTTGTATCATCCAAGAATTTTTCATTTATGTAATGTAAAGGAGGTTTCCCCCTTGAAGACGATACTTTTTAAGTAGTTGATATATATTTTATTTTGTTTTGTGAGTTGGTTGCATAACATTAAGAACGAGATAAAAGTTGACCCAAATATGGTCAAAGCTATTGCTCAAATCCCTTTCCCTATAAATAATATGTAAATCCAATCTGTCTTCGGCCCAGATCAATTTCCTACGTAATTTCATCTCTGAATATGAAGTAATTATAAAATCAATATGGGAGATTATAAATAAGGATACCACATATAAATGGGATAAAAGGGAGGAATATTCTTTTTCCTGAATCAAACAAGCCATTGTTGATGCTCACACCTTATATAGTCCTAATTTTGGAAAATATTTCATGTTGTACAATTTTACTTCTCATTCATTTATTGCGGTTTTATTAACACAAAAATACAATCAAGGGAATGAATGGAATATATCTTTCATGGATGTTGGATTATATGGATCGAAACTGAATTATCTCGCTATTGATAAGAAGGCATATTCTATTTACAAAGCGGTTAACCATTTTAGGCCTTACCTCCTGAAATATCATACGATCATCTATGTTTGTCATCCAACAATTAGAACATTGTTGATACAATAATAGTTGGGTGAAAGGATAGAAAATTGGATGACATGATTACAAGAATATGATCTTGAGATTAATCTAGTTCATACTATCAAATTCCATGGTCTATATCGACTAGCAGTTGAAGCGATGGATTCACCAAAAGAAGACATTTCAGGACGGGAAAAAGAAAAAGAAATGTATAATGTTAAGAAAGTTCCTCCCACTTGTGCAACCACATATTTTTATTTAGATATATGAAAATACTTAGAATGAAACCTTTCCTTTTCATTTATCAAACAAATAGAAGGGGGAAATATGTATTAAAGCTTTATTATACCAACTAGTGCATGTTGTGCTTTTTAGAAAGCACCATACTAGTGTCCTCCTTAGATGCCTAGAGCCACAAGATTCAAAAAGGGTGTTAAAGGAAATGCACAATGGACCAGTTGTTGAAAACTTTGTGGGAGATATCACAACTAATAAGGTTACTATGGTCATTTATTGTTACCCCAAATTATTCAAGGATGCTCAATCTTATGCCATTATGTCAAAAGTGTGTTGGTAATGGTCAAAATTCAGCTGCCCCATTGTTACCTATAGCAGTTGAAGAACCATTCCAACAATGGGGACTGGATGTTATAGGTGAAATATTTCATCATTCGTGAAAGAAACACCAGTATATTCCAACTGCAACTGATTATTTCACTTGGTGGACCGAACCAGTGCCATTAAGGGAAGTCAATGATCAAGAAGTCATCTAATTTCTTAAACAGAATATCATAACCAGGTTCAAGGTTCCTAAATCGCTTGTGTTTGATAATGCAACTTATTATTCTTCGTTAAATATTTACGATTTTTCATTATAATATGGTATTTTTTTTAAAGCATGCATCTAAGTATTACCCACAGTGAAAAGTTTTTGTTGAATCTGAAAACAATAACCTTATCTGCATTATCAATAAATCCATCTTCTTTGATAAAATAATTGACAGAATTATTTAGTGAATTCATTATGAGTTGAATGTGACCCTCCTAAGACCTCCCTGAAAACATCTCCACACTTCCTTGTATATGGAAAAGAGGTTATCCTTCGGCAAACATTTAGCTTCCTACCTTGTAGATTTCGCAAGAATCTCGTGGGAAACCTTGTCTCCTGGTTTAGAGCCCAATAAAAATTCTTCTTAAACTTGAGGAAGTAATTGGCAATGCAAAAGAAAAAATTTCCATCCATCATAACAGGATAAAGTGGTGGTTTGATAAGAAGTATGTAGGGAACAAAACATTTAGTGTGGTGACTTAGTATTGAAGTGGGACAAATCCCATGAAGAGAAAGGGAAGCACACCAAGTTTCAACCCTTATGGATTGGAACATATACCATTGTTGAAGAGCTTCTCCGCAATTCTTATAAGTTGAAATATTTATATGGGAGGACTGAACATGTTCCCATTGATGGCCAAAACCTAAAGCACTACTTTTAGTAGCAGTCTTGGGTTGTGTTCCTTTTGTACAATTTTCTTTCCTCGTCTTTGTTTCTTTATTTGGTCATGTCTTGTTCCCCTTTTTTGTTTGGTTAGTGTACATAAATAAGAGCTGGTGTGAATGTATGTGCAGAAAAAAAGGACTATGTGGTGAAATAAACAGGGTTGTGACAACCACAACTCTTGGCTATCTGTTATTTCTTCTTCTTTGTTTGGGATGTGCCTCAAGTCAAGTAGTGTCCATATGGATAATACGATATATTCAAGAGGAAATACTTGATTAAAACCATGACACCCAAATCTATTTATCATCCTTATTCCTTGACTTGGTATCAAATTTCTTGGTGTTATTCATGCTAATCCAATCAAGTAGAGAAGGGAAAGGGGAAAACCAATGGAGAGAAAACATATATTAGAGGTATATATTAGCTTCTCTGAAGGAAAAATTTCTCCTACTCTCAATAAGTCGAGTTCCTCTTCCGATTCATGAAATCATGAGTTCCTAAGAATAGTTCTATATTAAATTAAATAAATGGTGAAAGAAGACAAAGGGTTCTTTCACAAAGAGGTGAAGCAAATAACTTCACCAGGGTACTAACTAGGCTCACTAGTAGCGAAGAAATGCTTGTGTTCCTAAATTGAATCTGTCGGGGTACTACACAAGCCTATTGAAAGTGGAGCAACACTAGAGATAAAAAATAAGACTCTGAATATATTTAACTCTCAAACGCATATTACCCTTCTCCCAGATCAAAATAATTATGAAATAAAAAATAAAAAAATTTGTTATGTGTTAAACCAAGAAAGGGAATAGTGGGTATTGCATCTATAATTGGGTTGAGTGGGGAAGCCAAGGAGAGCCTTTTAATGAATCAATACATCGTAAAGGGCTAACTCTTTGTTAAAAACTATTTCTAAATAGAGAAATTGGAGTTCTTACAATGTGTCGCCAAGCGTTGTCGCTGCTACAACATCCTCCAAAATTTTACTATATTCAAATTTTGGAGCCTACCCTTTATCATGTGAACTATCAATTTTGGTTGTCAAGTTTCGTTTCATGTTTCTACACATGTTATAATTTTCCATGTTCCTTTATAATTGTCTTCACATCATCAAGAATGACAATAATGCACTGTAGGGTTATAGTACACTTTGAGGTCAAAAAAAGACACTTTTGGTTCGAACTGTATACACTTGGTTAGTGTTTTTGAACTATAATTTTGATCAATACTTCATGGTTTTGGGTTCTGTCTAAGTTATATTGATGAGTTGATATGTGTCGCACTTGATTTTTCTCCTAAATCGGTATGTTTTTCAAAGTTACATCCTCCTAAACTTAGATAATTTTCTAACTTTGCAAGCCTGCCCTCTGTTAGTGTCAGTATTTTCATCCTGTCATCAATGATCAAATGGAATCTTATATTGTCATGTTAGGGTCCCATAGTCAAGTTTTTTTCATTTCACTAGGTCTTCAAGCAAAAATTTGGTCACTTGTCATTAGGTTTAGGACTATTTTCCACTCCCAATATTTTTTAATTGTTGGTCCATGTCATCACTCATATGAGTATATCATCATTCATATATTGTCATAATCACCATGATTTCATTCAGTTTCATGTCTCCATTAGGTCATTATGATTTCAAGGTCACCAAAACTCTCATTTCATGCATAAAATCCATCAAATGGAGGAGTGGTAATAGCCAATTTTCTTCTATAAGTTTTTATTTTAAAAATGTAATTTTATGTTTCTATATGTAATAATTACTTCATGTTCTTTAAATTTGCAGTTCAAGGTTTCAAAATATTTAACGTTCCAAAGAAACACCCAAAATACAGTTGCTACAGGAGAGTTGCTATACTTCTGGAGTACTCTTGGGAAAATGAATTTTTCTCTATCTTGGAGTGTCCAAAAAACTTGCTTGATGAGTAAAATGATAACTAGATAGAAAGATATTTGCAATGAGCTATCATGAGCTCAATTTGGGGTTTAGAAAGGCCTCCCAACGTGACCTGCAACGTCACATTGCGCTTTTCTCGGGGACACACTGTGCTTTTTTACCAGTGTTGGGAGAATTGATTTTTGAGGGGCTACACTTGATCATTTTCAATGCTTGAGGGGTCCATTATGTAGTAGACAGAGATATATCTCCAATGAGCTATCATGAGCTCAATTTTGAGTTCAGGAAGGCCTCCACAAGTTGTCTTCAATCTCACGTTGTGCTTTTCCTTCACACACTGCGCTTTTCCTTCTATCGTTGCTCTTTTTGCAGGGAAGATACACTTGGTCTGGAAAAGTTTAAAAAGGGAAAAAAAGGGTCTCCAAACTCAATACCAAGTTTTATTAAGGATAAAATAAGTAATTTGAGCCACTTCACACCCTCTTTCACTCAGTGTCTTCATTCCTATGGAGGCGAATTTTTCAATTTCCTCCTACGTTAAACTTTCTAAAAGACTATGTTTTTTCAAATTTTAAAAAAATAGACCCTCTCTCCTGCCATGCCCTAACCTCATACACACCTAAATACATCCCTAAAACCCTAAGCCCCTCCCAAAATTTCATTCCCTAAAACCTATCCCCAAACCCTACCTGTACGTTGTGCTTTTCTAGGCAGCTAAACTATAACCCTATAATTAAATTCCCCAACCCATTTCCCTTGTTATTTTAACTTCCCTCCACCTCCCTAAGGTCCCTAACTCCCCTACACCCTTCCCTAAATTTTCTAAGACCTATCCCAACTCCTTAACCCCATCATCCCATTCCCTTTTCTTTCCCCTCTCCCCTAGGGTTTCTAGTAAACTAAACACCATGGAGGAAGAGAGAAAGACATACAATAAAGGAGAGATAATATTAAGGTTTGAGCCATCAAACACCAAGGATTTGATTCCATCACCCTTAGCAGTGAAATGCTTCCAACATGTGGGTTGATTTGAGTTTTTTGAAATGGTCCAAAGAGTGAAAAATTATCCAGATTTGACTAGAATCTTCATGACAAACCTCCAGAAAGACAAAGTCACCATTTCAGGGGTTAAATTCACCATTTCAACTGATATTATTGCATTAGATACAAGGATACCAAACCATGGTGAGTATTGGTTCAAACGCATGAACCTAGACCTTGAGTAGTACAAACCCTACTTGAAATCATAGTGCAAAGGAAACCATAATTTGTCAAAAAGAGAAGGATATGTTGGACCTACTTGTTGATACATCCACAATATAATAACACACCTCATTTGGCATCTCTGGAGAAATTTTGAGGAAATTTGGAGGAAATTTGAAAATTCTGAATAAATTCTTGAAGGCACATTTTCCAGAAATGTTATGTTTAGTCATCTTTTTGCAGAACATATTGTGGCCAAAAAAAGAAGAATTTTGGGAAATTGGTGGATATTTGGGTTCCAAACATGCCAAACAAAAAACACCTCTCTCTGTTTTTCAAAAACGTTCATGTTTAGTGACATATCGCTCCATCTTTCAGGCCTATTTTTGCAAAAAAAACCCAAAAATTTGGCACAGCCACCCTGCAAAAAGCGCAGTATGGGCCACGCTGTGCTTTTCCAAGAGGCCTCTAAATGACGAAAAATCACTTGGGATGGAAATATAATGGCCTCTAAATCACATTTTGACTCCTGGAAATAAAAAATCTGAGCTTTTGACAGTTGGAAAAGCACAAAAACATCCTAAAAAACACCTTTCTGCCTTGTTTCTTGAGGCCACGCTATGATTTTTTACATATTTTGTAAAAAGTGGGTTTTCAGGGACTTAAATCCATCATTTTCATTTCTTTAGGACATTTTGGATAACCATACAGGAAAACCTTTCCAATGAGCTATCTTGAGCTCAATTTGGACTTTCGAAAGTCATCCAAAATTCAACTTGAAGACCACATTGTGCTTTCTTAGGGGCACGATGCACTTTTTCCAGATTGTCTATCATCTTCAGAATTTTGACTTTTTCTCAGTTGGTTGATGAATTCCATGGATTTTTAGTGATGTAAATGTGAAAGTAAAATTTAATTATGTTTATTATAGTCACTAGAGGTAGATACATCAAGTAAAATTGTATTTTTTAGTCAAGTGAATCAGTTTCATCAAAGATAGGGATGAGTTTGTTGACCTCCCTAGTAATTAGGATTCAAGTTGAGGACATTGGGGAATAGCTCCACAAGTCATGGATTCGACCCCTGACAGTGGGAGAATTTTTTTTTAATCTATATCTTTCATTTTCTTTGTCATTCCAATGGTTGGATGTTGTGTAATTTATATTTGAACACTAGTGTAATTAGTCATTTTTGGTAGGAACTAATAGACAGAGTTGTAGATATCTTGGTGGGATTCCTGTGGTATGTGTTTTAGCAGTGTTTCCTCTTATGTTTTCATATGTTTGAACATATTATTATTTCCATATCCATGCCATCTCTAAATGTGATTAATTCCTAAGTTAGATAATCAAAATTCATTATTTGATGCTCTGTTTTGGAGGAATTATCATAGTTGTATTTCACTTTATTATGATTGAAAATAATTCATGATTCCCATGCTCTTTTTGAAAACCATACCAGTCTAATCCACTCATAAAGATACCTATATGTGTTAGTGTGTGTCTACCTTGCCCCATCAAACTTCTGCAATTCTAATCCTCAGTTCCCTGACCTAGTTCTTTGTTGACCTAATCCACGATCCAGAAAACCTTCAAAATCAATCAAACCCTAGAGCCTAATACACCTAGCCTAAAATCTTCATTATCCGTTCAATTTTTTTGTGATCTCTCGGAGAGAGCTCTCTCCTGCCTAGTAGGGCTAGCTACTAGGTCAAAGCGGTCTGTGGTTACGTTTCTTAGTCTCCTTCTCAGCCTTCGGAGATCCAATGGTGTGATAACATCTTGGCAACCATAATAGGGAGAAAAGTGACAGATCTACCCTGGGAAAGAATGAAAAGGATTAGATCTGATTTTTGATGGTGAACAGTGATCGGACACACAAAGTCTGAAATCATTCACTGGCAGCTCCAAATTTGTTTCAAAATAAAATCTAAGACTCCACTGGAGAATGAACCTTTCCAACAGAAACATGAAAATACAACATGGGAAGATCAGGTATCCAACTTGGACTTTCATCCAAGACATCATGTTCTTTGTCCTCAATTATTTTTTCTCTTTTCCCAAGAATGTCAAGATTTTTTTCAGAGTATACTATATTTGAGAAAAGATCCCAGATCTGTATTTGATTCATTCCCTATGAAAATTGTGGATTCAAATTCTCCTTATGCCTTTGATCTCATTCAAGAGCCTTATTCTGAATTTTATGATGATCATCTTCCGCCTGATAAGCCTCAAGTGATCAAGACTAATCTTACAAATTCTGTACATAATCCTATACCTTGTAAAATTCCATATAGATACAAGCCACTCATCTTACCCCCTATACTCCATGATTTCCCTAAAAACTATTACAAATATCTTCCCAGGTTTGATGGAGAATATGGTAACATCACTGCTGAGAAACACATTCAGGGTTTTGAAATTTTTCTTGATCTTTTTGAGGTTGATGAAGATGATGTTAGTATCAGAATAATTTCTCTATGTTTGAAAGGCAAAGCTAAGGAATGGTTCCAAAACTTGATAGTTGCAAGAATTTTTTATTTCCATCAGTTTGTGAAAGTATTCCTTGATAAATGGGTGATCAAGAGGAATCCTTTTTTTATTTTAGAAGAATATAATCATTTTAAAAGATGCCTAGGAGAAACAGTGCAACACTTTTCAGCTAGGTTTAATCAAGTATACCATTCAATCCCTGCTAATATAAAATCGCCTCCTAATTCAACTCTCTTACACTACCTGGGTGCCTTTGATTCGGAAATGGAATTTAAACTGAGAGAAAGGAATGCTACAATTCCCGAATAAATTCAGGAAAATGCAATAGATGTGAAAGTTATTTTCTAGTCAAAAGGTTAAAGTTGAAGGTAGAAGAAAGGGAGAACATAGAAAAGGAATACCTGACATCTTCAGAAGTAAAGCTCAACATTTTTGTAAGTATCATGGAAAAAGTAATGCAAAAGATCACCATAAGAGATCAATTTTCTGATTAAAAACACCATTTCCCACTTATTGTAGAAGAAGAGGTTGTTAGCCCTAAACATTTTCCCACTAATCTGAATTACCATAGATTAGAAAATTATTGTTATTTGTATTCATTTATGGACAATCACAAAAATGGATTTGTAGATTAAATCGAGGAGAAGAAATCTAATGATGTAATGTGTATGTTTGATGACATTACTTGTATTGATAATTTACCCAAGTCTTATCAGTAGGACGATGATTATGTTCTCGAAATTGAAGCTAACTTTGCAAAGAAATCAACAATTGGTTTGTGGGAGGAGGAAGCTTAGTTTTAGCAACTAAAATGTAGTGATTTGCCTATGTATATATGTGATGACAACGATGAGGAAAATGCAGAAAATTTCGAAGTAAGTGAAGCATCTTTGCCCTTAAGTTTTGCTTCTTTTCAATTCATCAGAGAAAATTTTCTAAGATCAGAAATTAGTAGTCCTTATGTGTTGATATTGAAGATGAAGAACACAATTAACTTCTTGATCGGGACTCCTTACCCTTGTTTTTCTCCTCATTTTCGAAAATAAGAGAAAACTATAAGCAAGCATATAAGCGAGTTATCAGCAGTATAAATGGGCATCCTTCTCACTAATTGGTTGATGATATCACCTTTGATATGCAAGCTTCTTTTGCTCCAGAATCCCAGCCACTAAGTTACATTGAGTTTCAAATCAGAAATGAAATCTTAGAACCTGAAATATATTATGAATTGATGTAGGATGATTCTTTACCATTAATTTTTGACTCATTTCAGTTTTTGAAGAGAAATTTTCATAATATCTCTAAAACAAAGAATCATAAGCCTATATAAAATCATATAATATCATTGGAACCAATGTATGATACGTTGCAACAGTCATTTCAAGTTCTCCATGATCTAATAGTTGATGTTTTGGATTATATCTGTAATCAAATTCATTCTCCATTAGTTGGTTATGAGCTTCAAATCAGAGATGATAAAACTTTGATCTGGCACCCGACATCATTGTCTTGTTCAGCAGGAGTCTCATTACAAAGCTCATACAAAGATATGCAGTCATATCAGGGGAGTAATGAAGAAGATTCTTGTTTTTTTTTTTTTTTATCATCAGGAAAAATTAGTCATTCACGAGTTTCAAGATCCATTTGTCAACTTGCTGCAGTCATCAAGGGAGGAAATCATGGATGTTGGGAAAATTTTTAAATCAAGGTACGAAGACTACCTAGAGCAGAGAAATAATGTATTATATGGGTAGGAATTTAATATGTATTCCTATGAAGATCCTTTTGCAGCATTCTTGAGGTCAGTCAGTGGGCTCATGCTTTGCAATATCATTAATATTCAATATGTTGACAAGTTTTCATGGGAGTTTCCTTTCATTAGTTTTCCTTTCTTTCTCATGAGAAAGCACTTGTGGAGAATTTAACTAGTAGACAAAATGCTTACATGGTTTCATTGGTTGTTCCATTTCACTTTTTTTTTCACACAGAAAAAATTCGTAACTATTCTATTAAAGATCAGTTACATGTTACAAAAACTGGTAGTATCAACTACTGTTCAGTCCATAAAAACTATTATAAGCTGCCACAAGTCAAAACTGCAGGCGATCACAGTCCCATAAAAAACCATGAAAACATCAGTGATGAAACTAGTGTCCACATAGTAAGTTCGGTGCATAACTTACTAACTCCTGTAATGTTCCATTTCACTTGATCATGTGATGTATGGATAATTTAGAGTAGGTGTGATGAATAAGATAAATTCTCAGTATTTTTTTTTTTAAATTATCTTCCAGTAAATTTTTCAATGAATTTATAGTTCAGTTTTTCAGTCGGTTTGAAATATCGAGTCTCATCTTTTTTTTTTGACTCCATGCCCAATGGATAAGGCTACTTGGTCTACGGTGTTCCTAACACCTCCAAGGAGTTACCATCCCCAACAAGAGCCAGTGTTAGTGTCATTATTTGCATCATGTCACCAATAATCAAATGGACTATTATCATGTCTTGTTAGGGTCCCATAGTCAATTTTTTGTCATTTCGCTAGGTCTTCAAGAAAAAATTTGGTCATTGGTCATTAGGTTTAGGACTATTTTTCACTCCCAAAATTTTGAAATTGTTGGCCCATATCATCACTCAACTGAGTGTATAATCATTTAGATATTTTCATCATCATTTCAGTCATCATCACCATGATTTCATTCAGTTTCATGTCTCCATTAGGTCATTATGGTTTCAAGGTCACCAAAACTCTCATTTCATGCATAAAATCCGGCAATTGGAGGAGTGGTAATAGCCAATTTGCTTCAATAAATTTTGATTTAAAAAATGTAATTTTATGTTTCTATATGTAATAATTACTTCATGTTCCTAAAAACTACAGTTCAAGGTTTCAAAAAGATTCAATGTTCCAAAGAAACGCCCAAAATATAGTTGTTACAGGAGAGTTGGTATACTTCTGGAGTACTCTGGGGAAAATTCATTTTTCTCTATCATGGAATGTCCAAATCACTTTATTGATGCATCAAATGATAACTACACAGAAATGGCTTTCCACTGAGTTATCATGAGCTCAATTTGGGGTTCTGTAAGGCCTCCAAAAGTGATTTGCAACTTCACGATGCGCTTTTCTCAGGGACACCCAGTGCTTTTTGACCAGTCTTGGTAGAATTGATTTTTGAGGAGCTATACTTGATCATTTTCAGTTCTTGAGGGGTCCATTGAGTAGTATACAGAAATATATTTCCAATGAGCTATCATGAGCTCAATTTGGAGTTTAGGAAGGCCTCAAAAAGTGGTATGCAATCTCACGATGCACTTTTCCTACACACGTTATGTTTTTCCTTCAGGCGTTGCGCATTTTGGAGGGAAGCTACACTTGGTCTTGAAAAATTTCAAAAGGGTAGAAAAGGGTCTACAAACTCAAGAATAATTTTGATTATGGATAAAACAAGTAAGTTGAGCCACTTCACACCCTCTTTCACTCAGTGTCTTCTTTCATATGGTGGTAAATTTGTCAATTTCCTCCTATGCTACACTTTTCTAGAAGACTATGTTTTTTCAAATTTGAAAACCCTAGACCCTCTCTCCTACCATGCCCTAACCTCCTACACACCTAGATACATCCCTAAAACCCTAATCCCCTCCCAAAATTGCATTCCCTAAAACCTATCCTCAAACCCTACCCTACGCTACACTTTTCTAAGCAGCTAAATTATACCCCTATAATTAAATTCCCCGACCTTCGCATGTTATTTTAACTTCCCTCCACCTCCCTAAGGTCCCTAAATCCCCTGCACCCTTCCCTAAATTTTCCCACACCTATCCCAAATCCTTAACCCCATCATCCCATTCCCTTTTCTTTCCCCTCTCCCCTAGGGTTTCTAGTAAACTAAACACCATGGAGGAAGAGAGAAAGACCTACAATAAAGGAGAGAGAATATTAAGGTTTGAGCCATCAGACACTAGGGAGTTGATTTCATCACCCCTAGCAGTCAAATGCTTCCAACATTTGGGTTTTTTTTAGTTTTTTGAAATGGTCCAAAGAGTGCAAAAATATCTAGATTTGACTAAAATCTTCATCAAAAACCTCCAGAAATACAAAGTCACCATTGCAGGGGTGAAATTCACCATTTCAACAAATTTTGTTGTAGAAGCTACAGGGATACCAAACCATGGTGAGTATTGGTTCAAAGACATGGACCTATACCTTGGGCAATACAAACCCTACTTGATATCACAATGCAAAGGAAACCCTAATTTGTCAAAAAGAGAAGGATAAGTTGGACCTAATTTTTGATACATCCATGATAACATAACACACTGTATTTGGCATCTCTGGAGAAATTTTGAGGAAATTTGGAGGAAATTTGAAAGTTTTGAATAAATTCTTGAAGGCACATTTTCCATAAATGTCCTGTTTAGTCATATTTTTGCAGAACATATTGTGGCCCAAAAAAGATGAATTTTGGGAAACTGGAGGATTTTTGTGTTCCTAACATGTGAAACAACAAAAAACTCTCTCCAATTTTCAAAAATTTCATGGTTAGTGACATATCACTCCATCTTCAGGCCTATTTTTTCAAAAAAACCCAGAAATTTGGCACAACCACGCTACAAAAAGTGTAGCCTGGGCCACACTGTACTTTTTTGGGAGGCCTCTAAATGACGAAAACTCACTTAATATGGAAATATAATGGCCTCTATGTCACATTTTGACTCCTGGAAATAAAAAATATGAGCTTTTAATAGTTGGAAAAGCCCAAAAACATCCTAAAAACACCTTTCTCCATTGTTTTTTGAGGCCACGCTGTGCTTTTTGACCCGTTTTGGAAAAAGTGGTTTTTCAGGGGCTTAACTCCATCATTTTAATTTCTTAAGGACATTTTGGATAATTATACAGGAACATATTGTAGGTTTTAACCCTGAACAGAAGTTATCTACACATGAATCTTATAACATAAAATAAAAAATAGCGAGAGCATAAAACATAAAACAAACAAACACATAGATTTTCCCCTGGATCCAAAATCGGGACGACCAGCTTTATTTTTCATTATATTCCTTTTAGTATTACAACACATATATATACATGCCGAAGCATACATAAACCCCAATCCATTAACCCTGGATTAGAACATAACCGTAGTTCCCTTGACCGGATCTACAAAATACCAGGGGTCGAAAACCATCGTACCCCAAAACCATGTTCAAAATCATGCACAAAACATGGGTGGGTCCGCCTATGATTGGGTCCGCACACCAAACAATTTTTTTCCGGGGCACTACCCCGGACCCTAACAGTGGGGGCTGCCTCCCCCCTTGTGACCCCCCTGCTGCGCCCAGCGCAATGTACAGCGCGTGGGGCTAGTCGTGGAAAGAATATAACACATACCCAACATTCTCCCACTTATTGTTTTCTTTCCATAGGGGGCCACAGGAGAGCTTATTCATTGGGCTAATTCTTCAACACCCATTGTTTCTCTACACCAAGAGAACTTCTGAGTGCTCACAGACTTTGTCAATGCATCTGCAACATTCTTCAAAGTGTCCACCTTTACCAGCAACACCCTTTTAGCCTCAACCATATCTCTAACAAAGTGATATTGAACATCAATGTGGTTTGTCTTTGAATGATAAGCAGGGTTCTTAGCCAAGAAAATTTCACTTTGGCTATCACAGTCTATCCTTATAGCTTGCTGTACCAACCCCATACTTGAACACAATCTTTGCAACCAAAATGCTTCCTTGCTTGCATGAGTGGCTGCTATGTATTCTGCCTCTGTAGTTGAAAGAGCCACTACAGACTGTCTTTTACTCATCCAACTGACTGCACCTCCAAATAGGCTAAACACATACCCACTTGTAGATCTTCTTTGGTCCAGATCTCCAGCCCAGTCTGCATCAACAAAACCACGAATGTCCAACATTCTTTCCAATCCCGGTCTTCCCTGGTAGCACAAGCCATAATCACTAGTGCCACGTAAATATCTGAAAACCCGCTTCACTGCTGTCCAATGCTCCTTCCCTGGGTTTTACATAAACCTACTCAATACTCCCACTGCATGTGCAATGTCTGGTCTAGTACAGACCATTGTATACATCAGGCTACCCACTGCACTTGCATATGGAACACGGGACATATACTCCTCTTCTTCTTGTGTCTTGGGACACTGTTCAGCAGACATCTTTACACCTACAAGAATAGGAACATTCACCGGTTTACTATCCTGCATATTGAACCTCTGCAATATAGTCTCGACATACTTCCTCTGGTTTAACCAGAGCTTCCTCTTTGCCCGATCTCTCTTAATTTCCATGCCCAAAATATAGTTTGCAGCACCCAGATCCTTCATGTCGAATTTGGAGAACAGTTGGGTCTTCAAATCTTGGATAATTTCTGTCATTTCCAATCAACAACATATCATCCACATACAAGACCAAATAAATAACACGGTCACCAATTAATTTAAAATAAACACAGTGATCCTCCTTGCTTCTCGTGAAGCCAAGTCCCCATATATAGGTATCAAATTTCTGATACCACATCCTTGGTGACTGTTTTAACCCATACAGAGACTTCTTCAACCTACATACTAGTTCTTTCTTACCCTTCACCATAAAGCCTTCAGGTTGCTTCATGTAGATCTCCTCTTCTAGATCCCCATGAAGAAATGTTGTCTTCACATCCATCTGTTCTATCTCAAAATCAAATGCAGCAGCAACAGATAAAAGTAATCTAATAGAAGTAACTTTGGCAACAGGAGAAAAAATATCAACAAAATCAATTCCCGGCACCTAGGAATAACCTTTTGCTACCAACCGAGCTTTGTATTTCTCCACCTTGCCTTCTACATTCATCTTCTTTTTAAACACCCATTTTCTCCCGATGGGCTTCCTTCCAGCCGGCAACTCCACCAGATCCCATGCATCGTTTTTTTGTAAGGATGCCATTTCATCAATAATGGCCTCCTTCCAGAGTTTTCCATCCTCTGAATCTACTTCCTCCCTGATAGTTCTGGGATCATCATCAGTTATAGTTAAGGCAAAACCTGAACAGAAAGCAGATGGACTATACCTTTTTGGTTGCCTTCTTTCCCGAACTGATCTTCTCAAAGCTGGCGTCTGTGGCTCTTCATCTTCTGAGTCTTCTTTTGTTATAGAGTCTGATTCATCCTCCTTTAGCTCAAACTCTATATTCTCAAGTTCCTTTGGTATGATTTAATCTTTAACAACATCTTTCACCTCTCTAAACGCCACATCTCGGCTGTACACAACCTTCCTTGTTTCCGGGTTCCAAAGCTTGTAACCTTTTAAACCATCCTTATACCCAATAAAGATGCACCTTTCAGATTTATTATCCAACTTGGTCCTTTTCTCCTTTGGAATATGTACATATGCATCACATCCAAATACCCTTAGATGTGAAATAGAGGGTTTCTTACCAGTCCATACCTCATGTGGGGTCTTATCCTCCAACGCCGATGAAGGTGATCTGTTAACTAAGTAACATGCAGTCTCCACTGCCTCTCCCCAGAATTCTTGTCCTAACCCAGTACCACTGAGCATGCTTCTTGCCTTTTCCATCAGTGTTCTATTCATTCTTTCTGCAACTCCATTTTGCTGAGGTGTGTATGGAGTAGTCTTCTGCCGTGCTATACCACACTTATTACAGAACTCTTCAAATTCCTTCTTGCAGAACTCCCCACCATTATCTGTCCTCAACGCCTTTATCTTCTTCTCTGTCTGGTTTTCCACCAGAGCCTTAAATTCTTTAAATTTGTCAAAGACTTCAGATTTCTTCCTCAAGAAATATATCCATGTATTCCTTGAGAAATCATCTATGAATGAAACATAGTACACAGACTTTCCCAGTGATGGAACTGACACAGGTCCAAACACATCACTGTGCACAAGTTCTAATATCTTGTTTGCCCTCTTAGCACCAGAAGGAAAACTCACCCGATTCTGCTTCCCATATACACAATGTTCACAGAAATCGATATCCAGAGAGAAATTAGACATACCTTCTACCATACCATTTCTATGTAGTATCCGAAGGCCCTTCTCTCCAATATGTCCAAGCCTTTGATGCCATAGCATGGTCTTTTCTCCAAAGACAGATAGGCTTTTTGCTCCACTTTCAGGAACCACATAACTATTACACCCATCAATAACAGTGCTACCTTGTAGCTTGTACAGAGTTCCAGTCTGAACTCCCCGCATTAATACCAGTGCTCCCCGAACCATCTTGCAAGCATCTTTCTCGAACACTGTTTTTACACCTGTATCATCCATCTTGCTTACAGAAATCAAATTTCTGGCCAATGCAGGAATATGCAAAACACCAGGAAGTGTTCTAATCATTCCACCTTGCAGCTTCATCTTGACCTTTCCACGTCCGATGATTTTGGCCTTCCTATCATCCCCTAAGAATACATCACCACCATAATATTTCTCATACTCACAGAACCACTCCCGATGGGGAGTGAAGTGAAAGGATGCACCTGAGTCAATCAACCATGACTCATGATCTACATGTGTATTTGAAGAAGAAGCCAAATACACATCCCCACCTTCATCCGAGGTGGTTTTTGCCTCTGCAAAAGGAGCATCATCAGATCCCTTTCCTTTCTCAGGAGCTTTAGATCTGCATTCCTTTTTGTAGTGTCCTTCCTTTCCGCATTTCCAGCATACCTTTACAAAATTTCCAGGAGATTTAGATCTCCCTCTAGATTTGGATCTCCCACTCGAAACCTTATTCTTGTTTCTGTTTTGGGACCTTCCTCGTACAGATAAGGCATCTCCATTCTGACCCTCCATATTTCTCCATCTCATTTCCTCCGACAGCAAGGCCGAGACAATGTCATCAAAATTCAAGGTAGTTGTATTGCTACCTATTGCAATAACCAGACTGTCCCACGAGTCTGGTAGAGAACACAACAAACTGATGCACTTATCTTCATCTGAGATTTTAATATCAACAGACGACAGCTGACTTACCACAGTATTGAAGGCGTTCAGATGCTCTATCACCGAGTCTCCATCCTTCATCCTCAGGTTATACAGCTTTTTCCGCAGGAACAACTTATTCACCAGAGACTTAGATTGGTACAAAGTCCCAAGTTTTTCCCACAAATTCTTCGCCGTAGCTTCCCCAGATACATTCAACAATACCGAATCTGACACACACAACCGTATTGTGCTCTTAGCCTTCCGATCCAGTTTCTTCCAGTCTTCATCTGACATTGCCGTTGGTTTAGTACCTGGATCTACCGCGATCCACTGATCTTTATCCACCAGCAGATCCTCCATCTTGAGCTTCCACAACTCAAAACTCTGACCATTAAATTTCTCGATCTCTATCTTTCCACCGCTCGCCATCTTCTTTCACCGTAAGAATCGATCCCGCAGATCTCCCACTGAACAGGGTCTACCACAGGCCCGAGCAAAAAACCCTCAACAACAAAGGCGTCCCCTTGAAGCCGAAACAGCTCTGAAACCAAATTTAGGTTTTAACCCTGAACAGAAATATCTACACACGATTCTTATAACAGAAAATAAACAATAGCAAGAGCATAAAACATAAAACAGATAAACACAGAGATTTTCCCCTGGATCCCAAATCGGGACGACCAGCTTGATTTTTCATTATATTCCTTTTAGTGTTACAACACATATATATACATGCCGAAACATACATAAACCCCAATCCATTAACCCTGGATTAGAACATAACCGTAGTTCCCTTGACCGGATCTACAAAATACCAGGGGTCGAAAACCATCGTACCCCAAAACCATGTGCAAAATCATGCACAAAACATGGGTGGGTCCGCCTATGAGTGGGTCCGCACACCAAACAAATTTTCGTCGGGGCACTGCCCCGGACCCCAACAGTGGGGGCTGCCTCCCCCCTTGTGACCCCCCTGCTGCGCCCAGCGCGTGGGGCTAGTCGTGGAAAGAATATAGCACATACCCAACACATATTTCCAGAGATCTATCTTGAGCTCAATTTGGAATTCAGAAATTCATTCAAAAATCAGCTTGAAGGTCACGCTACGCTTTATCAGGGGCACGTTGTGCTTTTTGCATATTATCTGTCATCTTAAGAATTTTGAATTTTTATCAGTTGGTTGATGAATTCCATGTATTTTTACTGATGTAAATTTGAAAATCAAATGTAATTATGTTTATTATAGTCACTAGAGGTAGATACATCAAGTAAAATTGTATTTTTGTGTTAAGTGAATCAGTTTCATCAAAGATAGGGATGAGTTTGTTGACCTTCCTAGTCATTAGGATTCCAGTTGAGGACTTTGGGGAACAGCTACACAAGTCATGGATTCGACCCCTGAGTGTGGGAAAAGTTTTTTTTGGTCTATATATTTCATTTTCTTTTCCATTCTAATGGTGGGATGTTGTGCAATTGATCTTTGCACACGATTGTAATCAGTCATTTTTGGCAGGAACTAATAAACATAGTTGCAGCTATTTTGGTGGGATTCCTGTGGTATGTGTTTTAGCAGTGTTTCCTCTTATGTTTTCATATGTTTGAATGTATTATGATTTCCATATTCATGCCATATCTCAATGTGATTGATTCCTAGGTTAGATAAGCAGAATTCATTATTTGATGCTCTGTTTTGGAGGAATTATCATAGTTGTGCTTCACTTTATTATGATTGAAAAGAATTCATGATTCACATGCTCTTTTTGAAAACCATACCAGTATAATCCACTCATCAAGATACCTAAATGTGTTAAATTGTGTTCCTACCTTGCCCCATCAAATCTCTGCAATTCTGATCCTCAGTGCCCTGACCTAGTTCTTCCTTGACCTAATTCACCATCCAGCAAACCTTCAAAATCAATCAAACCTTAGAGCCTACTATACCTAGCATAAAATATTAATTATCCAATCAATTTGGTTGTGATATCTCGGAGAGAACCCTCTCTTGCCTAGTAGGGCAAGCTACTAGGTTAAAGCGGTCTGTGGTTACCTTTGTTAGTCTCCTTCTTAGCCTTCGGAGATCCGGTGGAGTGAGAACATCTCGACGACCATACTAGGGAGCGAAGTGACAGATCTTCCCTGGGAAAGAACAAAAAAGGATCAAATCTGATTTTTGATGGTGAACAATGATTGGACACACAAAATCTTAAATCATTCACCTGGCGACTCCAAATTCATTTCAAAATCAAATCTAAGACTCCACTGGAGAATGAACCTCTCCAATAGAAACATTAAAAGAAAACATGGGAAGATCATGTATTTAACTTGAACTTTCATCCAAGACATCATGTTCTTTGTCCTAAATTATTTTTTCTCTTTTCCCGAGAATGTCAAGAAGTTTTTTCAAAGTATACTATATTTGAGAAAAGTTCCCAGATCTGTATTTGATTCGTTCCCTCTGAAAATTGTGGATTCAAATTCTCCTTACGCCTTTGATCTCGGTCAAAAACCTTCCTCTAAATCTTATGATGATCATCTTCCACCTAATAAGCCTCAAGTGATCAAGACTAATCTTACAGCTTATGTAAATACGCATATACCTTGTAAAATTCCAGATCGATACAAGCCACTCATATTACCTCCTATACTCCATGATTTCCCTGAAAAATATTACAAATATCTTCCCAGGTTTGATGGAGAATATGGTAACATCACTGCTGAGAAACATATTAAGAGTTTTGAAAAATTTCTCGATATTTTTGATGTTGATGAAGATGATTTTAGTATCAGAATATTTTCTCTATATTTTCAAGGCAAAGCCAAGGAATGGTTCAAAAACTTTTCAGTTGCAAGAATTTTTTATTTCCATTTGTTTGTGAAAGTCTTCCTTGATAAATGGGTGATCAAGAGGAATCCTTTTCTGATTTTAGAAGAATACAATCATTTCAAAAGACGCCTGGGAGAAACAATGCAACACTTTTCAGCTAGGTTTAATCAAGTATACCATTCAATCCCTGTTAATATAAAACCGCCTCCTGGTTCAGCTCTCTTACACTACCCGAATGCCTTTGATATGGAAATGGAATTTCAATTGAGAGAAAGGAACGCTACAAAACTTGAAGAAATACAGGACAATGCAATAGATGTGGAAGCTAATTTTCTAGTCAAAAGGTTAAAGTTGAAGGCAGAAGAAAGGGAGAACATAGAAAAGGAATACCTATCATTTTCAGAAGTAAAGCTCGAAATTTTGGTAAGTACCATGGAAAAATTAATGCAAAATATCATCATGAGAGATGAATTTGCTGATCAAAAATACCATGTCCGACTTATTGCAGAAGAAGAGGGTTTTGGCCCTAAACATTTTCTTGTTAATCCCAATTACCATAGATTAGAAAATGATTGTTGTTTGTATTCATTTATGGAAAATCATGAAAATGGATTTGTAGATCAAATCAAGGAGAATAAATCTACGGATCTAATGTGTATGTTTGATTACATAAATTATATTGATGATTTACCCAAGTTTGATTAGTATTACAATGATTATGTTCTCGAAATTGAAGCTAACTTTGCAGAGCAATCATCAGTTGGTTTGTGGGAGGAGGAAGCTTAGTTTCAACAACTGAAATGCAATGATCGGCCGATCTATATCTGAGATGACTTCGATGAGGAAAATTCAGAAAATTTTGAAGTGAAGGATTTTTACCCTTAAGTTTCGCTTCATTCCAATTCATCAGACAATTTTTTTCTAAGATAAAAAATTAGCAGTCTTTATGTGTTTATATTGAGCATGAATAACACAAATGAAATTCTTGATCAGGTATCCTTACCCTTGTGTTTCTCCTCATTTTTAGAAAATAATAGAAAACTATAAGCAATCAGATAAGTGAGTTATCAACTGTATAAATGGGCATCCTTATCATCAATTGGTTGAGGAGGTCACTTGTGATATGCAAGCTTATTTCGCTCCAGAATCCCAGCCACTAAGTTACATTGAGTTTCAAATCACAGATGAAAGATTAGAACCTAAAACATATTATGAATTGATGCAGGATGATTTTTTATCGTTAAGTATTGACTCATTTCAATTTTTGAAGAGAAATTTTCATAATATCTCCGAAATAAAGAATCATAAGCCTATAGAAAATCATCTAATCTCTTTGGAACCAATGTATGATAAGTTGCAACAGTCATATCAAGTTCTCCATGATCCAATAGCTGATGTTTTGGATGATATCTATAATCAAATTCCTTCTCCATTATTTGGTTATGAGCTTCAAAGAAGAGATGATAAAACTTCAATCCGGCACCCGGCATCGTTGTATTGTTCAGAAAGAGTCTCATTACAAATCTCATACAAATAATTGTAGTCATATCAGGAGAGTAATGAAGAAGATTCTTGTTTTTTTGTGGATCATCAGGGAAAAATAGTTATTCACGAGTTTCAGGATCCTTTTGTCAACTTGCTACAGTCATCAAGGGAGGAAAGTACGGACGTTGGGAAAATTTTAAATCAAGGTACGAATACTACCTAGAGCAGAGAAGTAATGTATTAGATGGGCTGGAAATTAATATGTATTCATATGAAGATACTTTTGCATCATTCTTAAGTTCAGTTGGTGGGCTCATGTTTTTAAATTTCATTAAAATTCAATCCGTGGACAAGTTTTCATGGGAGTTTCCTTTCAGTAGTTTTCCTCTCTTGCTCATGAGAAAGCACTTGTGGAGAATTTTTGTGTAACCAGCTCCAAAAATAGAAGAAAAGAGATATCAACACCTTAGAAATGAGCCACTTCGAGGGGGAAACCTCCAATACATTACATAAATGAACAATTCTTGGATGATACAATTTACAAAACCTCCTTTCTATATATAGGAGTCCATGGGGCCAATGTAATCCTAGTGATAGTGGCCACAATGCATCCATTGACCCAATAATAATTTAAGGGCACAATAATAACAAAATGGGGGTTACAAGGGTACAATAATAACAATAAGGGGGTTACACTAACAATAATAAGGGACTATACTAGTGATATAGGGACCTAACATGCCCCTCTCCTTCAAAAAAGTGTTGTCCTCAACACTTGATTAGCTCCGGGTGCTTCTGTATAAAATTCTCATCCTCCCATGTAGAATCTTCAGTGGGTAAGTTCTTCCACTTGATGAGATACTCTGAAATTGATCGATTCCGTAGCTGTCGAGTTCTTGTTTCCATGACCACTTCATGTTCCAATATTATTTTTCCTTCCTCATCAAGTTCTGGCAATATTGTTTGAACTGGAAGATTTTCACCTATAACCTTCTTTAAGCATGAAACATGGAAAACTGGATGTACTCGCGAAGAAGCAGGAAGCTCCAATTTGTATGTCATAGAACCAATATTTTGCAACACCTTGTAAGGACCATAGTACTTTGGTGATAATTTATTATCCTTCTTAGCTTGCTTGAGGGACATTTGTTTGTATGGTTGTAGCCGTAAAAATACCCAATCTCCTACATCAAAACTTTTCTCGCTGCGATGTTGATCTGCCTGTTGTTTCATTCGATTTTGTGCCAAATTCAGGTTATCCTTTAAGAGTTGGAGAACTTCTTGCCGATGCTCGATGTGATCTTCCACTGCTTGAACCTTCGAATTTTCCCTTAAAGATGATGTGATGGATGGTGGATGATATCCATAAAGTGCCATAAATTGGGTCATTTTTGCTGCAGTATGGAAGGAAGTGTTATACCACCATTCAACAAGAGGTAAACACTTGACCCATTGTGTTTGTTTATCAGATACAAAACAACGAAGATATCCTTCCAAACATTTATTTACTATCTCAGTTTGACCATAAGATTGAGGATGATAAGATGAGCTATGAGCTAATTGAGTACCCAAACAAGAAAATAACTCCGTCCAAAAATTTCCAGTAAAAATGGGATCTCTGTTGCTCACAATAACCCTTGGGCTTCCATGTAGCTTTTGAATTCTATCCATAAATGTAGTAGCAACTGTACTTGATTTAAATGGATGAGATAATGCACAAAATTGCGCATACTTGGTAAGTCTATCAACTACCACCATGATGACACTCTTTCCTTCAAACTTAGGTAAACCTGTGATAAAATCCATTGAAATCTCCTCCCAACATTGACTTGGAATGGATAAAGGTTGTAGAAGTCCCGGGGTCTTAATTGTTTCCACTTTATTCTGCTGGCAAACCAAACATTCTGCCACAAACTTTTGAATATCAGATTTAAGGCCATCCCAAAAAAATTCTTTCTTCAACCTGTGGTAAGTTTTTAAAAATCCTGAGTGTCCTCCTAAAGGAGAAGTGTGCAATTCCAAAAGAATCTTTTGTTTTAGTTGGGAATTCTTACAAACATATAAGCGATCTTTGTACCATAAGGAATCATTTTTCCAACTAAATGTATCAGATGTACTAGGATCTTGCTGCAACTTTTGAATGAGTGTCCATACATCTTTGTCCTTCTTCCATTCATCTCTTGCTTCGGTTATCCAATCTGGTTGGATAATAGAAATGGCACAAAGCAATGCTTCACCTCTTCATTCTTTCTTGAGAGTGCATCTGCAACAACATTAAGCTTTCCTTTTTTGTAGATTATTTCAAAGTCATAACCCAACATCTTTGTGACCCATTTTTGTTGCTCTTCTGAAGATATTCTTTGTTCCAAAAAGTGTTTAAGACTATCATAATCATTTTTTACCTTGAAGTGTCTTCCCATTAGGTAAGTTCGCCATTTCTTTAGTGCATGCAGTATTGCTAACATTTCCTTCTCATAAATAGGTTTCTGTAAATAATTTCCTTTGATTGGACGACTTTCAAAAGCAATGGGTCTTCCTTCCCGCATTAAAACTGCACCAATTCCATTTCCTGAGGCATCACATTCCACAATAAAGGTTTTTGTGAAGTCTGGCGTAGCTAAGACCGGTGCTAGGCACATTGCCTCTTTAAGATGTTCAAAGGCCTTAGTTGCTTCTGGAGTCCATGAAAATGCATCTTTCTTCAATAATGTTGTTAGAGGTGCTGCTATTCTCCCATAATTCTTAACAAACTTGCGATAATACCCTGTTAACCCGAGAAATCCTCGCAATTGCTTTATTGTCTTGGGGACTTTCCATTCCTTAATGGCTTTAATTTTGTTAGGGTCTACTTTCACACCCTCGTGAGATATAATATGACCCAGATATTCCACCTCTTGTACTCCAAAGAAACATTTGGATGTTTTTGCATATAATTGTTTCTCCTGCAATAGTTTGAGCACCCTGTCAACATGTTCAACATAATCCTTCCAAGACCTGCTATAGATTAGTATATCATCAAAAAATACTAGTACAAATTTTCTAAGGAAGGGTTTGAAAATGGAATTCATCAACCCTTGAAATGTAGAAGGTGCATTGGTAAGGCCAAAAGGCATGACCAAAAATTCATAATGACCCTCATGAGTTCGAAATTTTTTTTTTGGAATATCTTCATTCTTCATTCTAATTTGATGATATCCTGAATGAAGATCCAACTTGGTAAAATAAATTGCTCCATGTAATTCATCCAATAATTCATCAATCACAGGAATGGGAAATTTATCTTTAATGGTGAGCTTATTGAGCTCCCTATAATCCGGACACATTCGCTATGATCCATCCTTCTTGTGTACCAATACTACAGGAGCAGAGAAAGAACTTTGACTAGGTTGAATTATACCCGCCTCTAACATTTCTGCAATCATACGTTCAATTTCACTCTTTTGGAAGTAAGGATATTTATAAGGCCTGATGTTTGGAGGAACACTTCCTGGAATCAAATGAATAGCATGATCATGATCACGAATAGGTGGGAGTCCTTTGGGAGTTTCAAGCACCTTGGAATGATTGTCCAAGACTTGTTGGAGATCTGCAGAAATAGATAATTTTGATGTCGGAACTTCTAGTGAGCATAATTGTGCAATTACGCCTCGTTGTTCTTTCTTTAGAAGCTTTGTCATGACATTAGAGCTTATTATCCTTCCCGACTTCCCTTCAATACCTCGTAATTCGACTTCCTTTCCTTTTGAAAAAAAATTCAAGAAAAGTTCTTGAAAATTAAAAGCTACCGTCCCCAAAGATTGTAACCATTGTACTCCTAGTACAACATCAGCACCTCCCATAGGAATGGCAAGCATTGGACTAGTCAATACATATTCCCCCATGGTTAGCTTGATATTATGGCATTTTCCGTAGCAATTTATAGTTCCTCCATTTGCAACCATCACTTGACATTCTGGTGCTGGGTATAGGAAACAATTTAATTCCTTGGCTACCTTATAATGAATAAAATTATGGGTGCTACCTGAATCAATCAACACTATTACCCTTTTCTTCTTTATATGTCCTTCTATCTTGAGAGTTTGAGGAGTGGTAATTCCTGCCAGAGCATTACACGATATGGTCGGATTCATTTCTTCCTCTTCTAGGGGTGGTTCCTGGTGTATATCCTCTTCTTGTTCATTTTCTTCTTCTTCTTCACAATCTATGTAAAATAATTTCTTCTCAGCACACTTATGACTTTTAGTGTATTTGCTATCACAACTGTAGCAAAGCCCTTTTGCTCTTTTTTCTTCCAATTGTTGTGGTGTCAACCTTGTAGGTTGTGGAAATCTAGGCGTAGCAACACTTCCTTCTTTATAGAATTGAGTGGTAGGCTTCCTTGTCGCCATAATTTTACATTCAACTTTTCTTGCCAACCCGAATGCCTTCTCCAATGAATCAGGTTCCAAAACGGGAACTTCATGTTGGATGTTATCCTTTAAAGTGCCTAGGAAGAGATCAATCCTGTGTTCCTCTGTAAGATCAGTTACCCTTATATTCAATTTTTGGAAGTCCTCAATGTGCCGCCCCACTAAACCCTTTTGTTTGAGATTTATCAATTGGGTAAAGAAGGTGTTGCTCTTTGTATCCTCATAATGTGCTATCATTTCCTCCGTAAAAATTGACCAAGGGACAATTTTTTTACGGGAGCAAAGCCATTGATACCATACAAATGTATTTTGTTCTAAATGTAAAGTTGCAATGCGTACCTTTTGTGTGTTTTGCACGTTATGGAGATCAAAATATTGCTCCATCTGTAGTATCCATGTTACAGGATCCTTTCCATCAAACTTCCTCATATCCATTTTTGGAATATGATGGTTCTTCCCGCCAACATTAGAGTTTATGAAATCACGATTAACATTTATTTTGTTCTCATCATGAGGTTCTTCTACTATATTTCCACCATTAGGAATCATTTCTTGTTTTAAGCTTGTCATCAAGCCTTCCATGTATGCTTTTAGATCATTCTTCATGTTTTCCATGTTGTCTTTCATGTTTTCATCGATCTTAGCTTCCATGTCATCAATCTTAGATTCCATGCCCACTTCCATGCCATCCATCTTAGCTTCCAAACCATTCATATTAGCTTCCACGCCTTTCTTCAAAACTTCCATTTCATTTTTTGTTGTTCTTTGCGAGAGCGAAATTTGTTGTTGCACTTGCTCTTGTAACTTTGATATGTCATGTTGCCATTCTTCGTCTTCATGAGTCACAGTAGAGCCTTCTAAAGGCTTAATGGGATTTGAATTATTTTTAGGGGCAATTTTAGAATCCAATACTGATATCTATTCTACAATATTCCCTTGGAATCAATTCAACTTGATTCTTCAAACAAGACTTATGCAATTCGAAAAAAAAATACACACCTTTTACTTGCTTTTTAGGAGCTCTGTATTGAAATTGAATTATCTCTGTAATTGAGAATCTTCAATATATGTAATTCACTGCTGTAGTAGCCTTATGAACTGTCTTTCAAATGCCACAGGTATGATCTGATTTGGATTCTTCAAGACAAAGTTATTTCCAATCTCCCACAATGACCCAATTTTGGACTGGTTCAATAGAGCAAACTTGTACGACTTGCCACGTGTCACTGTTTCATCCTTCGTCTCTGAAATTTATAGCCAAGAAACTGCAGTCCGTTTACTTGCAACCATTTTTTACGGCACTCCAATCCGATGCCCAGAGAGGAGAGTTATTGAACTTTTCCTACGATCACCTCTTTGAGATGAAATTCGGGAGCCTCGAAAAAGCACTACCTTCCACAGATCATATCTCCAAAAATATTGCGAACCAAGCTCTGAAAGTTTTTGAAAAATTTCCTCAGGCTTTCAGCTTTGCACCATATGAATTTTAGATTCTGAACTTTCGTAGAAAATTTTTTATAGCGCAAATGTCACGATGACCTTTTTAGGAGCCTGAAAAAAGACCTAACTTCCACAGATCATATCTCCGAAAATATTGCGAACCAAGCTTTGAAATTTTTAGACAAACTTCCTCAATATTTCAGCTTCGCACCCTAAAAATTTCAGCTTCTGAAGCTTCGTAGAAAAAAATTTATAGCGAAAATTCCACGATGACCTGTTTGGAGCAGCGAAACCCTAGAATCCAAAGCTCTGATACCAAATGTTGTGTAACCCGACTCCAAAAAATAGAAGAAAAGAGATATCAACGCCTTAGAAATGAGCCACTTCGAGGGGGAAACCTCCAATACATTACATAAATGAACAGTTCTTGGACGATACAATTTACAAAACCTCATTTCTATATATAGGAGTCCATGGGGCCATAATGTAATCCTAGTGGGCCACAATGTAATCCTAGCCGACCTAACAATACTAATTTAAGGGCACAATAATAACAAAATGGGGGTTACAAGGGTTCAATAATAACAATAAGGGGGTTACACTAACAATAATAAGGGACTATACTAGTGATATAGGGACCTAACAAGAATTCAATTAGCAGAAAAAATGCTTACATGGTTGCATTGGTTGTTCCATTTCACTTGATCAGGTCATGTATGGATCATTTAGAGTAGGTGTGATGAATAAGCTGAATTCTCAGCATTTGTTTTAAAAATATCTTCCAGAAAAGTTTTCAGTTCAGTTTTTAGTAGGTTTGCAATATCGAGTGTCGTACTTTGTTTTTGACTCCATGCCCAATGGATAAGGCTACTTGGTCTATGGTGTTCTTGACACCTCCAAGGAGCTTCCATCCCCAGCAAGAGCCAATGTTAGTGTCAATATTTGCATCCTATCACCAGTGATCAAATGGGCTCTTAACATGTCTTTTTAGGGTTCCATAATCAATTTTTTGTCATTTCACTAGGTCTTCAAGAAAAAATTTTGTCATTGATCATTAGGTTTAGGACTATTTTCCACGCCTTCCAAAATTTTTAAATTTCTTTTCCATGTCATCACTTACCTGAGTGTGTCATAATTTAGATATTTTCATCATCATTTCAGTCATCACCACCATGATTTCATTCAGTTTCATGTATCCATTAGGTCATTAGGGTTTCAAGATCACCAAAACTCTCATTTCATGCATAAAATCCAAGCAATTGGAGTGGTAATATCCAATTTTATTCAATAAATTTTTATCTCAAAAAATGTAATTTTATGTTTCTATATGTAACAAGTACTTCATGTTCTTAAAAGTTGTAATTCAAGGTTTCAAAGAGATTCAGTGTTCCAAAGAAACACCCAAAATATAGCTGCTACTGGAGAGTTGTTATACTTCTAGAGTACTCTTGGGAAAATAATTTTGTCTCTGTTATGGAGTGTCCAAATGACTTTCATGATGGGTCAAATGATAACTATATATAAATATCTTTCCAATGAGCTATCATGAGCTCAATTTGAAGTTAAGGCCTCCAAACATGACCTGCAACTTCACGTTGTGCTTTTCTCAGGGACGCACTGCGTTTTTTGAGCAGTGTTGGGAGAATTGATTTTTGAGGGGCTATAATTGATCATTTTCAGTGCTTGAGGGTTCCATTATGTATCCGAGAGAGCGATTTTTTCAATGATATTTCATGAGATAAATTTGGAGTTCTATAAGGCCTCAAAAAGTGGTCTACAATATCACGTTGCGCTTTTCCTCCACACGTTGCGTTTTTCCTTCTGGCATTGCGTTTTTTGCAGGGAAGCTACAATTGGTCTAGAAAAATTTCAAAAGGGTATAAAAGGGTCTCCAAAATCAAGAAAAAATTTTCTTAAGGATAAAACAAGTAATTTGAGCCACTTCACACCCTCTTTCACTCAATGTCTTCATTCCTATCGTGGCAAATTTGTCAATTTCCTCCTACGCTACACTTTTCTAGAAGACTATGTTTTTTCAAATTTTCAAAACCTAGACCCTCTCTCCTTCCATTCCATAACCTCCTACACACCTAAATACATCCCTAAAACCCTAATCCCCTCCCAAAATTTCATTCCCTAAAACCTATCCCCAAACCCTACCCCTATGATGTGCTTTTCTAGGCAACTAAACTATACCCCTGTAATTAAATTACCCAACTCATTTCCCTTGTTATTTTAACTTCCCTCCACCTCCCGAAGGTCCATAAATCCTCTACACCCTTCCCTAAATTTTCCCACACCTATCCCAACTCCTTAACCCCATCATCCCATTCCCTTTTCTTTCCCCTCTCCCCTTGGGTTTCTATTAAACTAAACACCATGGAGGAAGAGAGAAATACCTACAATAAAGGAGAGATATTCTTAATTTTTGAGACATCAGACACTATGGAGTTGATTTAATCACCCCTAGCAGTCAAATTCTTGCAACATTTGGGTTTTTTTGAGTTTTGTGAAATCTTCCAAAGAGTGAAAAATTATCCAGATTTGACTAGAATATTCATCACCAACCTCCAAAAATACCAAGTCACCATTGCAGGGGTGAAATTCACGATTTAAACAAATTTTATTGCAGAAGCTACAGGGATACCAAACCATGGTAAGTATTGGTTCAAAGGCATGAACCTAGACCTTGAGTAGTACAAACCCTACTTGAAATCACACTGCAAAGGAAAATCTAATTTGTCAAAAAGAGAAGGATAATTTGGAACTACTTGTTGATACATCCATGATAGCATAACATGCCTTATTTTTCATCTCTGCAGAAATTTTGAGGAAATTTGGAGAAAATTTGAAAAAAATCCTTGAAGGCACATTTTCTAGAAATGTCTTGTTTAAGAATCTTTTGGAAGAACGTATTGTGGCCAAACAAAGATGAAGATTTGGAAACAGGAGGAGGCTTGTGTTCCTAACATGCCAAATAAAAAAAACCTATCTCAGTTTTGAAAAAACCTTCATGGTTAGTGACATATCGCTCCATCTTTGAGGCCTATTTTTGCAAAAAAACCCAAAAATTTAGCACAGTCACCCTGCAAAAAGCACAATATGGGCCACGCTGCACTTTTTCTGGAGGCCTCTAAATGATGAAATATAACTCGGGATGGAATTATAATGGAATCTAAATCACATTTTTACTCCTAGAAATAAAAAAATTGAGCTTTTGACTGATGGAAAAGCCCAAAAACATCCTAAAAACACCTTTCTGCCTTGTTTTTTGAGGCCACGCTGTGTTTTTTGGCCAATTTTGGAAATTTTGGTTTTTTAGGGGATTAACTCCATAATTTTCACGTATTAAGCACATTTTGGATAACTAGACATGAACATATTTCCAATGAGCTATATTGAGCTCAATTTGGACTTTAGCAAGTCATTCAAAAGTCAACTTGAAGGTCACACTGCGCTTTTTCCAGATTGTCTGCCATCTTCATAATTTTTACTTTTTCTCAGTTGGTTGATGAATTCCATGGATTTTTACTGATGTAAATGTGAAAATAAAGTTTAATTATGTTTATTATATTCACTATAGGTAGATACATAAAGTAAAATTGTATTTTTGGGTCAAGTGAATCAGTGTCATCAAGGATAGGGATGAGTTTGTTGACCTCCCTAGTCATTAGGATTCCAGTTGAGGACTTTGGGGAACAGCTCCACAAGTCATGGATTCGACCCATGAGAGTGGGAGAATTTTGTTTTGGTATATATATTTCATTTTCTTTTCCATTCCAATGGTTGGATTTTGTGTAATTGATCTTTGAACACTAGTGTAATCAGTCATTTTTGGCAGGAACTAATAGACATAGTTGCAGCTATTTTGGTGGGACTCTTGTGGTATGTGTTTTAGCAGTTTTGCCTCTTATTTTTCATATGTTTGAATGTATTATTATTTCCATATTCATCCCATCTCTCAATTTGATTTAATCCGAATTTAGATAATCAAAATTCATTATTTGATGCTATGTTTTGGAGGAATTATCATACTTATGTTTTACTTTATTTTGATTGAAAATAATTCATGATTCCCATGCTCTTTTTGAAAACCCTACTAGTCTAACCCACTCATAAAGATACCAAAATGCGTTAAAGTGTGTTCCTACCTTGCCCCATCATATCTCTGCAACTCTGATCCTCATTTCCTTGACCTAGTTCTTCCTTGACATAATTCACCATCCAGCAAACCTTCAAAATCAATCAAACCCTAGAGCCTACTGTACCTAGCCTAAAATATTCATTATTCATTCAATTTTGTTGTGATCTCTCGGAGAGATCCCTCTCCTACTTAGAAGGGCTAGCTACTAGGTCAAAGTGGTCTGTGGTTACCTTTTCTAGTCTCTTTCTCAGCCTTCAGAGATCCGATGGAGTGATAACAACCTCTAGGCTAGGAGAGCACACTACATACTCTCAATGCTTATTGGAGCCACCTTGTCAGTTTTGACTGCACCATGTGCCAAGAAATCATTCCCCTACTTCACAACACATTCTCAGTCATCAAGGCCCTCTCATTATTGCTTGTTCCTTTTCTGCGTCCAACCTTATATTCTGCCTCCCAGTTGAGTGCACAACACACTCTTATTGTGTAGTCAGACCTCCCTTGTGCCTTTTTCCTACACCTTGTTCCCTCCTTCTGGACCTGACTTACTTTCCAAGTGCACAACACAGTCTTAAGGAAACATAATGCACCTTATCTCTTGTTGTTGTGCCATATTCTATCCATCATACCTCCTCCTCCAATGAGCACAAAATGGATCATCAGTGGATAAAGAAGCCCATCCTTATCTCTTGCAAGTGTGCCCTGCATTAATAAATCTCCTCTCTCTCCCTCTGGCACACTATGGGTCCACAAACACAAAATTTGCATAAAGCATGATAAAATTGGAGGTTTTTGGGCTAATGTTTGCTTGTCATGAGTGATCTACATCTGCACATGTTTAATAGAGCATGTCAAAGATCTATGAGGAGATCTAGTGGAAATTTTTGCCCAAGGAATCATTCTGAAGGCAAAGGTGCCATGTTATGAATGAATGAAAGAAAAATGGATCTTGATGATCAAAGTGGCGCATGAAGACTCTGATATATTTCAGTACCATTTGGAGCATAGCTTACTACAAAAATTCCAGATATGTTACGAGTATTGAAGACATAGTAGCAATATCATAATTGATTAGAGAACTTGTGTACAAGTCACCATGAGTCCAAGTCATCAATGTTGTTGAATTGTCATGTTTTCATCACATGATGATGTTGAAATCATGATGTAATACTATAAATTGTAATATGTAAAATTCCAAGAGTCATATATTGAAACAAAATCCACATGGAGAATTTAAAAAGTCTGACATAAGTCCAAAGGTCACCTAGAAGTTTAAATTCATATAGAAGTCCAAAGGTCTTATTAGAAGTCTAAGAGTCATGAGGAAGTGCAGAAGTCATGAGGATATGAAAGGTCATTCCTTTTGTTTTAAAATAGGCCTCATTACTCTAAGAGGGGACTTTTAACCTTGGCTTATCCATTCAAGAATTAGATTGGAAGATAATTCTTTTGGAGAGAAATAAGTGGCTTAATGCTCCACTCTTGGAGCTAGTGGTGTTCATTGTGTTATTGTATCTTGGAAATTTTGCCTAATATTTGAAGCTCTTTTGAGCCAACACATTTTCATGCATATATCATGAATGTTTTGAGACTATTATTTGGATGTCTGCAGTATATTTTGGTATTCACATGTGCTAAAGAAATTGAACTATTTCGGTGGCTTTGATGCTCATTTCATTGAATATGTGTTGTATTGCTTTTTCATGATTGTTGCATCTATGTGAACTATTTCGCTTGATTACTAATGATTATTTCTTATGATTTTTGTGTGTATTCACTATATTAGTACTAATTATTCTCTTCTAAAGGCTCACTTTTGTCTCCTTATAGTGAAAGAACCTCGATACATATTACAATTAAACATTTCATAAGGCATACTAGATTTCTCTTTCAAAAGTGCATGTGCATTTATCTCTTGTGATAATAGTCATAGACAAGGAAAATATTTAAGTAAATAGAATCCAGGCCATAATTCTAGATGGGAATCCTATACCAAATGGTGTGATGTCTAATTGGGACTTCATATCTGGTATATCCCCTATACGTTCATGGGTCTAGCACTGTCAACACTATACTATTTAGCCTCCACCATTGTGTCACTATGATTATTATACTACTCAACCTCTTCCACAATGATAATTATGTTTCTCAACCTCCGCCACAGGGTCAAACCCAAATTAGAAACCATCCACGCCACATATGAATCATCATGAATAATCCAAACTAGAACAAAACAAAATAATAAAAAATAATACTTCAATGTGACTGCAAGCATTTTATCCAAACCAAAAATGACAATGAGAATTTGATTACCAAAAATATTTGTTACTCTAAGACATTTGAGACACTATATTGATAGTGTTCGAGCCATGGAAAGTTGACTAGTTTCACCTTGGAGAAATTTGAGTTTGCTTAATTATTGAAATGACTACAACCAATTTCATATGTCCACATGTCGATACATAATTGCCTTTGAGAAGTTTTATTAACTATGTGTTATCTCCCTATGATTTATCTTTTGATTTGTGGGAAATACCGTTGATTGGTCTCAAACTTGCACATCTTTTAACTACATTAATTAGTGTGCTACTTCTATGATTGTGACTTTTGATTTATTGATCCAACGGTGGATCTTATCTAAACTTGCACAACATTTAACCAAATCAATTTTTGGGTTCCAAATATATAGTTTGGCATTTCAATTTTTCCTCACCAATATTAATTTTCAATAGGACACAACTCGCGTCTAGGAGGGTTTTTTCTAAGAAGAGTATATGTTGGAAAGGTATAGATGAGCACTAAAAAACCATGTTATTTCTAAAATATTTTTAGCATCTTAGCATGGTCAAAAGGTCAAATAAATTCAAGTACTCTGTAACTCCCTCCTCCCATACTTACCCAAGCTAACCAGTCCACCAGGGTAAATATGTGACGAAGAGTTACTATGATATGATTCAACTCCCCAAGTACAGTTAAGGAAGTGGAATCGATAAAAAAGAACCAAAATGACCTTCCTCGAGAGCTACAAGACCCCCAAGGGCTAACCAACCACTCTAGGTTTCCAACCCCTAAGTTAAACTTTTTAACTGAACTAGATGCCAAGTTGCTCCCATGAAAATCCCTCCAATCGATTGTAACCCTCCAGTTTCTCCCACAACAAGTCATCCATGCGAATGAAATATTTTTTAGGAAGTTCTCTTCCAGCAACCCTGAAATATGAGCCACTTGTTTAGGGCTAGGACTTAGGCCTCTACCAAGAACTTGATGAAATTCTCATAAGTGATTAATAACTAGACAATGCCTCTAATGAAAAAATTGAACAAGGACTTGAATCATCCTAACCATGAAAATAATTATGTCAAAGACATCACGAACATGTAATGTACAAGTCATAAAAACACATCTTAACAAAGTGACCTCATACTTATTAGATATTCGTCAAAAAGGGTTGATTCCCTCTCACATTAGCTGCATTATCATCTATTAGGTCATTAGTTCATTAACATTTCATCTACTAAGAAAAACATTATGAGAGCCATAACTCTAGACTGTCATAAAACCATACTTGTAACCAACATATAACCAATTAAATAACAATAACAGAACAACCATCATATCCACATAATAACAAGTAAATTTACACATAGAACATAAGAGGAAAATATATCTTATTAATGTATGAAAATCCAACCAAGTCAGGGACTTCCATGTACCACTCAACCATAGATTGGGCTAAACCATTTATTTCTTTCAGCCAATCACTCCTGCGCCATATTACAAGCATGAATACGGATCTCATGGAATAAACAAAGAAAAACAAACTAGGGCTTCCATAGGTCAAACCACTTCAAACTCAACCAATGATTCCAACTCACAGTCGAACATCACTAACCATCAGCATATCTTCCATCATCCAAGTTTTCTAGGGCTCTAGAGCATTTGTTTCAACATGTTTTCCAGGACTAGTAATTCAACCCACAATTATTGTCGGGCTCCCAAGAATTTGTCCAAACAAGGTTTCTGGGACTAGTAACTCAACCCAAGCTGTTACAGGTATTCCAAATCATTTTTCCAACCAAGGCTCCAGGAACTAATAACTAGACCCACAGTCGTACAGAACATGAGCACCAACTAGAAAACAAAATTTAAAACCCACAACACCATGGTTATCTAGGATACACCTTTTCTCCTATTTTCCATTATTTTCATAAATAAAATGCCAATTAATGCCACTTTACCTTTTCCAATTTCCATAGCCATTAACTAATCACCAGTGATCCCCATCACTATGTTTTTTCCCAAAATTCATCTTGGAATACGTGTACCATGACCTTGGTTATTATTTTTCCTTTATTAACTTTATTACAAGGATTTTTAACCCAGGGTTGTCACATACCCCTCCCCCTTAAGGGAACATTATCCTCGATGTTCAATGACACTTACAACCAACAAGACCGCTTAAAAGACAAATATATTTCCCATGGAGATTTATAAATTAGCTCAATGCAGTATTTATAATGAACAACATGTTGAAAAGAAACACCAACATGAAAAACATAACAACCATACCCCTTAATGGAGCTTTATAACATAACTCATTGTGGTATTTACATTGATATACATATACCAAAACTTCTTTGCCTCAATTGGAAAACAAGGAAGGATACATATCCCATATCTGATCAGCCATCTCCCATGTAGCTTCAACTAGCCCAAAGTGCTTCCACTGCACTTTAACCTGCTCGATTGCTCAGTTCCGGAGCATGATCATCTTTCTTTGCAAAATGAATTGAGGTTCCAAATGGAATTCTCCTTCTGGATCCACCTGTAATACAGACTATCAATCACATGATCAACATATTTCACATATATTTTAAGAAATGAAATATGGAAAACATCATGGACTTTCATTGTCGGAGGAAGTGCAAGTCAATAGGCCACTGGTCCAATACTCTCAAGGATATCGAAAGGCCCACAATACCAAGGTGCTAGCTTCGCACATGACCCAATCCTCAAGGATATCTTCTTCATATTGATGCACAAGTGCACATGTTCCCCAACCTGAAACTCCTTAATTGTCAAGTGCTGATTTGCATAACTATTTTTCCTGTCCTATGTTGCCTTTAGATTTTTATTGATAACTTGCATTTCATGTTCCATCTCTACTAATAGGTCTGATCCAATCAATACCATATTCACTTGATCACTCCAACTTATAGGAGTATTACCACTTTTCCCATGAAGTTCCTCAAACAGACTCATCATTAGTCACTACTGGCACCTATTGTTGTGAGAAAAATATACCAATGGAAGATACTATTCCCACTTCTACTATTGATGCATCACATACATCCTCATCATATCCTCCAGTATCCTATTTGTTGGGTTGTGAATACGACCACTTTTTAACACTTATTTCATCCATTTCTACTCTTCGTTATCATGTAATTTATCATAATTTATTATATAAATCCATTTTATAATTATTTATGATTTTATGGATAAATATTATTTCTTCTCCTTTATTTTTAATAAATTGATGATTATTATGCATAATTTTATCAATGATGGTTTATTAATATATTTTGTAACATCACTCACCATTTTAGCCTCCAATATATTTGCTAGATTGTAGATTTGATCTCCAGATGATCATCAAGTATTCCAACTCAGAAATTCGTTGGAATAAAAAGTGACAGTTTTGCGGTTGAGATTCTGGGCAAATGGAAAAGAATCTAGAAAATTCGGAACATGGGTTTTGTCCAGAACGGACCAAATTAATTTTTTTAAAGAACGGTTTGCCCAAATTCAGCCTGTATTGAGAGAAATACAAGGTTCTTTGAGCACGATTTTCTCATATTTACTGTTGCGGCCATCCTCCAAATTATCCTAGCTGAAAATCCAAATTCGACTTGCTCTTGTTGAAAGATTGATGGAAATATATTTTCTTGTTGATCAATTGGTTAGGGACAATCCAATTTTGTTATGAGAGATCATATTTACTATTTAATTTCTCCTCTTTCTGATTATAAAAGGAGAGCATGTATTATGTATGGAGAACGATGGATGAGAGAATGGGAGACTTTCCTTGTTGTAATTTTCAGAATTGTGCATCGACTCTTGTTAAGAGAGTATGAACTGTTTGTAAACATTATTCATGCCTGATTAATACAAGAGTTCGTTGCCATTTAATTTCTTAACGCTGGAGTAAAGCCCAGCGGCATTTCACTGATGGTTGAGGGCCCGGCCCGGGTGGATCGATCTGCTGGTTGTATCATTACCTTTCAATTATTGTCGTGTGATAGTTTGTGGTTTTTCTCATTACATTTTCAAGTTAATTAGTTTTTCGTTGAATTATTGATTGATTTCGTTATGTTAATGAATCGCATTGTTGTTCCGTTTTAGTAAGGACTTTAATTCCTGTATTAATCATCTTGTTAAACCTTACAGAGCATTGTTGTTCAGCATTAGATGTCTTGTTCCAATTAATTGTTGTTCCATTGGATTGTTGTTCATGTCGATTATTATTTAACAACGTTTGTTGTCGACAGGGTTTTGGTGTTTAATAGAATTGTTATTTGATTTCATTAAGTTAAAGATCTGTTGTTCAGATTCGTTAGTTAATATTTGTTATTCGATTCTTCTAGTTTCAGTTGGTTATTCATTTACATTTCTGTTCGATTTCAGTGTGTTGTTCATTTTCAATTCATTAGTTAATAGATTGCAAAGAGTTTGCTTTCAAAGCGCACTCTTAGTTTACTTTCAATAGCAGCTTTAGTTCAATTGCTATTTCTCCTTAATTGCTTTAACACGGGCCTATCAACTGTAGAGAATATTGGTTATTGCTTCCACGTTCTCAGATTGATTGTCTTGTTTCAGTTTGATTTCAATTGCATCAATTTCTAGAGGAATGAGTTATTGCTACTGTATCCTCGATTGATGGTTGTTGAGTGAATAGATAGATTTTAAGAGCATTTGAGTTCATGTTATTGTAATTAGATTCATTTTTCAAGCATCCGTTTAATCTTGTATTTAGAACATTGTACTAAATCTTTCATAGCATTACTCTTAGCTCAATTGAAGTCTCAAACAGAGTACACTCTTGAAACAAAAAGTTGTTCCTGGATTGATAATTAATGTGAGATAAATAGGTGTTAAAAAGATACCTTTTATACCTCAACATTTTGGCGTCATTGCAGGGGAGAGTGTATGCCATTTAGAAAGAGTGATGCATATTTAATTTTTTCTGCTTGGGAAGAATTGGATATTAAAGACGAAAGGTAAGAACCTGCACACCGAGCAAGGAACACACTTGTTCATTGGCCCGCTTCACAGCAGAATTGAGTGAAAGCTTAAGGTAGAAATGAATGCTTGCATTTTTTTTTATTTTTTTTTTTTGGGTAGAATTTTTGAAAAAAAATCTTGTAATTCCACTCGAGTGGTGATGTAAGCACCACCCATTTCACTAACCAATTGACAGGAACATTTTAGGGAGGATCCTCAAAGAAACACATGAAGAACATCTTCTATTATGGTAAGAAATGGCTCACATTGCAACTTTTGAATTCCCTATCAAAGATCTAGTAGGAGTGACACGAATGCACATAATTCCCCCATTGTCTCTACCAAATTTTCATGGTTTGAAAAATGAAGATCCAGATACATTCTTATTTGAGTTTGAAATACTTTGTAGAGGATATGATTATTGTACTAATGATCAAAGGTTTAAATTGTTTCCTCTTACTCTAAAAGGAGTAGCTCTCCGACGGTTCATGAGCCTAGGAGGGAACTGCATCCAAACATGGGAGGACATGAAGAACATATTCTTGAAGAAGTACCAAGACTACTGCAAATCCAATGAAGATATTTTCGGTATGATACAAGGGGAAGATGAAAGCTTGGAGGACTATGTAGAGGGATTTCGATATAATCTTCAAAAATCAAAGCATAAACATCTGGAAAAAAGAGATCTTGAAAACACTCCTTCTTAAAGGAATCAAAGATGAATTTTTAGAACTCTTAAATCTGATAGGAAAAGGTGATGTTTTTTAGTCATCATATGATGATGTTTCTGAGTTGTGCATAAGGTATTCAAGAGGAATTTCCAAGGTTGGTAATAATTCTAGAGAAGTTTCTTCTTTCTTTTCCAAATTTACTACAAGAACAAGAGACATAAGAGCTGAAATCAATGTTTTATATGGAAATTTTAAATATGATTTTATTAGCTCTCTAAATTCACAATTGAATGTTTTGTAGGTTCGGAAAATTCAAGAATTTGATGAAGTTTTTTGCCCTCATTACCGAAAGGAGCATCCCATAGATAGTTGTTCTTCCTTATCTAATTTGAAAGTGGCATAACAAAGAGATGCGGAAGTTGCAACAAGGTAAAAATCATCGAAATTATGGCCTATAGGTATGGTTCAAAACACTTCCTCTCCATTCTCTTACTTGGATAATTCATTATGGAATACTCATATGTTAGGGCAGCCATGCCAATCTCAATATAACCACCACCAATCTTGTCTACAAGCTTGGCATGGTTCACCTTATGATTGCATGACTACTCTCCCTCATCTTGTAGCACAAACACATATTCTAGCTCTTACACAACATCTTGTTTGCCTATCAAAATCATCCACTCAACCCAATCAACTACATCATCAAGAGGCTCCATTCCCTACACAATTTCCTGCTCAACTCATTCCACACCCTCACCATAATAAACCAGTACAACATGCTTACAATGTTTAACTACAAAATTTACCCACCCTTCCCACCCATTCTATCTCACATGCACTATTGGAGAAAACTTACACTGAGACTCAAAATGTATCAAATCCAAAACTTGTAGAAGTTATGAAAGAAAATGAGGTTTCTTCTAGTTTTCACCAACAAACCACTTTAAAAACTCAAGAACTTCATGATACGATGGCTATGGGAAATCAAGAAAGTAAGGGATACATTGAAGATTGGTTTCACTCCGTCATTTGTTTGCAACATCACTCCATGCTTCAACAATTTTTGGCACCATCTTTTCAAGCGGAGTTGGCTTCTCATACCCTAATTTTTATCAACATGCATTTTTCAAATTTGGGTATGTACATACTACAGGCCTTATTTCTAAAATGGTTCCACTGGAAATAATCTTATACATAAACATATTCGATTCTCAAAGAAGAGTAGGATAGTAGAGAAAATAAAATAAATAAGGAAATAAAACAAACACACTTTTTTTTTTTTTTTGGTAAAAATAGTTGTTTTTTTTGTTGCAACACGCTGTGGAAATCAACATTGATGATAAATATTCTAATTTATTTGTGTATTTAGATGAATTATATTGCAAATAACAATTCTACAAACACTTATATTCATTTTTATCATCAATATGGAAAAATTGCTTGAATATCATTTTTTTTTCTTGCGGGCTTGATGAAATTTCTGAAAACAAAATTGGGACAGTCATGTTTTGAGGGACCAAAATTGAATATTTTTAAAACATGTTTCTATACTAAGTATCCCTTGATGTCTACTTTCCAACCCAATTTGAATCACTCCATTTAGATTTGAAACGAAAAAGTTAGAACCAAAACATTGACAAGGTGTATAGTAGGCAGCTCAAGAACAGTTGGGACAGTCAATTTTTGGAGACCTAAATGACTATATTTTTAAAACCTGTTTCTATGGTAGATTTCTCTATAAATTTATTTTACAACGCAATTTGAATCACTCAATATCGATATCGTATGAGGAATTTATGACCAAAATACTGATTTCCTATCATAAATCAGCACTCTTGAAACTCTGTTTTCTCAGCTGTTCACTAGCGTATATGACCCATCAATTATTTTTGTCTTCAAAACCTGTTTCTATTGGAGATCAATAAATGAATCTAATTTAATCTCAAATTTGAATCAGTTCAATCCACCATTAAACGAAAAATTTATGCTTGAAATATCAATTGTTGGTCTAAGCTGGAAAATCGAAAATGACTCGATTATGCAGGTTGTTCTAAGAAAATTTGACATATCATAGCATTTAATTTTTAAAACATGTTTCTATTGGAGATAAACCTTTGAATTAGCTCTCATTTGGCTTTGGAATCACTCAAATCGAAAGAAAAACATAGAAGTTATGATTGAAACACTGCAGGTTAGCATGATTGGTCACTGCTCTCCCACAGGTAATAAATTAATTTTACTTTGTCCAGCGATTTGTTCTACAAAGTAACTACTTGCTAGTTTTTTGCATAATTATTGGATTAAGGGAGACATACACCTCTCTTTCTCCATGATTTAATGTTTTATTGCAGGTAGACACTCGTTTTTTTGCAGGTCTTAGGAGAACAAAGAAGGTCAATTTATGGACGAGCGATTCTTGAAAGAAATTTTAGTGAAACAAGGGAATTCCATCCAGTTAATTACCTAAAAGATTCATAACAATAAGAAATGAAGAATTGGTTTTCATTTCAAGATTCATGTCACTGCTGCCAAAACATTTTTCAAAAAGATCATTTTTTTCCATTAACAAATTGATATTCCCTTAGGAAATAACATCATAGTTGTTGTAACTTAATAAAGTGTTGTTTATTTTCTGATTTATTTTATGTTTTTGTGTTTCAGGTGTTGATCCCTTCAAATTTTAGTTTCCACTCCAGTGGCAATTAAACAAGAAGGACCCCCCTATGCAAGTTTCAATTGCAGAAAGCAATTCTTCGGTAGCACCAATTTTGTAAAAAATTACTTTTTTCTTGAAACCTGTACATAAATTTTCTTTTCTATTTGATTGGATTTTCTTGACAATGGATTGCACATTATCTTTGTTCTTTCTTCTATTTTTTTTCCCTTTGTTGTTCACTACAGCAATTTCTGCGTGCATTTTCTCTGTTGTTCCCTACTTTTTTTGTGCCTTTATTTTCCATGTTGTTCCTCTTAAGGAACAGCAGTCATTGCTCTTAAGAATCAGTGAATTTGTGTGTTTATTTTTGTTGTTCCTTCCAAAAGGAACAACATTTCTTCTTATTAGTTTTGTTGTTCCTTTAAAAGAGAACAACATTTTTACTGCGTGTTTTTGTTGTTCCTTTCAAAAGAAACAGCAGTTTTGATGTTCCTTTCAGAAGGAACAGCACTTTTGCTGTGTTTTTTTGTTGTTCCTTTCAAAATGAACAATAGTTTTGTTGTTCCTTTTAGAAGGAACAGCACTTTTGCTGTGTTTTTTTGATGTTCCTTTCAAAAGGAACAGCATTTTCGCAGATTGTTTTTGTTGTTCCTTTCCAAAGGAACAACACTTTTTGAGTGCATTTTTCTTGTTTGTGAACAATTTTTTGAGGATTTTTGTGAATTATTCATGACTTTTTTAAAAACAAACACACAATTTATGCAAGGATACACAAATTAGAGGTTACTGGAATCAGCAAATCAAGAAAAATTCTCATTTTTAAGAAATTGTTTTGTAGTGATAAGAAAAAGGTAATGACACAACCATCTATATCACTTTGTGTCTTTATTTTCACTAAAACTAATATGATCGACTATCTTTATCATGTTGGTTCTTCCCTAAATCTCCACAACTCTCTTTGATTTTTATTTATTGAATAAGAATAAGGGCATACTTTCTCTATTGAGATGTTCAGACTTCTTCCACCATCCCTACTCTTAAGGAGTGTTGAGTTGCCCTTTATATATAAATAGGAAAGTGTTATATGTAAAGAAAAAAAAATCTCTATATGATTACTAACAATTCTATGATATGGCAGATGGGGGATAGGGGGTCTCATCAAGATTCAACCTACCATGATCATAAAGGAGCAGTGAAGTGGCATTCCCATTATGGCCACCACACCAGGGATATGCTCCAATGGACAACTCATAAAAATAACTAGTCTTTGGAACAGGAGGTCTCATCACGAACCGGCTTGCCCACTTTTCACTCATTCCTGGTGAATGGCATTGTGATTCATCTGGTTCCCAAGCCAGCACAGTGGCCTCCATCATGACATCACACAGCACTTCCCTAAGCATAAATAAAGGATAATGGTTCCAAGGGTGAGAAAGCAACTTTGTCAAGGTTATAGACACCTGTGGGAAACAGAGCTCTGCTGATGGTATTGAAGTCATATTTTTCACAAATCAATAGTAATGATAAACCATTTTCTTATATCTTTATCTAATATCAAATGAGAGTATGCCCCTAAACCCTTTTTTTGGAACCGCTTATGCATGAAATTTATTTATAAATCGATCATAATGGTTTATGTGGATAATGACCGCATAAGTATTTTTTTCACATCAGCTGTCATTTTCCCTTATTTTCGAATCATTACATAAACATTTCCATATCTACTCACGATTTCAAAATATGCATTGATTTCAATAATGTGATAATTTGTTGATCATATCATAAGTATGTATGCCTTTCCATGCTGTACAATTGTTGTGCAGTACGCTGCTCTTCTATTTGCCAAAATATTCATACTGCATTTCTCCAGAATTTTTTCTGCTTAAAATTTTTGCATGCATCTGTTGCCATTAAAAACTAAAAATGTGGATTCAAGAAAATTGCATACAGAATCATGATTTGTTTACAGGAGAACAACAAGTATGGGGGACAATTCTATTCGCAGCACGACCACACTATTGCAACTAATAGTAAAAGCTTACGCAACTTGCAAACACGCACAATTCTTCAGACATGATGTGCTTGCATGGCTTCCACCTTTTGCATCACTTTTAGTATCTGCTCAGCCTACATTAGCTTCAACAAAGGCCAATCCCTACAGGTCATTCCACATTTTTTTCGGAGGTAACACTTGAGGTAAAATAGCGTAATTTTATGATTTATTATGAATTTAGGAGAATTTCATGAAAATCCATTGAGCATTATTTATAATCTTTCATTCCACATCTTTACCACTTCCCATTTTTCAGAGACATCTCATCTTTCAGTTTGGGGGAGTGTTTTTTTCCTCCATTTATTTCTTATGACCATGTCAGTAATCTTCTTTATCATCCATTGATATTCTTATTCATTCTCAACACCTCCCTTATTCCATGTTGTTTTACACCAAGCATAGATTTCAACAGATTGTAGAAACCACCTCTCTTTTTTTTCTAGCATCGCATGAGGATATGCTAATTCTTCATTTTGGGGGGGGGGGGAATTGCTACACATGATGGATGTTTTCTACTCTCTTTCTCGTTTAAGGCATACAATTTCATTTGTATACAGTGCATAAATTGATTTGCATATATATTTTAAACCGTTGTGAAACAAGCTCTAAAAATAGAAGAAAAGAGATATCAACGCCTTAGAAATAAGCCACTTCGAGGGGGAAACCTCCAATACATTACATGAATGAACAATTCTTGGATGATACAATTTACAAAACCTCATTTCTATATATAGGAGTCCATGGGGCCATAATGTAATCCTAGTGGGCCACAATGTAATCATAGCCGACCTAACAATAATAATCTAAGGGCACAATAATAACAATATGGGGGTTACAAGGGTACAATAATAAAAATAAGGGGGTTACACTAACAATAATAAGGTACTATACTAGTAATATAGGGACCTAACATGCCCCTCTCCTTCAAAAAAGTGTTGTCCTCAACGCTTGAGTAGCTCCGGGTGCTTCTGCATAAAATTCTCATCCTCCCATGTAGAATCTTCAGTGGGTAAGTTCTTCCACTTGATGAGATACTCTGAAATTGATCAATTCCATAGGTGTCGAGTTCTTGTTTCCGTGACCACTTCACGTTCCAATATGTTTTTTCCTTCCTCATCAAGTTCTGGAAATATTGTTTGAACTGGAAGATTTTCACCTATAACCTTCTTTAAACATGAAACATGGAAAATTAGATGCACTCGTGAAGAAGCAGGAAGCTCCAATTTGTATGCCATAGTACCAATCTTTTGCAACACCTTGTAAGGACAATAGTACTTTGGTGATAATTTGTTATCCTTCTTAGCTTGCTTGAGGGACGTTTGTTTGTATGGTTGTAGCTGTAAAAATGCTCAGTCTCCTACATCAAAACTTCTCTCGCTGTAATGTTGATCTGCCTGTTGTTTCATTCAATTTTGTGCCAAATTCAGGTTGTCCTTTAACAGTTGGAGAACTTCTTGTTGATTCTTGATGTCATCTTCCACTACTTGAACCTTCGATTTTTCGCTTAAAGATGATGTGATGGATGGTGGATGATATCCATAAAGTTCCATAAATGGGGTCATTTTTGCTGCAGTATGTAAGGAAGTGTTATACCACCATTCGGCGAGAGGTAACCACTTTACCCATTGTGTTTGTTTATCAGATACAAAACAACGAAGATATCCTTCCAAACATTTATTTACTATGTCAGTTTGACCATAAGATTGAGGATGATAAGATGAGCTATGAGCTAATTGAGTACCCAAACAAGAAAATAACTCCGTCCAAAAATTTCCAGTAAAAATGGGTTTCTGTCACTCACAATAACCCTTGGGCTTCCATGTAGCATTTTAATTATGTCCATAAATGTAGTAGCAATTGTACTTGCTTTAAATGGATGAGATAATGCACAAAACTGTGCATACTTGATAAGTCTATCAACTACCACCATGATGACACTCTTTCCTTCAGACTTAGGTAAACCTGTGATAAATCCATTGAAATATCCTCCCAACGTTTACTTGGAATGGATAAAGGTTGTAGAAGACCTGGGGGTCTTAATTGTCTCAACTTTATTTTGCTGGAAAAATCAAACATTCCGCCACAAACTTTTGAATATCAGTTTTAAGGCCATCCCAAAAAAATTCTTTCTTCACCCTGTGGTAAGTTTTTTAAAAATCATGAGTGTCCTTCTACAGGAGAAGTGTGCAATTCCAAAATAATATTTTGTTTTAGTTGGGAATTGTTACAAAGATATAAGTGATCTTTGTACCATAAGGAATCATTTTTCCAACTAAATGTATCAAATGTACTAGGATATTGCTGCAACTTTTGAATGAGCGTCCACACTTCTTCGTCCTTCTTCCATTCATCTCTTGCTTCGGTTATCAAATCTGGTTGGATAATAGATATGGCACAAACCAATGCTTCCACCTCTTCATTCTTTCTTGAGAGTGCATCTACAACAACATTTAGCTTCCCTTTTTTTGTAATTCTTTAAAGTCAAGTAACATCTTTGTGACCCATTTTTGTTGCTCTTCTGAAGACAGTATTTGCTCCAAAAAGTGTTTAAGACTATCATGATCAGTTTTTACCTTGAAGTTTCTTCCCATTAGGTAAGTTTGTCATTTCTTTAATGCATGTAGTATTGCTAACATTTCCTTCTCATAAATAGCTTTCTATAAATACTTTCCTTTGATTGGATGACTTTCAAAAGAAATGGGTCTTCCTTCTTGCATTAAAACAACACCAATTCCATTTCCTGAGGCATCACATTCCACAATAAAAGTTTTTTTTGAAGTTTGGCATAACTAAGACTGGTGTTAGGCACATTGCCTCTTTAAGATGTTCAAAGGCCTTAGTTGCTTCGGGAGTCCATGAAAATGCATCTTTCTTCAATAATGTTGTTAGAGGTGCTGCTATTCTCCCATAATTATTAATAAACTTGCGATAATACCCTGTTAACCTAATAAATCCTCGCAACTGCTTTATGGTTGTGGGGAATTTCCATTCCTTGATGGCTTTAATTTTTTAGGGTCTACCTTAACACCCTCATGATATTTCGAATGCGGGTGTGTAACTATGCATTCGTCTGCGTGGGCGGCATGGTGGGTTGGGACATATACCACACTCATAAAATTTCCCGCGTAATCTTTGTCTTTAATTCATCTGCTTACATATTCAATGCTACGTTAATGCAGCTCATCCCTCCCACCGGCCTGTAAGTTCTTGTCTATCCTTGTAGCACCTCTCCAAAGTTCATTCTGTCCTCTATTATAGTAGTCCCCTTGCTACCCGGGAAGCCTCACTCTCGCTGGACCCGACCTGGGAAATGTTGCGCTCTCGAATGTTGCATCGATTTGTTAGGGATTTCATGTTTCCTAAAGTCCTTTCTCTGAACTCGATCGTCTCTCGTCCTTTCACTTCTCCGGTGCTCCTTTGCGAGCTGAAGCTCAACCCCTTTCACCCCCCGCACTCCACGATGCTGGCGGCTTGTTTTGCTCCTCCTGTTCTTTACATCATTCCAAGATTGCACTAGAGAATGCGCTACAGGAGGGGAAGTTCTCATGGGCGTGTGATCCGCCAGCCCTCCTCCTCTACTTCTGACTTCTCGTCTTACTCCTCAGATTTCTGCTCTACCGTTATCCCGATACCAGGAGTGGTCGTGGACGGGGTCGAGGGCAGTAAAATCTAGCAACGCGCTCTCATCTCTCCTCCCCTACTCAATCTCATACCGCTCGCTTTCAATTCCCCTGCACTTTCAGCAATTCCTCCTTCATAGCTATAGTTACCATTGAGCTTCGTGAGGACTCTTCTGGTTTGGTTGCTGCGACACCAGGGGTGACTCTGGAGACAAGGGCGGAAGACAAGCATGGTACTTCTCAGATTGACAACAAGCAGAGTAAGGATCCTAGTGGCACTACAACCCAGGACGTGAGCTTTTGAGCTGGTCCGAGCATCCCAACTAGTGGCGGTTTTACAGGCAAGGAGGGCCATCCTACTGAGGAAGAAGACCCCTACAAATATGCATGTCGCATCATTGAAGAGTCACCTTCCACCTCTCATGAATCTTAATCGGGTCTGCGTTCAAAGGTTTTTGATTCCCTGTTGCTTGAATTGGGCTCAATTCTCTCTTGTTTTACGGTCGTTATATGCTCAGCAGTTCTCATGCTCAGACTTTTCACTAAGGTTCAACTGCCGGTTTCCCCTGCGTGGGCAGCATTCTACTGTCTGTGTCTTTGCGTTTCTGTTATGGTTACAGCAGTTCAATGGGTCAGAACTTAGTTTTGAAATGGGTAGTGCCTACCTGTTTATTTGTATGGGCCCAGTCAATCTGTTTTGGTCTTTGAAGTGCCTCTGGTTAGTTTTTAGTTTTGTTATGGGCGAATGTCGCATCTCTGGGCTAGACATGGTCATGGTCTTTGAAGTTCTTCTGGTCAGTTTTCAGCTAGTTATTTTGGTCAATCTTCAGCTATGTAATGAGTGTATGCCGCATCTCTAGGCTAGACTTCTCGAGGCCACTGCCTCTTTGTAAAATATTTTTGTATCAATATAGGAGTAGACAAATTCAGATTATAAAAAAAAAAAAAAAACCTCGTGAGATACAATATGACCCAGATATTCCACTTCTTGTACTCCAAAGAAACATTTGGATTTTTTTGCATATAATTGTTTCTCCTGCAATAGTTTGAGCACCCTGTCAACATGTTCAACATGATCCTTCCAAGACCTGCTGTAGATTAGTATATCATCAAAAAATACTGGCACAAATTTTCTAAGGAAGGGTTTGAAAATGGAATTCATCAACCCTTGAAATGTAGAAGGTGCATTGGTAAGGCCAAAAGGCATGACCAAAAATTCATAATGACCCTCATGAGTTTGAAATGTTGTTTTGGAATATCTTCAGTCTTCATTCTAATTTGATGATATCCTGAACGAAGATCCAACTTGGTAAAATAAATTGCTCCATGTAATTCATCCAATAATTCATCAATCACAGGAATGGGAAATTTATCTTTAATGGTGAGCTTATTGAGCTCCCTATAATCCGTACACATGCGCCATGAGCCATCCTTCTTGTGTACCAATACTACAGGAGAAGAGAAAGAACTTTGACTAGGTTGAATTATACCCGCCTCTAACATTTCTGCAATCATATGTTCAATTTCGCTCTTTTGGACATAAGGATATCTATAAGGCCTGATGTTTGGAGGAACACTTCCTGGAATCAAATGAATAGCATGATCATGATAACGAATAGGTGGGAGTCCTTTGGGAGTTTCAAACATCTTGGAATGATTGTGCAAGACTTGTTGGAGATCTTCAAAAATAGATGATTTTGATGTTGGAACTTCTAGTGAGCATAATTATGCAATTACGCCACATTTTTCTTTCTTTAGAAGCTTTTTCATGACATTAGAGCTTATTATATTTCTCGGCTTCCCTACAATACCCCGTAATTCGACTTCCTTTCCTTCTGAAAAAAATTTCAAGAAAAGTTCTTAAAAATTAAAAGCTACCGTCCCCAAAGATTGTAACCATTGTACTCCTAGTACAACATCAGCACCTCCCATATGAATGGAAAGCATTGGACTATTCAATACATATCCCCCCATGGTTATCTTGATATTATGGCATTTTCCAGAGCAATTTATATTTCCTCCATTTGAAACCATCACTTGACATTCTGGTGCTGGATATAGGAAACAATTTAATTCCTTGGCTACCTTACAATGAATAAAATTATGGGTGCTACCTGAATCAATCAACACTATTACCTTTTTCTTCTTGATTTGTCCTTCTATCTTGAGAGTTTGAGGAGTGGTAATTCCTGCCAGTGCATTACACGATATGGTCGGATTCATTTCTTCCTCTTCTAGGGCTGGTTCCTGATGTATATCCTCTTCTTGTTCATTTTCTTCTTCCTCTTCACAATCTATGTAAAATAATTTCTTCTCAGCACACTTATGACCTTTAGTGTATTTTCTATCACAACTGTAGCAAAGCCCTTTTTCTCTTTTTTCTTCCAATTTTTGTGGTGTCAGCCTTGTAGGTTGTGGAAATCTAGGAGTAGCAACACTTCCCTCTTTATAGAAGTGAGTGGTAGGCTTCCTTGTTGCCATAATTTTACATTCAATTTTTCTTGCCAACCTGAATGCCTTCTCCAATGAATCAGGTTTCAAAACACGAACTTCATGTTGGATGTTATCCTTTAAAGTGCCTATGAAGAGATCAATCCTGTGTTCCTCTGGAATATCAGTTACCCTTATACTCAATTTTTGGAAGTCCTCAATGTGCTCCCCCACTAAACCCTTTTGTTTGAGATTTATCAATTGGCTAAAGAAGGTGTTGCTCTTTGTATCCTCATAATGTGCTATCATTTACTCCGTAAAAAATGACCAAGTGACAATTTTTTTACAAGAGTAAAGCCATCGATACCATACAAATGTATTTTTTTCTAAATGTAAAGTTGCAATGCATACCTTTTGTGTGTTTTGTACATTATGGAGATCAAAATATTGCTCCATCTGTAGTATCCATGTTATAGGATCCTTTCCATCAATCTTCCTCATATCCATTTTTGGAATATGGTGGTTCTTCCCGCCAACATTAGAGTTTATGAAATCACGATTAACATTTATTTTATTCTCATCATGAGTTTCCTCTACTATCTTTTCACCATTAGGAAACATTTCTTGTATCAACTTTGTCAAACCTTCCATGTCTGCTTTTAGATCATTCTTCATGTTTTCCATTTTCTCATCGATCTTAGCTTCCACATGTCATCATCTTAGATTCCATACCACGACTTCCTTACTGTCTATCTTAGATTCCATGCCTTTCTTCAAAACTTCATTTCATTTTTCTTGCTCTTTGGGGAAAGCTAAATTTGGTGCACTTTCTCTTGTAATTTTGATAGATCATGTTGCAATTCTTCATCTTCATGAGTCATAGTAGAGCCTTCTGAAGGCTTAATGGGTGTTGAATTATTTTTACGGAGCATTTTTTAGAACCCAATACTAATATCTATTCTACAATATGCCCTTGGAATCAATTCAAATTTATTCTTCAAACAAGACTTATGCAATTCGGAGAAAAAAAATACACACATTTTTCTTTCTTTTGAGGAGCTCGATATTGAAATTGGATTACTCTATGATTGTGGCTCTTCAATATCTGAAATTCAGACCTGTAGTATCCCTCTGAAGCTTCTTTCCAATGCCATAGGTCTGATATGATTTGGATTCTTCGAGACAAAGTTATGTCCAATCTCCCATAATGACCCAATTTTGGACTGGTTCAGTAAAGCGAACTTGTACGACTTGCCACGTGTCATTGTTTCATCCTTTGGCTTTGAAATTTATAGCAAAGAAACCAAAGTCGGTGTGCATGTGACCACTTTTTACGACACTCCAATCCGATGCTCAAAGAGAGATTTATGAAGATTTTCCCACGATCACCTCTTTGAGATGAAATTCAGAAGCCTGAAAAAGCACAACCTTCCACAGATCATATCTCCGAAAATAGTGTGAACCAAACTCTGAAATGTTTTGGCGATGTTCCTTAGGATTTCAGCTTCGCACCCTAAAAAGTTCAGCTTTTGAAACTTCGTAGAAAAAAATTTATAGCACAAATGCCATGATGACCTATTTAGGAGCCTAAAAAAAGACCTGACTTCCACAGATCATATCTCCAAAAATATTGTGAACCAAGCTCTAAAAAATTTTGACGATGTTCCTTAGGATTTCTGCTTCGCACCCTAAAAATTTTAGCTTCTGAAACTTCATAGAAAAGAAGTTATAGCGAAAATGCCACGATGACCTTTTTGGAGCAGCAAAACCCTAGAATCCAAAGCTCTGATACCAAATTTTGTGAAACCAGCTCCAAAAATAGAAGAAAATAAATATAAATGCCTTAGAAATAAGCCACTTCGAGGGGGCAACCTCCAATACATTACATGAATGAACAATTCTTGGATGATACAATTTACAAAACCTCCTTTCTATATATAGAAGTCCATGGAGCCATAATGTAATCCTAGTGGGCCACAATGTAATCCTAGCCGACCTAACAATAATAATTTAAGGGCACAATAATAACAATATGGGGGTTATAAGGGTACAATAATAACAATAAGGGGGTTACACTAACAATAATAAGGGACTATACTAGTAATATAGGGACCTAACAAAAACTATGAACTAAATTCTTGTGCTTTCTGGATAACAGAGAGGTATCATTAAAATACACAAACCCAGATAATTTCACGCTAAATTAGTTCATAAAATTTCAAAACCATATATCACCTACAACCATTTTGTTTATATCTCATGATCCATGCATCAAAACGATCTGATTTTTGAGAAAATGATTAATGAAGGTTGTTGTTACTTATGTCACATTTTTCTGCAACTTCATATACATATAGTTGAACGTCAACTATAAAAATTGTTACGCCTTCATCAGGATTGCTAAAATTGAATATTCATTATTTGAGGAAAAATTCATTTGTTCCATCCATTTTATGAGTTGGGATGAACAAATTTTCTTTGCTTGGTTAACACATGGGTTTTGTTTTTGGGTTACATGAGGACATGCAATATATTCAGTTCTGGGTTGCATGAGGACATGCAATATATTCAGTTTGGGGGAATGTTGGGCCGCGAATACGACGTCTTTTTAACACTTATTTCATCCATTTCTACTCTTCTTTATCATGTAATTTATCATAATTTATTATATAAATCTATTTTATAATTATTTATGCTCTTATGGATAAATATTATTTCTTCTCCTTTCTTTTTAATAAATTGATTATTATTATGCATAATTTTATCAATGATGGTTTATTAATATATTTTGTAACATCACTCACCATTTTAGCCTCCAAGATATTTGTCAGATTGTAGATTTGATCTCTAGATCATCATCAAATATTCCAACTCGGAAATTTGCTGGAATAAGAAGTGACAGTTTTGCAGTTGAGATTATGGGCAAATGGAGAAGAATCTAGAAAATCCGGAACATAGGCTTTGTCCAGAACGAACCACATTAACTTTAGCATAGAACGGTTTGCCCAAATTCAGCCTGTATTGAGAAAAACGCAAGGTTCTTTGAGCACAATTTTCTCAGATTTACTGTTGCGGCTGTCCTCAAAATTATCTCAGCTGCAAATCCAAATTCAACTTGCTCTTGTTAAAAGATTGATGGAAATATATTTTCTTGTTGATCAATTGGTTAGGGACAATCCAATTTTGTTATGAGAGATCATATTTACTATTTAATTTCTCCTATTTACGATTATAAAAGGAGAGCATATATTATGTATGGGGAACGATGGATGAGAGATGGGGAGACTTTCCTTGCTGTAATTTTCAGAATTGTGCATCGACTCTTGTTAAGAGAGTACGAACTGTTTGTAAACATTATTCATGCCTGATTAATACAAGAGTTCGTTTCCGTTTAATTTCTTAACACTGGAGTAAAGCCCAGCGGCGTTTCACCGATGGTTGAGGGCCCGGCCCTGGTGGATCGATCTACTGGTTGTATCATTACCTTTCAATTATTGTCGTGTGATATTTTTTGGTTGTTCTCATTACATTTGCAAGTTAATTAGTTTGCCGTTGAATTATTGATTGATTTCGTTATGTTAATGAATCGCATTTTTGTTCCATTTCAGTAAGGAATTTAATTCCTGTATTAATCATCTTGTTAAACCTTACAGAGCATTGTTTTTAAGCATTAGATGTCCTGTTCCAATTAATTGTTGTTCCGTTGGATTGCTGTTCATGTCAATTATTATTTAACAACGTTTGTTGTCGACAGGGTTTTGGTGTTTAATAGAATTGTTGTTTGATTTCATTAAGTTAAAGACCTGTTGTTCAGATTCGTTAGTTAATATTTGTTGTTCGATTCTTCTAGTTTCAGTTGGTTATTCATTTACATTGTTGTTCGATTTCAGTGTGTTGTTCATTTCCAATTCATTAGTTAACAGATTGCAAAGAGTTTGCTTTCGAAGAGCTTTCTTAGTTTACTTTCAATAGCAGCTTTAGTTCAATTTCCATTTCTCCTTAATTGCTTTAACACAGGACTGTCAACTATAGAGAATATTGGTTATTGCTTCCACGTTCCCAGATTGATTGTCTTGTTTCAGTTTGATTTAAATTGCATCAATTTCTAGAGGAATGATTTATTGCTACTATATCCTCGATTGATGGTTGTTGAGTGAATAGATAGATTTTAAGAGCATTTGAGTTCATGTTATTGTAATTAGATTTATTTTTCAAGCATTTGTTTAATATTATATTTAGAACACTATACTACATCTTTCATAGCATTACTCTTAGCTCAATTGTAGTCTCAAACAGAGTACACTCTTGAAACAAAAAGTCATTCCTGGATTGATAATTAATGTGAGATAAATAGCTGTTAAAAAGATACATTTTATACCTCAACACTATTGACCCTCTTTGTATTTTTCTCTTTATATGGATGATAATTTGTGCTAAAGGTCAACTCTGTACCCAAACCTGCAAATAACTCTTTCTAGAACCTGGAAGTGAACTTAGAATCCCTGTCTGACACAATATTTTTCGGAACACCATGAAACCTCACTATATATCTAATGAAGACCTGTGCTACCTCACTAGCTGAGTAAGTAGACTTCACTGGGAATAAAATGTGCTACCTTTGTCAACCTGTCAACCACAACCATAATAAAATCATGTTGTCTAGATGTCCTCGAAAAAGTTGTGATGAAATCCATGGAAATGACCTCCCATTTCGACGTTGGAATTAGAATCGACTATTGTAACCCACCTGGATTATTACACTCTACTTTTACCTATTGATCATCCAAGCATCTCACAACACAATCTTCCACCTCTTTCTTCAGATTCAACCAATAATAGAAATTTTTCATCGTTGTCAATGTCTTCTTATATCCTGGGTGACCTAAATACGTCTTAGCATGAAATTCCCTCAAGATAATATTATTGAGCTCACTGTTGTCTGGCACATAGATCCTATCCCTAAATTTGACCAAACCATCTACTTTGAGACAATATTCCACACCCTGTCCACATGTACCCTATTGTAACATTTTACGAAGCTCCATATAACTGTCATCCTACTATCCTTCCTGCAAGATCTGATATTGTAAGTTTGTCCCATATGAACACATAGTTGCTATGTGATGTACTAGTACTCTTGCTATAAGAGTGTCTATGACCCTATTCTCTTTTCCTTTGATGTACCTAATCTCGAAGTCAAACTCACTGATCATAGGAAACCATATATCTTGTCTGAAATTTAGATTTGGTTGATTAAAAAAGTATCTCAATCCACTGTGATCACTCATCAATACAAACCTCCTTCCAAGCAGATAGTGCCTCCACATCTTCAATGCATGAATGATCAATTCCAACTCAAGATTGTGTGTCATGTAATTCTTCTCATGCTCATTTAGTTTGATTGATTCATAACATGCTACATGTCCTTCCCACATCAGGACTCCACCAAGTCCTCTCTTGAAAAAATTTGTACACACCACGAACTCTTTATATGGATCTGTGATTTTTAGCATTGGAGCATTTGTAAGCAACTACTTCAATTGCTCGAAACTTGTTGCACATTCCTCTATCCATTCAAATTTATTACCTTTCCTTTGCAATGATGTAATAGGAAAAGAAATATGTGAGAAGTTCTTGATGAAAATCATAGAATAACCTGCTAAAGCTATGAATGATCTAACCTCCTCCACATTCCTAAGAGCTGCCCATTCCATGGTAGCTCTTATATTTTATGGATCCGCTATTATGCCTACCTTGGAAACAACATATCCCAAGTAATGTACATTTTTCTGAAAGAAATCACATTTTCTAAGCTTGGCATACAACTAATGTTCCCTGATAAATCTCAATATTGATGTTAAGTGTTTAACATGTTCTTCCCCATTCTTATAATATATCAATATGAAATCAATGAATACTATTACAAACTTGTCTAGATAAGGACGCAACACATTATTCATCAAGAAAATAAAATTTGTTGAGGCATTAGTTTAAAAAAATGGAACTACAACAAACTCATAATTCCCAAACCTGGTTCGAAAATCTATCTTGTAGATGTCCTCTTATTTAATGCGTATCTGATGGTATCTTGATCTCAAATCAATCTTCAAGAACACTACTGCTCCCTTCAACTGATAAAACAAGTCATCGATTCTCGACAACAGATACTTGTTCTTAATGGTTACCTTGTTCAACTATCTATAGTCAATACACAACCTGAGAGTACCATCCTTCTTCTTCATAAACAAAATTTGTGCACCCGAAGGCAACACACTTGGCCTGATGTATCCCTTAAGAATCATTTACTTTAACTATAACTTCAGTTTCACTAGCTCTGGAGTGGTCATTCTGTACAGTGCCTTTGATGTTGGTGTTTCCCCTGGTACCAACTCAATAGAGAAGCCCACTTCTCTGTGAGACAAAAATCCTGAAATATATGTTGGAAATACATCTTGGAACTGTTGTAAAATTGCACACCTTTTCAATACCTCCTCATCCTCAACATCCTTACCTTTATTACTACTGCACCTTGCCTGCATAGCTATAACCATTTTGACTAATGCCACTTTATTCTTACCCTACAAGATTATTTGTTCTATATTTTCATCCAATAACTCAATAGCCTTATCATAACATTCCACATTGGTCCTATGAATATACAACTAGTCCATACCCAATGATGAGCCAATGATGAGCTACAAATCCTAAGGCTACCAACTTTAATTATCAACCAGGGGTTCATACAAACTTAATAGGTGTCAGCAGTATATTTGAAACATAAAATGTGTCCTTATTTTGTTTATTTGATGTAATGGAGTGAATGTCATGAAATAAAAGCCTAAAATAATTTCATAAATGGAATTTTTTCTTGGAAAACAAATTAATCCTAGGCAAGAACATTAATTTTTAATTGAAATCCTAAGAGCATGAATTCAAATAAATAGGCCTAATCCAATTTGTAAAAATGCATATCCTAAGTGATGTTTATTCTTCCTCAATCATGGATTTAGATCTTAGGGGTCATGGTTCAAGCCTAAGATACAAAAACCAACCTTTGGGAGTAAATCTAGTCGAGTTTACACATGCTACAAGAGTGCTACAGGAAACTCGGTTTTTGCTACAAGAAAGTTTGTTTTGGAAATAACTCACCGAATGACCAATTAAATCAAATGAAAATGGTATGAGAAATAGTATGTTAATAAGTAGGATGTCTTAGGTCTCTGTTGGGAAGGTAAATCCCCTCTGCGGACAGAGGCGATCCCTACTAGCCCAGCAGGGGTCTAGCAACAAACAAACAATGCTATGACGCAGGCTCCTAGTTACGAATGAAAGATTTTGGATAAGAACCTACCTGGATTCCAGCGCTCGATCTGAAAAAGAGATGCCCCCGTCCTTCAGTCCTGGCAGATCACAATCCTTCCACGATCTCCGTGGATGAACACCTGCACACAGAAAGAACAAACAGATACAAGCATAGGAACCAGCATACGTAACTAAACATCGGTCGGAAAAGACATTACTCGCATTAACATAATGGAAAAAGGAGTGGAACCATAATCATAGTCATCTATTAAAGTGGTAAACGAATAGAAGTTACAACCAAGTTCTGACGCTGCAGCCTCCTTCGCGCGGGTCTCCGGTCGTCCACGTCTCGCAAAGCTCGCCGGGGGAAAGGGAAACCTCTCCGGAGTCTCGTGACAATGGTCTCCTTGCTCGAATGGGCCTTAAGGGAAAGGAAGGATTCTTTTCAGCACAAAGGCACTTGGGAATAGGAGATGCAAAGCTTCAGCACTTCAAGACTAGCTTGCCATGGATCTGAGCAAGCTTTTATAGATGGGTAAGGAGGGAGTTGGGATCCCTATTATTATGGGATGGGCCCTATCAACAAGGAAGGTTCCATAGAAGGTGGCAAAACTACTTCCCTTCCATAGAACTCCAGTAGCCAAACCTCCCAACTCAAGATAGGCAGTGGTTGTGAGTTTGTTTGAACTCAACTTCCGCCATCCATATATAAAAAACAGTCCCTAAAATGGGTGGCGCGATTGCTGCTCTATGACAGAGCGCCAAGTGGCGCGACCTCTTTACGGGATTTCCCTGAGTGGCGCGAGTACTGAACTGTCTACCCGCGCCAATGCAAAAAGAGCTGTTTTTCATGGATTTTGCAAGGAGATGTCTCAAGGGGAAATGAAGCTCATACTCGGAGGGATGCAATGATGATGTTTTCAGTGCATGACAGTGTTCACAGGTCACATTATGGGTCCTCCATTGTGCGGGACGGGGAATGGTAGGGACGGTGACAAATTACTGTGTAACAGATGCCCCCTAAAGCATGAGGCCCGAGAGAGAGAGGGGTGAAATGCTTTACGAGAACATGTCCAACTGAAGGCCCGCCGTCGGAAAACCTGCACGGAAAGATACAACTGATATCTCAAGTACATGATGTATATCTATGGTATGGACGCAGCCATCCGAACAGAGTATGCTATAATCCGGATCCAGGGTATGGGCGCAGCCATCCAACTAAGATCAAACAAATAGACTCGGGTATGGTCGCAGCCATCCAATCATTGAGTCATGTACATAATGACAATAATCCACAATCGCAGCCTGGATTACAACAGACACAATCCAGGGTCTTGCGCTCCATCTCGACCCAAATAAGTACAAGTTCTAGCACGCGTATATGTGAGCTGATGTCGAACATGCAAGAACATCGCCTGATTACCAGCCAATGATGAAAGCCGTTAACAGACGCGAGAGGAACCACCAATAATGACAATGGTCCTCAAGGTACTACAGGTACAATCCACGGCGTGTGAATAAATGAGCCGACGTCGAACACCCGCAGAATCATCCGATCGGAGGTCAATAATGAAAACCTCTCGTCGAATGCGACGAACCTGCCATTAAGGCATGCAGGCCCCAAGGTACCATCAGGAGTCTCTAGACCAACTTCCTGGATAATAAGTTGAAGTCGACAGGAAGTGATCTTGATCGAAGGTGGGCCATAATGATTCCCACATCATCGACACGAGACAGAGGAACATAATGTTTTGTTGTGAATTAGGACCATATGAGAAACAGAGGAAGGTTGATATTCGCAGAGGCCAACTTCTCTTGAACATATAAACGGCACGGCAATGGACTTGGCAGTATTTGACATCAACAGATCAAAGGTCATGGCGACGAGGCGGTGAACAGATGAGAGGTCAAAAGAGATTACCCAAACCCATGGAAGCAAAGTGAAACAACGAGATGAGATGTCCCCAACCCGACACGAATGCAGACAAGTGCCATGTTCAAGAGCGACATACTGCCGACGACAACGACGATGGTTCCATTTTCCCCACCATTTCGGTGAGTACCTCTTTATTTTTACACAAGCTTGAAGAGGATACCATATGCTTGTCATATAAATCCGCCCTTCGGGCGAATCCATCCTGGTGCATTTAACGAGTCCCAGGAAGGAGAAACTCGGAGAACGTCATTTCGACTAGATCCGATGTCATCAGGGTTTAACGAGTCTGACAAAGGAAGAACTCGGCGTCTTTTCATGTTTAGAGAGTTTGAAAAGACAGCGGAAAGAAAACTCCACAGGTCCCTTTTCGTAAATAGTTCCCCAGATCCGAAAAGGTAGAAAACAATATCCGGGAAAACCTCCTAGTCGCGATAGGCTAGGGTATTCCTTTTTCGTAATCAATCCATCCCAGCCCGAAAAAGGGTTAAACTTATACTGGGTAGATGTCAATTCGTGTCCATTTTAACGAGATCGAAACGACAAGGGCCTCGGCAATCTTTTCATATTTAGGGAGTCAGAAAAGAGCTGAAAGATGACTCCACCTGGAGGAACGAGTGGTATAAAGGGTAGCAACTGGTTCCGGTAATGATGGAACTGCTCAAAACAAGATAAAAGTCAAGAGGCTGGCTAACAAGACCACTCATCGCAGCGGTTCCTCAGGAATGGGTAAAACAACCAAGTGAAGGCATATGATCGGCCAAGAAGATAATGACGATGGAGTGAGAAAACCAAGGCTCATCTGGAAAAAATAGGCTGATAAAATGGCAATCACAAGAGGTAAAATGGGCAAGGTTTCATTTTTACACAAGCTTGAAATCAGGAAACTTTGCTTGAAACCGGTTTCATTTTTACACAAGCTTGAAACGGACATAAACTATGCTTGAAAAGATAAGCATGCCCCCAGCATGGTGACTCAATTCGAGGTACATGCCCCCCAAGCTTCAGTCCATATGAAAGGCAGATGGAGTGAAGGTTCAAGTGACGAGATCAAGAGAAAGACTCGACTGGGATTTTACGAGATCTAAACAAAGACTCGAATTGAACAGGAACGTGTTTCATTGTTTTAACGAGGTTGACACATTACAAGAACTATCCTCAGACACCCTTGTTTCATTTTTTAAGGAGCTTGACACAGGAAAAGAACCATGCTCTGACAACCTTGTTTCATTTTTTAAGGAGCTTGACACAAGACAAGGAACTCTGCTCCAACAACCTTGTTTCATTTTTTAAGGAGCTTGACACAAGACAAGGAACTCTGCTCCGACAACCTTGTTTCATTTTTTAAGGAGCTTGACACAAGAAAAGGAACTGTGCTCCGACCGACTTCATCATAATGAACAAGAAGTCATTGCTTCCAAGAGTTCCACACCAGATGGGAGGAAATCATCCTGGAAGTCAGGACCTAATGCCCCCAGCACATTATGCACAATGGCATCATCACTGAGCACAGGCACGGGGTAAGTAGCCACATAGTTGACCTGCGGTGGAGCAGATACAACGGGTGGATAGAAACCCAGAGGGGGTGATGGTGGACCAGTTGCCACATTAGGACCAAAGAACGAAAGCTGATCAATGGTCACGATCCGTCCTTCATGTGGAAAGCACATCACGCGAAAGAGGGAGGAGACAAGTGCTCCCATGGCATAAGTGTAATCGCGCCCCGAAAGCAGATTGAAATCCAAGGGGCCTGGAACAACCATCACATCCATATGGATGGTTTTACCTCCCAAAGTAATAGGTAACCTTGGAAGGATCCCCAACGGTTGACTGGTTCTTCTATTGAATGTCAACAGATTTTGCGTAACAGGTGCAAGCGACGGCGAACCGAAAGCTTGCCAGGTAGTTGAAGACAGAATACTAACAGAGGCACCTTCGTCTATAATGGTGCTGGGTACAACCAGACCAAGAGCCTGTACTGTGATCTCGAAAGGCACATAAGACGGAAGGCGAAATCCTACAAATCGATTCCAATTCAAAGGAAGCGACCAAACTACTCGGAGGGGCTACCATCGACAAGCGAAGGTCTTCCCCTGATGTTACGGAAGCAGAAGCCTCCTCCATGACCTCCATCTCGAAGGCGGGAGGAATATCCTCCGTAGCCTCCATCCTGGGAGGCGGAGGAGAAACTTCTTGAAATACAGGGACAGGAGAATCTCTCTCCAAGTCTGAAGAATCTGAAGAGATCAGAAGGACATGGGGGGAGTGAGATCCACTCTCGACCGAAAAGACCTGGTGCACCGCGGACGGGGCCAGTTCAACCGATCCCACGACCAATGGTTGGTCGGGAACGGATTCCTGAATCTGAATTTCTGGAGGAGTGGGATCGACCAAGGATGACCCTTGACCAATCACGGCATCAGTAGGTGGAAGACTCAAAGAAAGCTGCTTATAACCAGCCGGGAGGCGTGGTGTAGAAACAGTCAGGTTGTCCAAGACTCGCTTGGCTTCATCCATATAAGGACAAAGGTGAATAGCATGGTTCCCTTCACACAACTTACAGGGATTGGTGATCTTACCCTGCTTCTTAGGAGCTTTACCAGTGCCCCCAACCTGACTCCCGGAAGCCAAAGAGAATGGTGGGCGACCGTTGGACCATACTTCGAGTACCTTGGGAATGCCAGGGCAGTCTCGAAGAAGATGGTCTCCCGTGCACAACATGCAGGGGAACTTGACTTTCCGAGGAGGGTTGGAAGGGTTATCAAGAGGAGACGTCTCGGAGACAGTAGCTGCACATTTAGCCTCTCGCTTATCAGACTTCTTCTTCTTTGTCTTCTTCTTCTTCTTCTTAGCCACCTGGTTACTTGAATCCAGACTTTCACCAGGCGAAGTAGAAGATGAGGACGCAGAAACAGGCGAAGAAGGGGAGAGGTCCACCTTGGAATCAACATGATGTTGTTCTGGTGGAGGAACTGACTGAACAGTAGCGGAGTTATTCGGGACAACAGAGGTTGAGAACAACCAAACAGGCAACCCAACCGTTAACCCAGGAAGGGACAACGTCGCCATGTAAGGAGCACCAACATTCCCAAAAGGAGGAAAATGACCAGGATTCCCTTCTGAGGGGATTCCTTGGTTGGTGAACTCTGAAAAAGTTGCCATCAAACTCAAAACCACACACGGGCTGAAAACGAGTTAAGGGCACACGATCAAACGGTCAACAAGCAATATCTAAACAGGCGTGTAATCGTGGGGGATTAATTTTACCACATTGGAAAATAAGAAGTTCTACCGTTTCATGTTTCAAGAGTCGAGAAACGATAAAAAGATGACTCTATCTCTTTCAGAGTTGACACAAGCGTGAAATGACAAGCGCTTGACGGTCTTTTCAAGTTTAGGGAGTCAGAAAAGACCAAATGACTGCTCAGGAAAAACTAGGCACAAAGGGTGTACCAAATATCCGTGAACTGCAATATACACCTTGGTTTCAAAAATAAAACATGTGAATCGACTACAAGACTTCCTGGGGATGTGCGGTAGTTCCTCGGGTCAAAATACAGCAGTTCATGTAGACGGCTGACTCTGCTTCTCATGGATGGGAGATTGCAAACCTACAGGGTCTCTACATACTGATGTACTAGGTGCATAGTCTTCACTGTATGTTCTCTAATAATAGATAAGACAACATGGTTTAACGACGCCGGAACACGTCTCTAGCCTAGACCTTCTAAATATGTTGCGTTAAGTTCCAATGTTGCCTTAGGTTAATTGAATGAATTTTACAGCTGATCTTCAATTAAGTTTCAATTTCCAGGCCTTATCGTATGTAGTGTCTCCTAAATGCAAGCTATATGCCACGATGCAACATTTCGTTCGATGAAAACTAGTTAAATGAGAGTTGAGAGCTTTAATACAAACGAAATGAACGGAATTCAAACAAGAATGTCTCTAATGCAACTAATGCAATTGCACATTTTTCATTCAAACACTAATCACTAGTGATACGGAAAAGATGACAATTTGCACTAATTAAAAAAAACAAAAGAGATTATATTTTTTTTTAAAATTTTCAATGTCTAATGGTTAATGTGCACTGAAAACAAAAGGAACAATTAGAGAAATGATAACTAAGAGAGCAAAGCAAACAACATTCACTCACCAAGCAAGCAACCAAATCTCTAAATCGACCCGAAGTCTCTCAAATCGAAGAAAGACTCAAAAACACCCCAATGGACCGTGTGATCTGGGTCCAAAGCAAGGGCAAACGAATCCTGAATGAAAGAACGAACAAACACCCAAAAGACGCAACAAAACAATCAAAGACTGCTAAGAGGGCATGGAGGGTTAAGCAACAAGTCGACAGGACAATCAAGACACCAAAGCTCCCAAGGAGGGCTCGATTCACTATGCCACTAGGTGCCCTAGGGCTCAAATCGTGAAACCGATAGATAGAGGCAAACAACCAAAGGATAGCGGTGAATTCCAGTCAAACCAGACTCCAATGCACTCAAACAATCAGGAAATCACGAAGAAAAGTATTGGTCAAGCTCAGAAAGCCAAAAATTGAAGAAATTCAAAAAAGTCACAGGGGTGGCGCGACTGTGGCCTTGAAACTAGCGCCCGAGGCCGAGTGGCGCGAGACAGACAAATGCAACACGCGCCAAGTGGCGCGACTGTCAGGTAAAAACCCGCGCCAGTCGAATTCTTCAATGAAAACTAAAAACAAGCTAATCCGAGAAAAAGACCAACACAAGCTAAGCAAACCACAAGGCTAAAATAATGAAAGAACCCAACCCAGAAGGTTCATCAAGCAAGGAGAAACAATCAAAGCGAACCGATCATAAACGAGACAAGGAAACCCGGACGGCTCCCCAGCGGAGTCGCCAATTTGTTGGGAAGGTAAATCCCCTCTGCGGACAGAGGCGATCCCTACTAGCCCAGCAGGGGTCTAGCAACAAACAAACAATGCTATGACGCAGGCTCCTAGTTACGAATGAAAGATTTGGGATAAGAACCTACCTGGATTCCAGCGCTCGATCCGAAAAAGAGATGTCCCCGTCCTTCAGTCCTGGCAGATCACAATCCTTCCACGATCTCCGTGGATGAACACCTGCACACAGAAAGAACAAACAGATACAAGCATAGGAACCAGCATACGTAACTAAACATCGGTCAGAAAAGACATTACTCGCATTAACATAATGGAAAAAGGAGAGGAACCATAATCATAGTCATCTATTAAAGTGGTAAACGAATAGAAGTTACAACCAAGTTCTGACGCTGCAGCCTCCTTCGCGCGGGTCTCCGGTCGTCCACGTCTCGCAAAGCTCGCCTGGGGAAAGGGAAACCTCTCCAGAGTCTCGTGACAATGGTCTCCTTGCTCGAATGGGCCTTAAGGGAAAGGAAGGATTCTTTTCAGCACAAAGGCACTTGTGAATAGGAGATGCAAAGCTTCAGCACCTCAAGACTAGCTTGCCATGGATCTGAGCAAGCTTATATAGATGGGGAAGGAGGGAGTTGGGATCCCTATTATTATGGGATTGGCCCTATCAACAAGGAAGGTTCCATAGAAGGTGGCAAAACTACTTCCCTTCCATAGAACTCTCGTAGCCAAACCTCCCAACTCAAGATAGGCAATGGTTGTGAGTTTGTTTGAACTCAACTTCCGCCATCCATATATAAAAAACAGTCCCTAAAATGGGTGGCGCGATTGCTGCTCTATGACAGAGCGCCAAGTGGCGCGACCTCTTTACAGGATTTCCCTGAGTGGCGCGAGTACTGAACTGTCTACCCGCGCCAATGCAAAAAGAGCCGTTTTTCATGGATTTTGCAAGGAGATGTCTCAAGGGGAAATGAAGCTCATACTCAGAGGGATGCAATGATGATGTTTTCAGTGCATGACAGTGTTCACAGGTCACGTTATGGGTCCTCCATTGTGCGGGACGGGGAATGGTAGGGACGGTGACAAATTACTGTGTAACAGTCTCCATTCCAAGTTGAATCACTCCAAATTAGCCTTGATCACATGTGCTAAAAAACAACAGAAAATTACTACTCTAAAATTTGGAAATTCAAGAACTAGTGAGCTAGTTAATTTATCAAATGCCTAACCTAATCAAGTGAAAATGAAAAGGGTTAAATTTTTTTATTACATTTAACATTATTATGACCTAATCCAAGTGGAATTAGGTCAAATGGATCTCATAAATAGCATAAATTTACTACTATTTCGCTACAAGGCATTTCCAGAAATCTTATATTCGTGAACTAGTAACCAAATCCAAGTAGCTTAAGGATTAAGATGACCTTCCAAAGTTATTCTAAGGATGAATAACTATTTTGAACCTATAAAAAACCTACAAAATAATTCACTTCAATCATTTAACTCAATCCTACGGCAAGAAAAGAAACAATACTAGATACAGAAATATGCAAAACAGAAACAAGAGATGCATGTGAATAAGAAGTGAAAATAACATAAATAAATGGTGCAAGAGGGCTCTGAGGCTCCTGGGATGGCCAAGCCCAAGTAGGAATCGGAGTTATATGGAAGAAACCAAGCCTTATAAGCTAAAAATGACATCAATCTTCATTATTGAATCAATCCAAGTACATCCCTGCAAGAAAAAAAAGTGGAGATGCCATAAAACAAATTTTCTCCACAATAAGACTAAACAATACATGCCCTAGAGGCCAATTTCGAATTGGTACTTATAAAAAATAATGAGGAAGCATTATCCTTGAAAATAGGAAGCTTTCCCCTCCAAAATCCGTCAAATAGTGGATCTGGTTCCTAACACTAGGAGTTTGCAATAAATGACAGGGAATACATTCATAGATTTTGTCAATCATCGAGGTTCCAGAATCTCTCCATAATCACTAATTATTTCATTATATTTTGTTCATTTATTCTCCAATGTTGAGCCTCCAGTAGTAGGGAGCAAGTCCCTAAATTATCTCCTTCTCCAAATCTTCATAATCTTCCCAATATTCTCACAATATCCTTCAAAAATCAATAATATTATACACAAATATGCAATTATCTCTAAACCTTCCTAAGAACATATTAAAGCATAAAAAAAACATTATTAAGTGTAGAAGGAGAGATATAATATATCTTTATGTGCCTAAGAAAGGTTAGATGGGAATTAATTTATGTCTAATTTATAGGCCCATAATACCCCCCTACCGAAACTGTTTCTCATCCTCTGAGAAACCTATTAATCCTCCTTGCCTTGTGGTTATTCATATATGTTGGCCTATTTCATTCTCTGTTTATTGGTCCATGTGTTGCTCCTCCTGATGATATTCTTGCTACTCTTCTATTTGCATTTCTTATTTCACGTGATGCATGGAGGTCCTCAAGTGCCTTTGTTGGTGTGTTCATCCTCCTAGAGTCTGCTGGTGCTCCTTTGAAGCCATATTAATCAACTTATCCTAAGATTTTGACCTTGTTGTGTGATATACAGAATTTCTACAGGAAACTTTTCAACTTCCTCTACCAGTCTTCTATGTGCTTCTTGCGTCTCCAGATTGCTTAGAGATGAAGGGACATGGTTTATGTAGGTTAGGGATGGAGTGATGGAATGATTGGAGTGATGGAAAGGTAAAGGGAGAGGTCCCATGCCAAGGTATAGGTGATATAGTTGCTAGTGGTGCAACATAGGGTTTAGGGAGTGAATCCTTGTGCATTGAGTGAAGCGAGGGTTAAGAGTGGTAGGTATAGGAAGAAAAAAAAGTTTATCATGCTCTTTTTGAAGTTTAGAAACCTTTGAGAGAGCTAATTTCCTTGTAAATAAGTTTCATATAGCATTTACATGGTTTCCTGTAGTGCTACAGGAATCATCTAGCTGCTAGGAATTTCTTGTAGCAATTACAGTCAGGAGTAAAAATGAAGTATTTTTCCTACTTGACAAGTGAAATGAGTGAATGGGTGCATGCTGGAGTTTTCCATGGAGTGTATAAGTAGAGGAGAGAGAGAAGAGAGGAAGAAAACCACCTTTGATCAACAAAATTTGTCTTGGTTAACTTCCTGTAGCAAATTTTTCTTTCCTATAGGAAATTCCTGAAGCAAATTTTGTGCCTGTAGCAGCCCTATTTTTCCTGTAGCAGCTCTATTTTGCATGCCAAGAGGTGGTGCGTCCACCTTTTATTTTTAATTTGTTTCTTTTTTTCCAATTTTTTTTCTCTTTTTTTCATTTCTTTTTTCTTTTTTCATTGCATGCAAAATAAACTTAGAGTTATTTTTCTGTTAACTAAGTTCTCCCTCAGTTACCCCTTGGCACTCCTTGTATTCCACAACAACTAACTTCTTACTTCCCACTTTCTCAAGTCCTCTTTACTTTTGTTTTGTTCATCTCCCACATGTGTGTGTGTCTTGGTGGAAAAGTGAAGCTAATTTCTAGATAAGGCCAAGGCTGCTCTGCTGCTTATTTTGGCTATAAAAAAAATTTCCTTCTCTTACTTTTAATGTTTTCTTAAGCTATAATAGATTCAAAGAAAGGTTTAGATGATTGTATACCTGAGCCTTACCCTTGATTTTTTTTTGCAGGTGATATTGAAGCTGTTGATATGACTTTTGAAGTTGTCTTTGGTGGTTCTGAAGCTGCTACTGAAGCTACATGTGATAATATACTGGAGGTCGTATTACTAATAGCCTTGAATCTAGAGGTCTTCTAGGGTTTCTTTTCTTCTTGCTTCTGCTTCACATCCCTGACTTAAATGTTGTTGTTGAGATGCTCATAATGTGAGTGTTGAAGTTGATGATTGAATTAATGCTTTCATGCTTTACTGATACCTTTGGTGTGTCTTTGTAGGTGTCTCTCCGATGTCTAGGTTTTTGCTGCTGGTAAAATTCCTCCTTGGAGTGCTATAGGCTCTTCATATTCACCTCACAAATTTTCGTGTCTTCTTGGATGATTGATAAAACCACTTATAATGCTTTCTGGTGATTACACAAGTTTGCTAGAGGAACATATTTCCATCTTGTAAAAGACCTCATTTGTATTTGTTTGACTTCCAATATGCATGGGATGATGGGGGAGAGTGTGCTAAGACTATGAAGGAGTAGTGTGGGCTTGGAAGAATCATGTGAAGGAAATTTGTGTTTTTTCAGATTTTTTTTTTGTTTGTTTGTTACAAAAGTGACGAAGTGTATGGTTTGAGTGAAAAATCATTGTGCTTAAGATGGAGGAGTGATGAGAAGGTGGCAGGAAATGATGGGAAGAATCTTATAATTGATTTTTTATACATCAAGGCCCTTTGTGATTGTTTTTTTTTCCTTGATCCACCTGCATGTAGCTTGTTGTAAGTACCTGTAGCAATTACAGAGTTTCTTGTAGCAGTTCAAGACAACCCCTTATAACGAAATTGTTTTAGCCATATCTCACAAATGATAGACTAGATTGACCTGAAATTTTTTGAGCATATTATCGTCATCCTTATGCACCTATCCATAAACAATCTCAGCCATTTGATGCATGAATCTCGAGAAAACTTAAAAAAATTTGTAGGTGATGGAAGTCAATTTCTCACAAATAGTGCATCGGAATGTGCTGAAATTGATTGAGCATGTTACCATCATATATATGGATATCCCCGTAAAACAAGTCATAAAACAGATGCATAGTTTTTGAGGTATTATAAAAGCAACTTTGTGCTCAAAATAAGAGTTTCGTGTAGCAAAAACAGGGTTTCTTGTAGAATTTTTGGACAGCGAGGAAAATCAATGAGAAAAGCTTGGAGATGATGGGTGGATGTTGGAAATGGATGAGGGTGATGGATTGGCATGACCTTGGTCATTTTGGAGCATATGAGAAAAGGAGGAGGAAGTCCAAGTTTAACTTCCTTTGACTAGGGTTTTGACCAACTTTTTTCTTTTTGTGTCAACTTGTTTATTTTTGTTGCTTGCAAAGGTTGGAGATCATCTGCATTCATTAGAGAGAGATACATGGAACAAATACATTTGTTTTATCTTCATTTTTTTCACTTTTTTCTTCTTTTTTCTTTAGGCCTACTAGCTGCCTCAATGAAGTTTTCAACTAGTAGGTCTGTCTAGGTGCCTCAAAGCAGGTTTTCATCTAGGATCTTTTATTTTTCTATTATTTCATCTTTTTTCCAACCCATTGACCACCTCATGGAGGTTTTCAATCAGTGAGCCAATATTAGGCACCTCATAAGCATTTTTCACCTGAGATTTTTTTCTTTTTCTTTTTTTTCTTTTTCCATTTTTTTAATTATTTCATATCCTACTCTACTTGAAAAAACAAAATCTATTTCAAGTATAAGAATACTTCCAATGGAGCCATATGCACATCAATATGACTGATAAAATCATGTGTACGCTTGAAATACATGCTTTGACATGTACCTAAATATGAGAGATGAATTTCTTTGACTGAGATTGTAACAAGTATTATTGAAGAAGAGTGTGTTGTTGTAACTTAATGATTGTTTGGAAACATATTTCAATATATCTTTGATGCCCTTGGTTTTCTTGCTCATGAGGATCATTCTTCATTTCTTCTTCTACCATAAAATTCAAATCTTCCTCTTTTTGTTGATTATTCTCTTGAACACATAGAGGATATGATGGTAAATATGAGGGAACTTTCTCAATATCTGATTATGATGTCTACTCTTCATTAAGTGTAGCCCATGATTCTTTGGTCTTCTCATTTGAATATTCTTCTTTTGGATGTTTTCATTCAAAGACATCAAGAAAAAATATTTTTTGCAATACCTTTCTTGAACTAAGATGAATACCATTTAGATCAAAAGGACATGTTTGGTAGTATTGTACCTCAGCATTGTAAGTGGGTTGAGATACTTCATTGTGTGGGTTTGGAATTGAGATACTTCATTATGTGGGTTTGGTAATTGTGGTACAGGTAGTTAAGTGGGAGTGGATCTATGAGATGGATGTGGTTGAGGTTGTGGTTGTGGTGGATGTGGATGGTAGGGATAGCATGGAGCTGGGTATAAAGGTGTTGAAGCCCCGAAAATCGGGTCTACAACAAGGGGGATACCCACCCGGTCCGGACCTTGGTTAGCAGCTCCTTTTCCTTTTGGTGTAGTGGGTCCGACTGGGGATAATGGGACCAGTTTCCCAATATGTGTGTGTGTGTTGAGAATTGATATTTCCTTTCTAAAAAGTTCCTAAGTGAAATTCTTTTATTCTATTTCTAATCTAATAACATGCAAATTGTATTCTAATTAAACAGAAATATCTAATTCTAAAATAACCCAGGATGTAATCTTTCTATTATGTGATCTAAAATGATTTCAAATAACAATTGGTAACAAAGATTATTCAACTGTTATAAGAAAAGAATTCAATAAAGATAAACTACTTCGTATAAAAAGTTAGACGAAATAGTTGTGAAAAACATATCACATAATAAGCTACTCATATATTAAGCATAAATAAATAGCTATCACCGTACAAAAGTGCCAAATGATAACTCAAGCATTCAAGCATTGATATATAAATAACTGAACATAAATATCACTTTAACACAGGAGCAGAAATAGTGAAGAGATAAAAGTACCATTTATAACTAGTTCTACTCATGAGCTTCAAGCAATAATGACTTATCTCTTCTTAATCCAACAACCACTAAGAGTACAGATTCAGTGCAACATCAGTAGTAGATATTAAACGCAAATATCAATAAATCTGGTTCCATTCATTCATCAAAACCTCCTCTGAGGGTGCAAAAGTGCATGTTCTAAGGACAAGTTTTTGACAAATTTCAGGACCCTTCTCTAAATGCATGAGAAGGGTTTAAATACTACTAACTAAATCTAAAAATAATTAATTACAAAAATTTAGGATACAGTTTAAATGACCGTCCTCTTATTAGGCAAAAATAAAGCAAAACTAATACTAAATCTAAAATTAAAACTTAACATCTAACTAATTGTGAATCTGTTCTTTGGAATTGCAAGCGTTCAGCATTGATCTGAGAAGAATAGGCTGGCCGAATTCAGAATTTAACTGTCCTGTAAAAGCAGAATCGGCAAGAGCTGGTGCCATCTTCTCGGTAGAATTAATGATGCACTTGAGAGTCATACACTGGCTGTGTGGTTTTACCAGACATGCCTAGTAAGAATCCCAATTTAACTTTGTTAATCCTTTAATCAATTCTTCATTTTCTTGGGCTTTCTATTTCCATTCTGTCTGCATTTGTTGTTCTTTTGGTAGGTACCCTGGAGTAGTTTCAGAGATCATATTTGCCTTGTGTAAATTTTCATTTATACAATCAATAATATTGCTGGCTGCTGTGGCTGCTTCTTCTACCGCTTGCTCTGCCTTCCTGATTTGTGCATCCCAATTATTAAAAAGTATTTCTTTGTGATTTTCATTGATTATATGTGCACCTGCTCTTTTCCCCTCCTATGTATCTTGCCAATCCAAATAGTCAGTAACTCTTTTATCAGTTAAATCATAATCATGCCGTAAGTCTACAACATGATTAGTGATTTTATCACTTTCTTCACAATAAGAGTTCCATTCTGATATTCTTTGGCATAACATTTCTTGTTGTTGCAGTAGTTGGTAATTTAAGGAAATAGACTCTGTGATAAATTCTGTGAGCTTGGGATCATCTTTGTGCATCTCTTGCATAACCTGTAGCTGTTTCTCTTTTTCAGCCAAACTGTTCTGAGATAATTTTTCAAGTTGTTTCTGAGCTTCACTGTTAGCATTGACTTGTTGCAGCTGTTGTTGCAAGACCTGTACCTGATCTTCTTTCTCATTCAATAATTGTCATACCTCAGATGCTTTGTCAATGGCTGCAGAGGCATAAGCTCCTGTGATCTGAGATAATTTAGTGAGATTTTCAGTTGGATCAGTGGTAGGATCTTGCCATAGAACATCTAGGTGTTCTGCATCATGAGAGAGCACATTTTCTAATTTCCTTTTCTTCCTTTGTCTTCTTACCACTGCCTTATGTTGTGGACTATAGAACACATCAAGAGGAGGAATTTCCTCTATCTTGAGCATGATTTCAGAGGATGGGGTTATGGGAATATGTTCTGTTTCTGAGACATTGGTAGTTACTCCTGTGACTATATTTATTGTTGTCTGTACATTTCTCACATGTGTCTTTGTGTTTTGTGCTTCAATATTAATCAAATCATTGAATGTTTCCCATTCCTTATCTAATTCAGTTCTGACTGATGATTGCTGTACAATGAGAGGGGGAAGATTTAACTGTGGAGAGGTTGAAATCTGTTGTTGTGAGAGTTCTTTAGACTGGGCAGTATCCCTTACTGGCCCTTCACTTTTAGAGTGTTCAGAGGTTTCTCTTCTAGACTTTGACTTAGACCTGTTTGTACCTGAACTTCTACTGAGACTGATACTAGGAGTTGGTTCCCTTATGGGTTCCAAGCGTAATTTATCCAAAGGGATAGTAGTTAACCTCCTTTCTCTATAAATTTTGAATTCTTGAAACTCTGTTGGAGGAAACCGTATTTGAGTCGAATGTAGAATATCTTTAAATGTGCCTTTTTCTTGGAACATGTCATCAAAAATATCTTCTTCTTTAGAAAACACTCTTATCTTAACTGCAGTAGTGAAATTTTTAACAATATCATATGGGTCGAATGGTCTTCTTGGAAACTTGAACAAATGTAAACATGTAATATTGTTTACTTCTTTAAATGCATGACCAACATCAAACAATTAAAAGGCCCCACAGGCCACAGGAAATTGTGGCCAGATAGCCTTCTTCTTGTCCTTCAACTCTTTAGTCAAACCTCCTTCTCCGCAGGTTTGATAAGCAATTTCTCGGGCGATGAGTTTATCAAGAACATACAAAGGTAAAATATGAGGAGAAGCAAAAATTCCAAAAACCCTAACATATGTAAACAATTCTTCTCCAAACCATCTCACAACAGGTAGGATGTCTACCTCTGCTTCAGGAGAAAACCTTGGAGCATCTTTATCATACAATATTCTGTACAGGGGCAACATGATGCCATGGAAAATCTTGTAAAAACGGAGAATGAACTTTGAATCCCACAATTCTTTGTGATAAACATGAATGGGTAGGGGATCTTGGATTGTCCATTTCCAACCCATTAAAGGGAACTTAGAAACATAACAGATTGAATCCATCACATAAGCAGATAAGTAAAAAGGAGGATAAATCCTCTGAGAAACAGTTCTTTTAGACCGATAATTCAAAATAGCCGTGGCGAAGTTGTCAGATAATATCTTAGCCCAATCCACAATAGTAGCATTAACAGCAGCATTCAATAACGGAAGCCATTCAGGTGAAAACTTATTAATGTCTGGCTTTCCAAAAAGTCGACAGAGCATAGCAGCAGAAAAGCAATACGGAGAAGTGAGAGAAATAGTACTAGACATACCGTGTTTATCTTTCTTCAATGGTTCGTCTCTCCTGGACCAGTCCTTGGTGCATTCTGCCAGGTTTTCATTTTCTTTGGCAAACTTCTCCATGAACTGTTTGTTATAAGTTTCCTGTGGCTCCGGTAAATGATACATAAGCTTCAAATCTTGTGGAGTGAATGAGCCAATGAGCTCTTGACCCTGAGTCATAAACTGTCTGTTCGTAATATCAGTTCTATCCAGCACCCATTTAATCATATCCGTGTATGGAATAATTTTAGGTCTTGCTGCTATCTGGTGCAAGAATGAACAAGCTAACTCTGTAATGGATGCATCAGAAGACCCATGCGAGCCTGTAGTAGTTGTAACCTCCATTACTCTGGGGTTCTCTTCTTCAAGTAGATTATACATGCACTCCCAAGTAGTGATACCAGCATCTTTGTTACAGGCGGTGTCTGTGTATAAGGGCGTCATCTCTTTATCTTCAGAACTTAGAACCTTGTCTTTCTTTCCCATAATACTCTGAATACTGCTTTGTATAGTTCTCAGTTCTTCGCTCCTGCAGTTCAAGAATTAAGTGAGAATAATGATAGAAAAAAGGAGACGGGAAAGTTTTAAATGTTGAAGACGTATAAAATATACCACCTTACGTGAAATAACTCTTCAATCAGAACAAAACCATTTTTCATTAATGAGTGACAACCATTTCATTAATTAACATTAAAGCGCATAACCAAGTCTCGATTTATGGAAATATTTCTTCGTGTAATGAGCCTTTAAAGATCTGCGATAAGGCGATCTGTGATTTGCTTCGCAATATCGCAAATCGCAATCTCGTGGAATCACAATAGCGCAATATTGTAACATCGCGAAATCGCTATATCGCAATATCGCAAGACATAACATATGAAAAACATCAGTTAATGCATTTTCCTGCGAGACGTGATTTGCGATATATGTTATCGCACATCAGTGATTTGAAGTTTTCAACGTAAGATATAACATTCTAAGCATGCGATGTGATGAATGTAGTTTCGCATCGCAATCTCGCTATTTTTGTGTTCCGCTTATAAAGAGGCATTCATTACCTTTTTGCGACGCGATATTCCTTAAAGAGTGATTTTATTCTATGATATCATAATACTTAAGTTTTTTAGATTTTTCAAGGAATATTTTTCTAAGTTTATGATAGTAAGTTTTATTGAAGAAAGGAAAAACAAGTTCTAAAAAAAAATATTTTTTAGATTTTTTGAATAAGTGTCCCCATTTATTTAGTATTAGTGATAATGCTAAATAAAAAGGGGGGGTTGTTGTTGGTCACAACAAGAGGATATTGAGGAAAATATTGAGGATATTGTGGATTTTTCCCATAAGGTTCTTTCCAACCTTTTTTCCAAGATTGGTTTTGGGGTTAAGATGACAAAGGTTACCAAGAAGGGAGTGTGTCCCAATTATTTTGAGATTGATGTGAATAAGCTTGAAATTGTGAAGTAGTTCCTTACATCATATCAAGTTGACTAGGCTGTCATAGTCTTCTTGGAGCTACATAACATAGCTTCTTTGGTGATTGAATTTCTCAATTTTCCTCATGGTACACTTCCTTAAACCTTGGTAATGATGGAAAATATTTAGTAGCATATGATTCTGCATGGATAATAGAAATATCGACATATTTTTTCTCATTTTTCATTCTTAACATTTCTACTTGTTCACTTAGATTGCTAAGAATTTATGTTTTAAAGTTATCAATCAAATTTTCAATTTCATCTTCACTTACCAATGTTGATGTTAATTTACTTACTCTTGCCCTTCCTCTTGATATGCTCTTGCATGTTTCACAAATTTCTTCAAATGATAATTTTTCTACATCTCCTCTACCCATGAGATCAAGAAGATCGATCCACTCATCCCTATTTGTTCTACATAAGAGGGTTTTTAGTGTGTCAAATCCAAAATGTTGTAATTTTTCCCTCTTAACAATAAACATGAACCTATCAATTAGATACTCAAGACTCTCGTATTATTTTTGACTCATTCTAAAGATTTATTCCTTAAGATCGTGGTATTTATATTTTTCTAAAAATATCTTTTGCATATCATTCCATGACCTTATTTACTTAGTACCTAAACTCATGAACCATTTAAGAGCTCTATCCTTCAATGTTGCAGGAAAAAATCTCATTTTTTGAGTGTTTGATAAGTAGCCATAAGATCTACAAAGTATTTCAAATTCAAAGAGAAAGGTTTACGGATCCTCTAACCTCCTACCATGGAAGTTGGGAAGGAAAGATGGAGGGTTGTTCTTCATATGCACATTGACATCAGTATCTTGAATGGTAAATCCAAGAGGATCTTCTCATTGTCATCATCTCCATCGATTTCTTCTACCTTTTCTACCATCTATTCTTATTCTACCTTAAAAAGTGGATGGTGATGTGGTTCTAACTGCACCATGTGATCAAATGGGGGGGTTGGTGTTGGAGAAGTATTTTTAAATATTTTTTTGAATAAGAAGGCTAATGCAATGCAATTTTCTATTTTGAAATGAAATATGCCTAATGCATTTTTTTGTTTTTTTGCATAAATAAAATAAATGAATAAACTAGGGAAGAAAACAATGCATACTTAGAAACCTCCCTGGAAAGAGTGCCAAAAAGTGATGAGCCTCAGTATTACAACAAGAATGGCACAACTCCCAAGGCTACCGACTTTAATTATCAACCTGAGGTTCGTACAAAATTAAGATGTATCGACACTATATGTGAAACATACAATGTGTCCTTATTTATTTTTTATCTGATGTAATGGATTGAATGTCATGAAATCAAAGCCTATACTAATTTCTAAAATGGAAGTGTTTCTTTGAAAACAAATTAATCCTAGCTAAGAACAACAATTTGTAATTAAAATCCTAAGAGCATGAATTCAAATAAATAGGCCTAATATACTTTGTAAAAATGAATGTCTTAAGTGGTGTTTATTCTTCCTAAATAATGGATTTAGATCCTAGGGCTCATGGTTCAAGCCTAAGATACAAAAACCAATCTTTGGGAGCAAATCTAGTCGAGTTTAGACATGCTACAAAAGTGCTACAAGAAACTCATTTTTTGCTACAGGAAAGTTTGTTTTGGAAATAACTCACCGAATGACCAATTATATCAAATAAAAATGGTATGAGAAAAAATTTGTTAGTAAGTATTATGTCTTAGGTCTCTATTCCAAGTGGAATCACTCCAAAATACCCTTGTTCACACGTGCTAAAAAATAACAGAAAATTACTACTCTAAAATTTGGAAATTCAAGAACTAGTGAGCTAGTTAATCTATCAAATGCCTAACCTAATCAAGTGCAAATGCAATGGGGTAAATGTTTTACTAAATTTAACATTATTATGACCTAATACAAGTGGAATGAATTCAAATGGATCTCATTAACCCCTTCTAAAAAATATCATAAATTTACTACTATTTCGCTACAAGGGATTTCCAGAAATCTTATATTCGTGAACTAGTAACCAAATTCAAGTAGCTTAATGATTAAGATGACCTTACAAAGTTATTATAATGATTAATAATTATTTTGAACCTGTAAAAAACATGCAAAATAACTCAAAATCCTACAACAAGGAAAGAAACAATACTAAATACAAAAATATGCAAAACAAAAATAAGATATGCATGTGAATAAGAAGTGAAAAGAACATAAAGAAATGGTGCAAGAGGGCTTTGAGGCTCCTATGATGGCCAAGCACAAGGAGGACTTAGAGTCGTATGGAAGAAAACAATCCTTAGAAGCTAAAAATGACACTAATCTTCATTATTTAATCAATCCAAGTACATCCTTGCAAGAAAAGAAATTGGATCTGCCAGAAATCATGTTTTCTCCACAATAAGACTAAAAAATACATTCCCCTAGAGGCTGAATAAAATTGGTACTTATACAAAATTATGAGGAATCATTCTCCTTGAAAGAAGGAATCTTTCCCCTCCAAAATCCCTCCAATAGTGGATCTAGTTCCTAACACTAGGAGTTTGCAGTAAATGACAGGGACACTCCTAGATTTTCTCAATCATCGGAGTTCCAGAATTTCTCCAGAGTTTCTCAATTATTTCATGATATTTTTTTCATTTATTATCCAATATTGGTCCTCTGTTGGTAGGGAGAAATTCCCTAAATTATCTCCTTCTCCAAATCTTCATAATCTTCCCAATATTCTCACAATATCCTTCAAAAATAAATAATATTAGGAAAAAATATGTAATTATATATAAACCTTCCTAAGAACATATTAAAGCGTAAAAAAACATTATTAAGTGTAGAAGGAGAGATTTAATATATCTTTTATGTGCCTAAGAAAGGTTAGATGGGCCTTAATTTATGTCTAATTTAGAGGCCTATCACCCAACATGTAGTATGATCCCAATGGAAGCACATTCAAATGTGTTGATGTAGGCATACCATTCAATTCAAATGCACAAGATCTCACCCGGTGATGATCTCTCTTATTAGTACATGTAGCAAACTGCACTAACCAAGATTTTTCATACACTTCTTTATTCAAACCACACTCATATTCCAGGTCAGGGTTAACATAACTATAATTATATCCAGAGTCAATCAAAATAGAAAAAAATTGATAAAAAATATTAACGTCCATCTTGATAATAGATTCTTGGTGATCTTCCTGCCTATATCTAATGCTTTATAGATCTGAGGAGTACTCTGTCCAATATCCCCAATTGTATATGCCCCCTGAGCATTGTAAATTTTTGGTCTACCACCCTGATGTTGTGGACAATCTCTCTTGTGATGATCCTCTCCACAACTCCAACACTGTAAAGGATTCCTGCCATCACCCTTGTTCTCCTCCTCAAACTGAAATCCTTGTCCTTTTTTAGATGCATTAAACTTCTTAGGTGGTGTTCCATTCTCTTGATTACCTATTTCCTAAGGCCTTGTTCACTTCTTGTCCCATTTTCCCTTATTATTATCATTACCTTTACAATCCATCTTACTCTCAGACCTATGATTTGATTACCCATAATAATGATTTAGATTTTTGATGGCTTCCTCCAACGATACAGGCTCATCAAACTCAATCGTGTTCTTGAATGCTACCGACAACCCATTGATGAATCTCTAAATCTTGGCCTTCTCCTCCTTGAGGTAAGGCACATATCTCAATAACTCCAAAACCTGATAGTATATTCCTCATCATTCATGGATCCCATCTTAAGCTCATAGAACTCCTTTTTCCTATCATCATAGTATCTCCCAGATAGATACTTATTTATGAAAAGTCTCTCAAACTCACTCAAAGTCAACTTCTCTTCCTAGATGCCTCTGACGTTCTTTACATATTCCCACCAAATGTATGATTTACCTTTAATACTAAATGTAGCTATCCTAGCCTTTATGTTCACTGAGTAATCATGCAAACTGAAGAAATTATTCATCCCAGAAAACCTTGCTTTCGTGTAATATCCGAAAAGCGAGAATGCAGTAATACAAAAACACAGTAATTGAAACTGCAGCAAAGTAAACATTTAATATAAATACACCATAAAATAGACAAAAATAACTAAGCCATTTTATTAATATGGAGGTGGATAGAAAATACAATAGTGCTCAAAATATGAGGCACTCAAGCCAAAGAGATGGCCTAGAATGACCCTGAAATGACCCCACAAGAGAGATTGCGTAACAGATGGACTATTGGAAGGAATATGTGTTGTCCTTGCTGCAATTGTTCAGATTGCAACTGCTAGAAAAATGTAAAATTTAGATCTAGGCAGTTCATGAGATCTGATGATGCTGAAAATGTAGATCCGAGATCTATGATGGATACCCAAGATAACCCAGAAAGGATTTCCAGATCTGGAAATCTTGGAAAATCACCCTCTTAGGCCCTGCAACTATGACTATTGGGTATGCAGATCTGAAGCATAATATAATCAAATATGGTTGCAATATGATGTACAATCAGATCTATGCTTGAAGGGTTGATCCCTTCACTAGATCCCTGGGCTGAAAGCTCAAGATAAAGCTCCTACAACCTTCTCCACTGAATGCAGCTATTGCTACATAGTTGCTTGACAAAAAAAGTGTTGTCAAGGAGGGAGGCTCTCTAGCCAGCTTCTGGATATGTCAAATCAGCTCAAGAATGATGGAAAAAATTAATACAAAGTGAGGAGATTGTCCCTCACAGGATTTCCAGCTGAAATACTAGAAACTTCCTTCCTCCAATAGATCTACAGAACTAAACTGTGCAATCCTTGAGGGGACTGTTGTTTCATGGAGGTAAAATACAATGGCCTGAATGTGAGGATATAGATATTCTTCTCCTGAAAGGCTGAACATGAAGAAAAGGGTGAAAGGATGAATCCTCCACCGGTTTCCTAGCTGAAATGCTAGAAACAAGCTCCACCTCTCAAACCTTGATGCAGGAATGCATTATTCCTATGGCTGAATGAGCATATGAGAGTGAGATAAATATGGCACCAATTTCTGATGATTAATGGAGTTCAATAGAAACCTTCCTGGAGTAGGCACTCAAATTCCCTCGTGGGTAAGAGTCGGATTTCCTCTCCTAAACACTTGTGTGCTAAACCGCACTGCAGACTTAGATTAACAACATAAGCATGCATAGAAATTTCATTGACAAATATATATCTAAACAGATCAGAAATAATAATACAAATTATGCCTTCTATTTTTCCTTCATCTTCATTATATATATTGTGAGCCTTCCATAGCTTGGCCCACCTCATAATTGCGTTTTACGTGTGGCAACTAGCCTCCATGAAGATTGTGTTGTCTCTCCCTGATCTCCATCAAGTCTGCATTTAATTCCCACTCTCTCCATCATGTGTGAATTAGATGCACCACTTCCTCCACTATCTCATCATAAGTGTTTTATGATCTTACTTTGAATGCACTATGATCTCAGTTGACCTCCTCCAAGATCCTCATGATTTTATATTAAAGATCCATGATCTCCACTCTTCCTTCATTTAAGAATATGCTCCACTACTCCATAATGTAGATCTAGATCTAAAATATCCAGATGCACACATCAAAAGTGGATTTTATTCATCTATGGGGTTTGTGGGTCCCTCCACACTCTTATTTACTTAATTAATTATGAAAATTAATAACTCTAATATTCCAATTATCTTGTGAAAAATTGGGAATATTACAATCCTCCCTGCCAAAATGTTGCTTGTCCTCAAGCAACTGCAAAAGTGGATGCTAAATCAAACATCCTCCTCCAAATGGCATCCTCATATGGAAAGCCTCCCTGTCTCTCACAATGTTTCATGCATGTCCAGCTCCAAAGTTGCCTCTCTATAATGTGTCCAACTAAAAAGTTAGATACCCTTCTCATCAATGAATCTCCATGTGGCAACCAACCTCTATACATGAGATACATGAAATGAAGTGATTTCTCCCCAAAGTGGAAGTCCCAACTCATGAACTATCTCTCCAACCCATGATACATAGAGTAGATTGAATCTATCAATGCTCTCATCATTAGCCCTATTGGCCATGTAGGAACGAAACATAACATCAACATAGTGAAAAACAAGAAGTAGAGGCATATGAATGAACATGAACAATGTCAAACTATATTATCCCAATAACAACCACCACATCAAAGCCTTCTATTTCCATGCTAGATCATCATTAAAACAAGTGAGAGAGTCATACTTTCTCAATAGAAACCACCACAGCACTGCTTCTTGTTGCCATGCCAAATCAGCATCAATATAAATATGAGAGCCATACTCTCTCAATAGAAGACACCGAAGCAATGTCTCTTGCTGCCACATCACATCAGCATTGTATCAAATGTAGTGGCCATATTCTCTCAAGAGAAGCCACCGTATCAATGCATCTTTCTACCCTATCACATCATCATTATACCAAGTACAATTACCATAATTCCCCAGCAGAAGCCAACGTTGTAAGGCCTCCTATTTCCATCCTCCATCAATGTCATGCAATGTATGGGAAGAAATCAGCCCATACTCTCCCAATAGTAACCAAATAAACAAGGATTCTTGTTTCCATATTACATCATCATGATGCAAGTCATGGAGTAACAACATAATAATGGACATGTGGAATGTCTCATCAGAACAATACAAATAAGCTCCCTTATACCACATCATGTGAGATTTATGCTTTGTCCCAAACCCAAGTACATACATGAACACGAGATATATCCCAAACAGAAATACATGTAAAGACATGAGACATATCCCAAACAAAAGAAAATAAATGGACATAATATACATCATGAGATGTCCAAACTCTCTCATCAATAGCCAGCGCAGCCGTGCCTCTTGTTGATGCATGTCATCAGTGATATACATGGCATGGATCCTGCAAATTTGAGATGTTGGGTAAAACCCATACTCATCCAAAAGCAACCAGCGCAGCCATGCTTCTTGCTACCTGGTATCATAGATCTGCAAGAAGGTATGTTACCTCCTGCTCCTCATCCGGATACTCGTCCCAATGTGGATGATGAGTCATGCAAGGCTCAATATTGGTATCCTCCTAGTGTATAATACCAACATCCTCCATTGGAATAGCTTTTCACTCCATGATATGTTGAACTAGAACTCCATTGAGGTCTCTCCATGAGATCCTCTCATCAATGTCCCATTGGAACCCATAAGGCTCCATACATGATGTAGGTAGAATCTCCTCTTTGGGCTGTGAGGAGCTCATCAAGAAAACTTCATCTTGACAATGGAAGGTACTCTCCATCACAAGATGTCTACCATCTATCATCTCTCCCTCCAGTGCTTCATGAGTGAAGCTACCTTGAGAATGCTCCAAGAATAATGGGGCCCTCTACTCATCATTGCTGCTAAGCGACAGGGCTGTATATTTGCATGGTGATACATATGTTGTCTTATGGCCACATACAATGCTAAACTCATACTCTAGCACTGTACTGAATAGGATAGTGCTCCTCCCATATTCTGCAATTCCACACTTAAACACAAATTTTTGGGTGTATATCAACCATGACAAACTGGGATAGCAACACATCTTCTCCTTGATCAAGTCAAGGGTCCTCTGTGTAGTGATAATTTTCTGCTCCAAATCAGCAAGGTGCTCTAATCCTTGGTTATGCACTTGCCATGATGGCATGGTCTCACAAATCTCAATATGAGGTACTGAAATAATATGAGATGAAAGTATGTGCAAACCTTGGATAAGTTGAATCTCTAGAACATATTTAGAACATCTTGCACATCTACAAGAGTTCCTCCAACCGGTGCAATGGTCTCTCCAACTACTGGTAATGATGATGGCTCCATCTCTTCAACTGTACCAGCACTGGTATCTGCCTCCTCCTCGTGCATCTCATGAATCATGCATGGGGATCCAAATGTCAAGAACTCAAGACCATCTTGCAAAGTTGCAAGTGATCCTTCTCCTGATGTAAGTACATCTGCAGCTAGTGGTGGTGGTAAAGGCTCCTCCTCCTGAGTGATAATGAGGACATCCTCAATGATGGGAGATGTATCTATGTGATATGTCTCTAGTTTCTTCCTACCAAACTTCTTCTTTAGTCTTAGAATAAAATCTTCATAAGCAAACACTCTCATGTGTGACAAATGACTGAACCACCAATCTCTTACTTCACCCTCTAGGTGCAGCGTTGCAATCTCCACAACCTCTCTTTCTGCCACGGGATATTGGAGAAAGAAGGTAGCCAATTCTTCCCTCCAAGCCCTCAATGTGCTTGTGGAAGATCCATCAAATGTAGGCAAGAAGAATCTATGCCTCTTTCTTCTATTACTTCTTCAGGATCTCCTCTCCTCTTTGAGTTGCAAAACCTTTTGGAGAGTTAGATTCTCCTTGAGAGCTCTAGGTTGTGCTTTGTACTCGGACATATATTTACATAGGGTCTCATACCCCAAGTCTCCTTCATATTCACATCATTCCCCTCTCTTATCAAATAAAGTGGATCTAGTAGAATGATGTGAAGCTTTTTGCTTCTCTGGTTTCTTCTCATGCTAATAGGAAGTGTTGGGACCTTACTCATCAAATCTTCTTCTTGGATCCTCCTTTTTCCTTTATCTCTTCATTTGATTGACCTTCTTGGAGAGATCTTGCAGATATCTAAAGAGAAGAGTGGAAAAATTGCAATCCTCCTTCATGATATATCTCTACTATTTGCTTCTTCTTTTGATGCAAAAGATGAAGTGCTCATAAGCTGAGCCAAAGATCATGCTCTGATACCACTGTAATGTCCCAAAAGGGAGAATGCGGTAATAAAAACACAATAATTGAAACTGCAGCAAAGTAAGCATTTAATCTAAATACACCATAAAATAGACAGAAATAGTTGAGCCATATTATTAATATGGAGGTGGATAGAAAGTACAACAGTGCTCAAAATATGAGGCAATCAAGCAAAAGACATGGCCTAGAATGACCCTGAAATGACCCCACAAGAGGGACTGTGTAACTTGTTATAGTCCTATAATAATAGGATTCATAATTCTGAATTTACTTTGATTAGTCTTATAATATTTACATACTTTGCTTTCTGCAAAAAAAAAGTCCTATATTAAAAATAAAAAATGTAAAGAGGGTAAAAGTCCTAAAAGAAAAATCAAAGGACTGAAAGAAAAAAGATAAAAAAGAATATAAAAAATGAACCCCAAACAAAAAAAAAAAGATAAAAATAGATCACGAAAGTAATGCAAATTCAAATGCCACTACTTTTTACTTTTTACTGCAAAATAATATTGTGTGTAGCTTTTCAAAAATGCCACAATCCATGAAGGTCAATCTTCTTAATCTCGACCTTTCATTCTTTAAATTTCATGCTGATAGATAGAGAATAAAGATCTAGCCAAACAGCTTAATCTTGGCATATCAGTAGTTAGCTAGAGAATAAATAAGGAGCTCAATAGTTTAATCTGAGCCCTTGGAAGAAATAAGGATAGAATTAGATAGTTTTATGTTAAAATAAAAATAATAAGGGTCTACAAGCTTAAATGCACCCAAAGAAATGAAGAAACAATGTTAGGATAGATGATGGGTAGGTAGAAGAAGTTTTCACAAGGCATGGATAGCAGAAAGTGGTCATTTCATATGTACTAATTTCCCTTCAAAATCATTTCCCTTGTAAAAATACCCCTTCCCCTTCATTTTTATTCTTTCCCCTTACTTCACTCTTTTTCCCCCACAAAAAATCCATTTTCCTAAGTTAAAATGCATATTTTCCTTTGGAAAAGTAAAATTCCTTTATTAATTTCCATTTCATTCATAAATACCCCCATAAAATACACTTATCCTAAGTTTTCAAATTTAAATATTAATATTGGGCCCCACTATAAAAATCCCACCCCAATATTAAGTTTTAACACTATCCTTAGTGTATTTTATTAAAAATCCCGCACTTATTAACATTTAAGTGTATATTATTAATATTTAACTTTATTTATTAACTCCCACATTAAACCTTTATCTCGTATCATATTAATTTCTTATTATAAAGTCCAAACCCTTATGTTAATTAATATATAATGTTATTATATTATCCCCGCCTATACATAGCTCCCACTTTCCCTAACCCCATTGGCTATGTATTAAACCCCGACCATGTATATTAAACCATATCTTTTATACATAAACCTGCATTGACTTTAAACTCGGGCCCCACGCCTGTCAAGTCCCCGACAATTCCCTGCTATTTTCCAACCATCGGATCTTAATCAACCAGATCTAATGGCCAGTAATATTTATCACATGCCCAATAGCCAATTCTTTAACTACCCCAAGACCTTGCGAAATGCGTATTTTTTCGGAGCCCCACTCCAGGCTATGTAGCAAATTTCTATTGCATCGCATCCCTCCAAATTATACCGCCTACCACCTTTCACCCATGCAAAAACCATTGGGTTGTATTCTTTCCCGTTGTGAAAACCATCCTGCCCATTTGAATCAACCCCGTATATTTAATCACTGTTGGTTAAAAACCCATATAGCCGCCCTTTCCAAGCCTTTTTACCATTTTTTTGGTTATCGTCCGTGCAGAAGAAGCATTTCCGACCTGTTTTCAAGCTAATACACTACTGCCGACCTGTTATTTGGCCCAATTCAACCATAATTCAACACCCTTTGTTGCTAAAGACAGTGCAGAACCTGATTTGAAGCAGTATAAAGACCCTTGAAGCTTCAAAGAACCTTCGCTGCCTCAGAATCCTTCTGCAAACTAAAATCCTCATTTTCATCAAGTATTCCTCAGTGCTTAGGCCAATACTTATAGAAAAATAAAAAAAAAGTAATAAGTGATTGAACCTATTAGAATACTTTACAGACCAAAAAAAATTCATGTAGCTTCCCAAATCATTTTTTCTACAGACCCTAGGCATTTGTTTACAAAATTTTGAGGTCCTGAGACTTTTTTTGGTCATAGAAAATACAATTTGATCAATTGAAGTATTGTATACTAGAGGATAAGCCCCAGTTTCATCCTAAATCCTTCTATAGATTGTATTATTCTTTCAGAGGTGCTCCTAAAGGCCTAAATTTGTTTTTCTAAATCAAAAGAGTAATCAATTGATAAAAAATAATAAGCAATGGCTTCCAAAGGTATTGTAACTGTAAATCCCCTGCAACCTCCAGTTGTAGATGTGGAACACACTCCTTAAGTTGATAGAGATTTTAAAATTAGTGACCATGACACTAAATTTAACCTTCTTGAGGTCCATTGTTGGAGCCATGACAAATCTATTGACCAAGCTAATGAAGTTTTCATTTGGGAATCTAATTTTCCAAAGTATGTTGTCCCACAGACTTTCCAATGCCCAGAAGTGATCAAACTTTGTCAATATTTCTATTTCCCTGATCAGAGAGTCATTATAACCCCTAGAAAATAATTTTTTCTCATTATCACAGCTAAGTCAATTAACCAAATGTTGCAGATCCAACCTAGACCAAATGAAACCCCTTTGTCTATTGAGGCTCTTACACAATTATACCTAAATCTAGACTTCCCCAAGAGGTTACAGATTTTTCAAACATTCATTCCTTCATCTGTAGAGACTCCCAAGACCAATCCTCTCTACCCATCTGCAATATTTTCTGAGAGAACCAGACATATTATTAGCATGTTGTCTTTCATTCTCGGTTATTTCACAGATGAGCATGTTGATGCTTCAGCACTAGGTTTATTGTCTACTTTCACACTTGGTCAACCTCCTGCTTCCATTTTCAATTTTTCCCAGTACCTTTCTAACACAATGCATGAACAACTTGTCAAAATTTCTGAAGAAGGTGTTTTCAAGTATTCATCAGTCCTATTTCATATGTTTTTATATTTTCAGTCTGAGGAATTTTCCATCAACCTTCAGAAACTTGATGTTGAAGGTAATCCATAGTCAATTATATTTTGGACTTCCTTACTAAGGAAAGACTCCACTAAATTCACATACGCAGATTTCATTGACTCTTTCATCCATTCAATGGTCAATATGTTGAACAGCAGCACTCAACCAAGAACCAGTGAGGAAATTAAAAATGTCCTACAATTGTCTGAGCACAATAGAATTGGAGATTGGTACTTGTATCAAAACCATACAGAGATTAGGGTATGTTGATATAATCTTCTTCCATATAAGTTTCCCAAATACCTCCCAGTGAGGTTATTTTCCCTTGAATATATGAGACAAATCTTTAATTCTGATGCAATAAATTTCTTGGCAGCCAAAAAGAAGACACAGTTTAAAATTAAGAATAAAGTTGGCCCTTTCATTTGTAACATTAGAGATGCAGTTCCACAGGCATAAAAACATTTGCAGGAGTTTAATTTCAGTCATAGTTTTTAGTGGTATTATGATCCTTTAGGACTAATAAGCAAACTAAGGATCAAATGTAAATTAACTCCTTATGTACATGAGTCCAAGCCAAATATTGAAAAATTATCCAATCAGTATGAATGGTTGGAGAACACTTTGATAGAGGTAGATAAGCAAGGTGATACTAGTCAAATCTTGCAAACTCCAACCCAAGAAGATAGGAGCTCAAAAATAAACAAAGAAGAAGGATCATACACTGCAGAGACTACCACTGAAACAAAACTTAAATTGATGTAGAGGAAGAAACCAAAATTAAATCCTATAAATGAGGAAGTGGAAACAATTGAGGTAATTGACACAGATGCAGTGGTGAAAGACAATGCTCCTCCTGCAATTTCTGAAGAAACTCACCAACCTTCAACCTCCTTATTTTTCGAGCTCTTTTAAAGACAAAAAAGGATTTGAAGCGCATTTTTATCTCTTTTTTGAGCTTCGATAACAGCGAACAAGGAACCCCTGGAGTCTTCTTTCATCTCTTTTCAGACTCCGATAATGTGAAAAGATTGCTGAGCACTTGTCTTTTTGAGCTTGTTAAAGTAAATGAATTGATATCTACTCAGTATAAGTTTAACCCTTTTCCGAAATGAGATAGATTATTTACAAAAAAGGAATACCTTGGTTAAACATGACCAAAGAGGTTCTTTCAGATATTATTTTACACTTTTTCAGATCTGAGAGACAAATTTACGAAAAAGTGCTTTTGGAGTTCTCTTTTGTCCTCTTTTTCAGACTCTCTAAATATGAAAAAGGACCGAGCTATCACTGTCGTTAAGCTCGTTAAAAAACATAAAATAGCGACGGGCTTGTCAATCATGGCAAGAATCGAGTTTCATTCATCGCTAGACTCGTTAAATTATTAAATAGCGATACTTTATTCGCCCGAAGGGTTGAATTATAGATAAAGAAAATGTTATCCTCCTCAAGCTTGTTAAAAAATAAAGAGGTACTAGTCGACAAATGACCGGGGAAAATTTGGGAAAAGTAAGCAAAGTTTATTTTTGGTAGCAAGCCGCTCTTGAACATGAACTTCCTTCATTCCATGTCCATGACTGTTTGGGTTGGGTAATCATCTTAATGGTTCATTCACACCTATGTTTCATCATACCTTCACTTCGGTTTTGGGTCAATGCTGCCAACTCATCACAGTGTCACTGATATGTTCAAGAGAAGTAATCCAGTGATTAAAAACTCATCCTTCTGCAATACTCATAAACCTTCATTTTCATGACCATCATCCCTGAAAATTTCTATATCAAGTCATACCCTTGTCTCTGAAATCAGTAACTCCTGTTTTGCAATAAGGTGACTTCCTTTAGACGAAAAATAAATATCCAGGAAGTTCACTTAGAAACATCAGATTCCAGTACCATGAGGCTTGTTATAGCATCGACAAGATCCTCGCTTTTGGACCTTTGACCAAAATATTTTGTTTTCCGTTTGACATCAAATCATCTATTCACGCCTTATGAAATGTACTCCAGTACCTTGAGGGCCATTGACATTAATGTTGGTTCTCTCGCGTTTGTTAACAGCTCACATCATTGGATGTTAATCAAACAATGTCTTTCCATGTTTGACTACAAATCATATATTCGCATGGGTAGACTTGTACCCGAATGATCGAGTGAACGAGATAAGAAGACCCTGGATCTAGTTTCAGTCATCCGAGCTGTGATTTTAGGATTGTTGTACACATCATTTGTACGGTGACCTTACATACAAATTGACATCCAAACATGGGCCTATATCTATAGGCATGTCTGCATCTGGGCAACATTCCAATGTATACGACTTTCTGAATTATGTACATGTTATTAGATTGTTTATGTGCTGAATATGGGAATGCCTACCCTCAGAAATTATGATCAAAAGAGGATATATCATGATGTAATGTATTGTAATATTGATGCAGGTGACCACTTCGCTTCGTTTCCAGGCTCATCACAGTGTAAAGCATCTCAATCAAATGTTCTTATTATTTGGATCTCATGCTTTAGGGGGAAATTGTTATAGGTCAATTTGGGCGCCATTCCCAATGACCTGGTTAACTGGGCATCATCTCCAGGACCAATGATCAAGGGTCTATCATTTCAGTTACTACATGCCCTAAGACAAGAAACAAGACAAATCAAGCAATACTTTCATCAAGAAAAGGTTTCCATGGTTTGAAGCTTATTATATAACATATGAGAGCTCACCAACGTAGGCTCTAAGGGGCCTAAGTGCATTGCATATGCAGGTAGCCCCATGCAAGGCTGCTCTGCAAAGCATTTCCCGACATTCACAGGTGCATTGGTCACATTGGGAGCAAAATTATCATTGTTCCGAAATCTCCACTTGGCCAGTGCCTTCTAGAAGATTTCACATGTGTCAAGCTTCAGATTCAAGTGTCCATTTGACATATACATGACTGGAAACATGTCTTTCCTATTTTTGGAAAGTTATTGATTACAAAACAACCTACATTTTATCTATAAATTGAGCACAGATCTAAGTGCTTGAAGAGGAAGAATTTGAGTAGAGAAATGCTGGAAAATTTTCAATTGAGAGCTAGATTTTTGAAGCTACTGCTAGAGATATTTATACTGTGATGAGGCTTGGGAACATTGCTGGAAGGTCACTTCAAATCAGTCACTAAATTGTAACCTCTCCTTCTATCATCAATAAAGAGTACTGCTTATTTTTCCCTATATGCATCTGTATTGACTTTGATTTTCCATATTGCAAGATCTTGGTTTATGTATATGGTTTATGCTTTACTGATTTAGCTAACTAGCTTGAATAGATATCTATATTATTGCATCTTCTGTTGTTTCAGTGTTCTTTCTTACAGGAAGCATTCAGCCCACAAACCGCTTGAATTTGAAGCTGCAATGGAAGCGACAGAAGGAGCCATTTGGAAGTGACTAAACAAATAAGCCTCCAATCCTCTCTATGTATATGTTCTGAGTTAGGAGAAATAGTCGTATAGTCTTTCATCTGTTGTTATAGACTAGCACCTATCTAGGGAAGCGTGATTTATCTGTAATTCACAATTCTGGCCCAACAGGAAGAATTACAGGATGCAAGCCAGAAAGATGAAATGATGAATCCCATTCTTTAGTTGACTACCCAAATAAAATAAACGGAGAATGAAATGGACAAGTTGATCCAGGAGAAAAAGGCCAGATCAGAAGAAGTTCTTGTCACTGTTATTCCTGTTGTCACAACAGCTATGCCTTCTACATTAGCAGAATCATTGGCCCCTACAGTCCCAATGGCTACATCACTTCCTGTCACCTCACCAACTACTTTAGCTACAGAGTCATCTACGTCAACAACACAGCCAACTGATGAAGCAAATAAGTTAGTAAAAGCAATGCAGGAAATGTCTACTCAAACAAATGAAATCAATAGACTTAAAGAAACAGTTGAAAATTCTGGAGGATGAAAAGAAACTTGCTCAGATTATGCACAAGAATGAAGAACAGAAAGAAAATAGGTTAACATAGAAATTGAAGAAATTATAGAAAGATCTAACTCTGAAAGAACCAATGGCACAAGCCAAATAGCAGCTATGGGCCAATATCATTGAATCTTTCAATGATATTTGGCCATCAATCCAGGTTATTTATGAACAAAAATATCTAATCAAAGCAGCATGTGAAGCTATCCAAAAAATCAAAGAAGAACATGGCAAAAATCCAAAAGAAGCAAATGAAATCATCAAATTCCTTAATTCTAAGGATAAGTAGGAACTAGAAGAGATTGGAATTAGTGACAGGACAGATACCATTTTTGAAGTCAGAAAGGTAATTTCAAAAAGGAATTTAATGATTCAACTTGAAGAAAATTTTGAAATCCTCTAGTTATTCATGAAAAATTGATTAAACAAGAGGATTATGATAATAAAATGAGAGAAGTGGCCAAGGATCAAGCTAAACTTCCTTCTTCACAAGGAATTCCAACAGGGAAGGTTCTTTATAAAAGTTTTTAGAATTTATTTTACCTACAACATGAGGTAAAAAACTTGTTCATCAACAAGCCTACATTTTCAAAATATACATAGGCTGATGAAATATTCAGAAGAGTGGTGAAGATCAAATTACCAGAGGCAGAATTTTGGGAAAAGTGTACTGATTTACTATGAAAACAGTTTGCAATAAAAACATAGCAATCAAAGGCAAACAGAGCATCCAAGATAAAGTAAAAAAACAACAGTAACGGTTTGCAGTATAAAAAAAATCATTCAAAGAGTATCATAGTTTAAAGAGTATTAGGTGAACGTCAAAGCAGAGCTTAAAGATAAAGATGCCAACGTGAAAGTGTAATGTTCCAAATCTGGAATTTAAGAAATATTTGACAAAATATTGATTATAAAACATTAAAAAATCTCATAAGAGATTTTATAATGTAAATCCTTTAGTAAATACAACAGTAGCAACCTTATACAGCATTTTATTGACCAAAAGGTGGGGAAAAGTGATGATTTTGGCCCTAAAATGAGTGTATTCAGAAATTTGCGTAACATTAAGGGAAATGGCGGGAGGTTATTTCATATTAGCTTATTAGGGAACTATTCTCTGAATTTCAGATCAAACAAAGCATTCTAGCTAAGTTAAACAGTTCCTCCTTCCCAAACTAGGCTTAAAAACCCTGATTTCCCATGGCTTTGAGTATGCAAAAAATGGCTGAAGCATGCAGAGCGTAATTTCTAAGGGTTTTAACTGAAATAATTTTGGAACATAAGTATGGAAACTTATAATATGAATCAGATGGTTTACATTAGGAAAAACAGATATTTACACAAAGAAAGGCCTCCAAATGAGGTGTTGCAATCATGCAATGAGACAGAAGAGCTGAACAGGGTAATTTACAGGTGGCTGAAGCATTGTTTCATTATATTTTAGATATAAAATATATATGAATATAAAATCATAGATCAGAATGGGATCTATATTCAAAAAGAGCTTTTTAGTACATTCCCCTTGGGGATCTCAGCAAAAGATGAATAACAATGAATAGATCTGAGATCTACACCATATATCTATAGTAATCTTCAGAAATTTCTGAAGAATATGATTCACAACAAATCAGATCTAAAATAGGACATGGATTGGTTGGCCAATCCACGGATCACCTCAGTGAAGGAAAGGAGCCCTTTCACCGGAGATCTCTCCTCCAAACTAATGTCAAACCCACACTGCAAATTTTCCTGCAAAAAGGATGTATTTTCTGAAGCTAACTTCTCAGATGAAGTAAAATAAACTTTTGCCTCATGCCAAGATAAGAATCTGAAGCTCTGGTGATCTAGAACACTCTTGCCAATGGGTTAGAAGACTTTCCCAGTGAAAAGAGGGGCTAGATATGCATAGATCTGAGAAGATCTATCTTCCACTTGTTGTAGCTCACTTAGACAATGGAAAACCTCACTAGATTTACGCTACCAAAGAGAGATGGAGCTTGGCCATATGCTAGATAGTGGATCAATGTAGCATATTCTCCTCCAAGAGACCCTCAAGGAAGGAGGAGGAATTCCTAAACAGGAAATTCCTCTCTCTAGCTAAACAGCCAAGAGAGTTTGAAGCCCCAAGGGATAGCTCAACTGGTCTGAGCCAGACGTGGGTCCTCTCCATAATCAGGGAGGTCACGGGTTCAATTCTGAATTTGAGTCCCTTGGGGTCAGGCGCCGTAATCAACGCCGACGGTTTATCGCGCGTACCATCCAGATATTCTGGGGAAGTGCGCCCGGGTTCTCCGCGAGTTTATTCCTCAGAAAAAAAAAAAAGCCAAGAGAGTTTGAGTTGCTCAAAAAATCTCAAAATCAAATGATCATCAACAACCTTTTCCTTGAGCCTTCTCCTTCCTTTTATAAGATGAGGATGTGCAAAACCCTAAACCACCTCAAATGAATTAACCACTTTCACATTGGATCCTCCTTCTAGAACTGCAGTGGGTCTTCAAAGTGGTTCAATGTATCTGGTCTACTTAGTGATTTGGTCCTGTTGACCCGATCAAATAGCTCAATCCTTTTCACACATTCAAGTGGCTTTTATTGAGAAAGCCCTGATTAGTCTCTGTTCACATTGGGCATTGATTTATTTTTATGTTTTAGGAGTTTTTCATGTCCTCCTTTACATTTTATTAATCAATAAATAATATTAAAACAAAATGAAATGTTCCTATTAGCTTGGGCTAATTACGAAAATTATAGTCCTCCCCTCCAAAATTGTTGCTTGCCCTCAAGCAACTGCAAGGTGAGTGCTGCAAAAATTCCTCCTTTGTGAAACCAACATAAGATAAGCTTCCTCCATAAGCCAAGTGCTCACCAATTTCATCCATGTCTTGCTCTTCCAATGTTCTCATGAGATGCAAATAGCTCATCCCATAAGGAGACAATAGATCATATGAAACAGACATGGTTTGCCCCCATGCTCTCTCTGAAACAAGAAAACATAAAGTACATGGATATTAGCCATCCCATGAGGCACATTCCATCCTTCCTTATTTCCCCATACATCCCCATAGAATTACAAGTACATTATCAAGATAGGGAATCAAAACAATGTGCTTGAAAACAGAAAATTGCACATATGGGGGTGGGTCATAGTTCCACATGTCGAACCAACGCAATGCATCTCATGCTTGCATCAACTGTAGATATGGTAAGTGGTTTTACCACCACTTACTTGTTGTCCACACCATATCACCATGGTTGAAAGTGTGATATATGTTTGGTGCTTTGGGGAAGCATCCATCATCTTGCAAAATCTCCCTTTTCCTCTCAAGGGAGTGGCCCAAATCAGAAATTTTTGGGGCCCAATATTGGCCAATAAGCTCACATTATATAACACTCCTTCTTGGAGCCATGACCTACAAAAACATGGTGCAAGAAGGCATGAAAACATAATATAAAGTATATCTAACATGATCATGTTCTTCACCAATAATCCTTCCCCCATCAATGGAATGGTGCATGGATCTATTCTCTTCCTTAAAAGAAGAAAGAGTGGGCTGATTCAATTCTTCCTTTTTGACCCCTTCCATGCCAAAGGTGTTTTGTGGAAAGTTTCCCTTCCCATTCTGCTTCAAATCATGGCATAATAAGTGGCCATCCCACCGCCTACTTGCTGCAATAAGCTTCTTCCAAGCTTGAAAATAATGGAGGATAATAGGTGTTGGCTGAATATGATTCAAACAACACATGTCATGCTCCAAATTCTCCCTTGTGAGAGATCCCTTTTCATGACATAAGCCCAATACATGACCTTTTGAATAAGAAAACACAATATATAATATAGCAGCCATGTAAGATTCTATCCCCTCCTTGAAATACAAATTATTTTGGGAGATTGCATTCCCAATGGATTCATTCACCCATTGTACATTTCTTCCTCTCATGTTTACAATAAAGATTGGAGCATCATTAACATCATGATATAAACATGCTCCCTTATGCCATCCCATGAGAAGGTTACAACTTCTCCCAACCCAAAGTACATACATGATTATGAGATTCATTCTAAATAGAAATACATGTGCATACATCATGGATACAAGTAGATGTATGGACATGGAATTCATCATGGAGTGTCCATACTTTCTTCTCATCAACCAAAACAAACATGCCTTCTTCTTATGCATTCTTTTCTTGACATACAAGGCATGAGACAAGAATTTCAAAAATCTTGGGTGGTACCCAAACTCACCCAATAGGAACCAGCGTGGGTGATCTCCTCCCTACTTCGGATTTAGATATGGTAAGTGGGTTGCATGCCAATTACTTGCTGCCCTTATCATTTCACCATCGCTGAAAGTGAAATGTATATTTGGTGCCTTATAGAAGCACCCATCATGTTGTAACACCTCCCTTAGCCCATCAAGGGAGTGGCCATATTTGAAAATAATCTTGGCCCATAATTGGCCATGAAGCTTGTAAGGTAAAACATTCCCTTTGGGAGTTATGGCCTGCAAATGTAAAGTAAGAGAATAGATGCAATCATGAAATAAAATGTGATTTACATAAGCATGCTTCTTACCCAAAGTCTCCAATGTTGTTTTGGCCTCCCTCTTCGAAAGAGATGACATTGATGCACAAGGTTGAGGGAACACTTTGCTCTTCTGCTCATCATGGGAAATCCTTGGTGGAATTCCTTCAAGTAAGGAGACATCAAGGCATAGATCATGGAAGGATGTATGGACTGATGTGTCCTTGCTTTGCTTGAATATATCTCTTTGCCTTCTTCTTGCATCAATATGCTGAAATAAAGAGGGACAAATGTTTCTTACCATGTGAAGCTTGCCCTCCTCTTTGCAATCTGCAATCTTCAGGGTCTCATCCCTTGACAGTGATGGCACATGCTACCCATAGATGGTGCCATAATATTCATATAATGAGACCTCCTCAATGATAGATGACTAAATACATAAGTGGGAAGACCCTCCATGCTTCCACTGGGCAATCCAATCACCTTCCTAGGTGTTTCAACCTTCTGCAATGGATAGGAATGAGTTTGGCCCTCTTCCTCATCTCCTCTTTGTGTCCTCATGGTTTTACACCATTTGAATTTCAAGGGATTTTGAAATGCAATCCCTTTGAGATCTTCAAGAAAAGACCTCTCCTCTTTGTCCTTACTGCTCTTGCACAGCACAGTGCAACTTTGTTGCTCTAACCCAACAGCATATAGAAATGTAGATCTCTTCATACAATGGGTTGAAATGACAGCAGATGGGTTCCTAATTATACATTGGTAGGATGTAGAAGCAAGAGCTTCTTTTGCAACTGTGTAGTCTTCCTCCATTACTGAAGGCTGCTCTTACAAGGTTGTGCCAGTGCTGGTACAAGTCTCCACCCTTTCAATCTCCTTGAGATCTTCTTCAATACCTTTCATGGTTTGGAAAAGGAGCAGGGAGATCTCCTCTTATGTCATTCTTCCAAGTGGTGGAGCCATGCTCTTGTTTCTTCTTTATAATTCATCTTCTTTTTGAGGGTAGGAAGTGCATGGATCTTCCTCTCCTTCTTGAAACCTTCTATAGGTCTCACTGCAACTTTCTTCTCCTTAAAACCCTCTAGGAGTTTCATTCTCTTCATCTTTCTCCTGTGTCTATCTATCCTCTTTGAAGAGGATATTCATGGATATGTAATATGATGAGGTAAAACTCATCTTCTTCAGCATTCTGAACTCTAATTCTTTTTTGTAAATTTCCCTCTTCTGGAATATCAAAATTCTATTCCAAATATTGACTTCAGGGGCATTTACTGGATATGTCACCTTTGAACAAAGGATGAGATCCATAGGCTACCTGGCCATCTGCAGACTCTATCTATATAGTTTTAAATTTTCCTCCTTCACGGATTCAACACTTTTTCTTGAAGCCACGGGCTGAGCCAAAGACCATGCTCTAATACCACTGTAATGTTCCAAATCTGGAATTTAAGAAATATTTGACAAAATATTGGTTATACAGCATTAAAAAATCTCATAAAAGATGTTATAGTGTAATTCCTTAAGTAAATACAACATCAGCAACCTTATACAGCATTTTATTGACCAAAAGGTGGGGAAAAGTGATGATTTTGGCCCTAAAATGAGTGTATTCAGAAATCTGCATAACATTAAGGGAAATAGCGGGAGGTTATTTCATATTAGCTTATGAGGGACCTATGCTCCAAATTTTAGTTGAAACAAAGCATTATAGCTAAGTTAAACAGTTCCTCCTTCCCAAACTAGGCTTAAAAACCTTGATTTCCCATGGCTTTGAGTATGCAGAAAATGGCTGAAGCATGCAGAGTGTAATTTATGAGGGTTTTAACTGAAATAATGCTGGAAAATCAGTATGGCAACTTATAATATGAATCATATGGTTTACATTAGGAAAAACAAAGATTTACACAAAGAAAGGCCTCCAAATGAGGTGCTGCAATCATGCAATGAGACAGAAGAATTGAACAACTTAATTTATAGGTGGCTGAAGCAGTGTTTCATTATATTTTAGATCTACAAAAAATCTGAATAGAAAATCACATATCATAATGGGATCTATATTCAAAAATATCTTTTTAGTACATTCCCCTTGGGGATCTCAGCAAAAGATGAAAAACAATGAATAGATCTGAGATCTACACCATAGATATATAGTAATATTCAGAAACTTCTGAATAATATGATGCACAGCAGATCAGATCTGAAATAGGATATGGATTGGTTGGACAATCCACAGATCACCTCAGTGAAGGAAAGGAGCACTTTCACCGGATATCTCTCCTCCAAACTGATGCCAAACCCACACTGCAAATCTGCCTGCAAAAAGGACACATTTTCTGAAGCTAACTGTGCAGATGAAGTAAAATACACTTTGGCCTCATGCCAAGATAAGAATCTGAAGCTCTGGTGATCTAGAAAACTCTTGCCAATGGGTTAGAAGACTTTCCTAGTGAAAAGAGGGGCTAGATATGCATAGATCTGAGAAGATTTATCTTCCACTTGCTGCAGCTCACTTAGACAATGGAAACCCTCACTGGATTTACACTTCCAAAGAGAGATGGAGCTTGGCCATATGCCAGATAGTGGATCAATGCAACATAATCTCCTCCAAGAGACCCTCAAGGAAGGAGGAGGAATTCCTAAACAGGAAATTCCTCTCTCTAGCTAAACAGCCAAGAGAGTTTGAGTTGCTCAAACAATCTCAAAATCAAATGATCATCAACAACCTTTTCCTTGAGCCTTCTCCTTCCTTTTATAAGATGAGGATGTGAAAAACCATAAACCACCTCAAATGAATTAACCACTTTCACATTGGATCCTCCTTCTAGAACTGCGCTGGATCTTCAAAGTGGCTCAATGTATCTGGTCTTCTTAGTGATTTGGTCCTGTTGACTCGGTCAAATAGCTCAATCCTGTTCACACATACAAGTGGCTTTTATTGAGAAACCCCTGATTGGTCTCTGTTCACATTAGGCATTGATTTATTTTTATGTTTTAGGAGTTTTTCATGTCCTCCTTTACATTTTATTCATCAATAAATAAGATTAAAACAAAATGAAATGTTCTTATTAGCTTGGGCTAATTAGGAACATTACAGAAAGACACTCAACTGCAGCCTTCGTTGAGAAAACACCAAAGAGACAAATTAGCAACAAATTAAAGACATCAAACAGCAAATTCAATAAAAGCAGGGATAGCTTGCATTAGTTAGATAGTTGTCTCTATCTTCTTGCATGAATATATTTATTTTTCCATGAATAATTCCTAAGTTTGTTTTAGGATATTTTGTAATATTTTTTGTATAAATACTTCACATTTTGAAGTATTGAGTGTAGATGAATTGCTAAACATTTCTATAGTTGTACTAAGCTAAAACCTTAGGGTTCTTTGTACCATTTTCAAGTCAGCAGACTGGATTGAGCAATAAAGTGATCATATTACAGGATTCATGTGTTGGGCCACTTCAGTGAAGTATTCTCAATTGTTCTTTGTTTTTATCTAAATTTTTCACAATACTTGCATGTTTTTTCTAAATTTAAATGTATAACAGGAATTTTATTTCAGAATATGTTTAAAAACACTATGTTTTGAACTGTTATGTCATTTACATGTTTTCTACTGATATCCAGATTAGGGAATTATTAATTACTCCCTAGTTTCAATTGACCTCTATCTTTCACTCATTATCTAGATCTGAGAATCCTTAATTTCTCTCTCATCTTGATTGAAACCATTTTCACCATCAGCCTAAGGATATGAAGTAACTTAGCTATCTTGCCCTGTGAACACTTCCCTTTAGAACCTTGATTCTGATCTGACTGCTTGATACATTGACTCCATTAGCCCAATGGAATTTAGACCTACATCTATCCATCTGAACTAGTAATTTCACCACCAAACCAAATTCAAAATCAAATCCCAAGTAATTCTACATAACTGGCCTAAAATCAACAAAGATAAATCATATAGAGAGAGCCCTCTCTGAACATTAGAAAGGCTAGATCCTAAGGCTTAAAAGTAGGTTTGTGGTTACCTATAATATTCTTTAAACCAAAATATAAACAAAACTTGAGAATTATTGGAGAGTTAACATCCTGGCGACCATACTAGGGAACTAACCAGTCCTCAGTGTTTAAAATAAATATTAAAGGAAATACTTTTACTTATCTTTTCACCTTAAGATTGTTTTAAAGGGTTGTTAAGTAAAATTTCCATTAAACACTGAAATTCTGGCTTCCAGAAGAATCTACTATACTAGGTCTAATCCTCATCCAAAACCTGTTGTAATAGTAGTCAATTCTGACAGAATTTTTAATAAAAACAAAAAAGTAGAAATTTTAGGTAATAAAATTTCATTGATTAAATTAAATTCTCTTCCCAATAAATTATCAAGTTTACAAGACATTGAATTTGATTTATCTTTTGAGCAATCTTTGTTTAAAACTAAATCGGAAAGTGACATATATAATAGTGTAATAGATCCTGATTTCATTTCATTTATTGAAACTAAGAAGGAAACGGTTTCACTTGATTCAGATGAAAAAGCTCTAGAAGTTTATGATAAACTTGATGCTTTAACTGTAACTTTGATTAAGGAAATTGATGAAACTTATTTTCAACATTCAGTTGAATTGACTAATTTATCTGCCTATACCCCTAAGCCTTCTACCATTCATTTAGAGTCTATAAATTCAAATTTATTTAGTACCACCTCATCTATTATTTCCACTACATATCATTACAGAATCCTTTATTCCTAAGCTTCCTCTACAACCTAGAGTTTTATTTCCATCCCCAAATACTGCAAGTTCATCTTCTAGCACTATTGCTACATTTTCAAACACTTAAACCACATTTCCAAGTACATCTTCTAGTGTCCCAACCTCATCTACAAGTACCTCGACCTCATCATCAAGCACCACACATTTACCTCCTAGTCCAGCCAAAATCTTAGCTATGGCTACCAGATATGCTCCTTTGGTCCTACCAAGGCAGTTACATAACATGCCCCAAGATTATCAAAGCAAAATCCCTCAATTTGATGGAACTAATCAATACATTGCACAACAATACGTTAACAAAATGACTGACTATTTTGAACTGCATGAAATTGATGAATCTGATGTCCAGATGAGACTATTTTCCCAAAATTTAGCTGGAGAAGTAAAAAAATGGTTTAAAGCTTTACCTGAAAATCATATTGTTGATTTAGAAGCCTTCCATAGATTGTTTATTAGTAGATGGGAGAAAAAGAAGAATCCTTTACAATTTTTTTCTGAATATGAACACATAAAAAGAGGACCTAATGAGTCAGTTAAGGACTATTGTACTAGATTCAACAATATCTACAGTTTTATTCCAGTAAACATTAAACCCCCACCATTACTTAAATTTCCTGATGGTTTTGATATGGATATGTCATACCAACTAAGGGAAAGGAACCCATAAACACTAGAACAACTGAAAAACATAGCAGTTAGTTTAGAAGCCAATTTTCTAGCCAAGAGAGCAAGAATGAGAAATGAAATAAGGGTAACAATAAAAGATGAAACATCTACATCAGATAGAAAAATAGATAGTTTAGCAAAATCCATGGAGAAAATGATGGATAGACTAGAAAGTATGGAAAAGAAACCGCAATGGGTTAATCAACAACAAGGCCCTCAGATAAGAAATCCCAACTTTAGGAAAAAACACCAACACTGGTAAATCTAGAGAATCAACACCTATCAAAAAATAAGACCACCTTTCCAAAAGAACTATGCTAAAAGTTCTCACCAAAATGAAGATGATGAAGATACTCAGATTAATCTAATGGGAATCAATGATGATAATACTATTTTTCTTACACAAGAAGAACAGGAACTGTATGAATTACAACAATTACAGTTAGAATCTGGAGAGTCTTTTGATTATAAGCAAGGTTATGAGTTTTCCATTAATGAAGCTCACAAGCAATATAGCCTTAGGAGTAAGAAAAATGTAGAAGCCCCTACTAATAATTCTGTTCAAACTCAGACAAAGAAAACAGTAGAAGCTCCTACAACCAAAGTACTGTAAATCCTCCCTAAAAAAACCAAGCAAAACTCTAGTTCAAATAAATAAATAAATTCAAATCCTAATCAGAAAATTTCTAGCCCTAAAATTGTTGACATTACAGATATTGATGTTCAAACACCAGCTGATCCTCAAAAATATGTTGCTGCTAAGACAACAACTTCTGCTAAAAAAAAAAATTCCGATCCAAAAACATCTGCTTCTAATCCAAAATCAACTTATCCTAAAACAGTTACTGCCAAAATAGTTCCTAAAAATTCCAAAACTGCCAAATTTACCACTGCAACTCAAACTGTCCCTGAAAAGAAGATAAAAAACAGTAAAAAAATGGAAATACAAACAGAAAATGAAAAACCAACTGTAGAAAAAGAAGATAAAAACACTCAAATTTGAGTTAGTAAAAAAAAAGTCATTCAGTTAGGAAAAACACAAGCTCCATTCGACATCCAAACTGAAATTGCCAAACTGAAAATACCAATTCCTTTAATAGAATTGGTAAAGCATGATTTATACAAATCACAGATCACTGACACATTAAACATGAATGAAGGAGAAGACTGTGTTAATTTGAGTGATGACCAACCAGAACTAATATTTGGTCCTAAGGTAAATGGAAAACACCAAGAAGGAGGAGTTCCTCCTTTCTACATTAGCTTGATTGTTCATGATAAAATTTTACTTAATGCTATGCTAGATTCAGGAGCCTCGCATAATTTAATGCCAAAAGTCATTATGGAAAATTTGAATTTAGACATCACTAGACCTTATAAAGATCTTTTCTCATTTGATTCCAATAAAGTGAAATGTCTAGGCTTACTCAAAGATTTATGTGTCACTCTAGTCCAATACCTTGGAAAAAGTATAGTCATGGATATTGTAGTAGCTGACATCCCTCCAAAGTATGGAATGTTGTTATCTCGGTCATGGGGAGAAAAACTGCAGGGATCTCTACAATTAGACATGTCTTATGCCACTATTTCAATATTTGTTCAACCCAAGAAACTTTACAGAGAGACTTTAATGAAGTACATGGTCAATAGTGTAGAAAGACCTCGAAATTATCCCATTTATTCTACACCTACTGATATGGACTCTTTCATTTTATGTAATTCAAAAACTGGCATAGAGAACAACACAACTTTAAAACAAAAAAAGAAAGACCCAGATAGTGAGAATATATTTCATGAATCAATGTGGCACCTAGATTTTGATGGATTAGTGAAAAAATTAGGAGCAGGAGCAGTAGTTTGGATTCAATGTACAAACAACATTGCAGAGTATGAAACTCTAATCTTAGGACTGCATATTGTTAGAAATTTGGGAGGCAAAAGAGTTTCTATCATGGGAGACTCTGACTTAATTGTAAAATAAATTAGAGGAGAATATTATGTATATAATCCTAGATTAAGCCAATACAAAGAAACGGTTTTAGATCTAATCAAAGAATTGCTTGAATGTGACTTTGTTGTAATTCCTAGAAAACAAAACATACAAGCACACAATTTTAGCAACTTTTGCTAGTACCTGCAATCTGCCTTTTCAGCCTAATCACCAATATACAACAGAAGTAAGACACAGGCCCACTATACCAGAAAACTTAAAACATTGGCAAATTTTTACATAGGATATTCAAATCTATCACTTCATGAAAGTTGAGGGAGAATTCCATAATTGTAACATAGATACAGATTTCATAGTAGATGATAAAATAGACAATGAGATAGATGTAAATCATTTAGATTTCAATAAACCCACTAAATTCACTCAAGTAGAAATAGATAAACTAGAAAAGGTAGCAATAGAAGAATTAACAGATGATGATTCTAACATTTTAAACCTTAAGAATAACTTTTTAACTAAGGGATTAACCCCATTAGAAGATATTTTTTATTCAAATGACGTTGCAGGAAAACCAAAGATGGAACCATTAATATCAGATATAGAAGAATGCAATATAGGAATAGAACAAAGGCCAAAGCTCATCAAACTTTCCAAAGCATTACCTCAAGATGAAAAACTGAAATACATAGCTCTGTTTAAGTAATTTCAAGATGTATTTGCATGGAGTTATGAAGACCTAAAATCTTATGACACTAGCATAATACAACGTAAAATACCTATCAAGGAAGATCAAAAACCCTTCAAACGGAAGCTTAGAAGAATCAATCCAATTTTAATGCCTTTGTTTGAAAAAGAGATAAAGACAATGTATGAAGCTCAGATAATTGCACTTATCAGATATTCTGATTGGGTTTCAAACTTTGTTCCCACCAGGAAGAAAATAGGGGAAATGAGACTTTGTGTTTATTTATGGAATTTAAATAAGTTATCCCTAAAAGATAACTACCCTCTCCCCAAGATGAATCATATTTTACAGAGGGTGGTTGGTTCATCCAGGATTTCATTACTTGATGGATTCTCTGGGTATAATCATATCTTAGCTCAGCCAGAAGACCAACCAAAGACAACATTTACTACTCTTTGGGGTACTTTCATGTATTTGAAAATGCCTTTTGTATAAATGAATGTAGGAGCCACTTTCTAGAGAGTTATGGATATAGCTTTTGCTAAATAAATTCATGATTTTCTTGTAATTTATCTGGATGATATAACTGTATTTTCAAAAACTGACAATGAACATCTAGATCATCTAAGACAAGTGTTTATCAAATGCGGGAAATTTGGCATTTCTTTGAATCCCAAAAAAACTCTCTTTGGATTTGAAGAAGGTAAACTATTAGGGCATATAATATCAAAAAAGAGAATTACGATAGACCCAGCTAGAATAGAGGCCATTTTGAACATAAGTCATCCTAGGAATATTAAGGAATTGCAGGCTTTCTTAGGTAAAATCAATTTTCTTAGGAGATTCATTTCAAACTTAGCAGAAATAATTAGAGAATTGAATAACATGTTAAAGAAATACTTGGCACTTAAATGGACAGTAGAGGCCAAACAATCCTTTGAATCAATAAAACAAGCCCTTACAAGAACACCAGTCCTAATAAGTCCTGATTTCAAAAAATATTTTATTATTTTTTCTTCTGCTTCAGAACATACTATTGTTGCAATCTTAGTGCAGAAGAATGATCAGGGATATGAACAGCCCATTGATTTTTTCAGCAAATCACTTAGAGATGCCACACAGAAGTATAACATAATGGAAAAGCAAGCATTAGAACTAGTGAAGGCTATCAAAGACTTTAGAGTGTACATATTGTATTCACACATCATAACATATGTTCCAAATTTAGTAGTGAAGGACATTCTGACTCAAAATGGGCCTGATGGTAAGAGGGGCAAATGGATTGCCACCATTTTGGAATATGACATGGAAATGAAGCCCACCAAACTCATTAAAGGCCAAGGTTTAGCCAAACTATGACTGAATCAAACTGTCATGCCTTAGATATAAATTTTATTGCCCAATTAGATGATCAGGAAGAGATGGCGACTCCACAGATCAGTGAAGCCTTTTCATTTCACTATGGTATGTAGATATCATATTTGTATTACTAAACTTACAAGCTCATCCTAGATTGTCAAGAACTAAAGCTATATTTTTAAAGTTAAAGGTAATGAAAATTTGTATCATAGATAATGCTCTATCTTGGAAAGATCATGGTGGTATTTTATTGAATTGTTTACTTAAAGATGAAGCTGATAAAGTTCTTAAAGAGTTTCATGCAGGTGACTATGTAGGACACCTTTACTGGAAGTCAACTGCAGATAAAATCTTGAGGGCTAGTTTTTACTGGCCTACACTTTTTGTAGATGTAAGAAAGTATGTGACCTCCTATCACAATTCCAAATCTTTAAAGGGAAGAAAAAAATACTACCTTTAACACTTAAACTCATCTCCATAGAAATGCCATTTCAGCAATGGGGTCTAGACTTCATTGGTGAAATTCACCCACCATCCTCAGCCCAACACAAATGGATTTTAACAGCCACAGACTATTTCACCAAGCGAATAGAAGCCCTTCCTTCTAGGTAAGCCATTGATTCTATCATAATCTCATTTTTAGAAAACAATATATTGTATAGATTTTGATGCCCCCAAAAGCTCATTACTGATAATGCAGCTGCTTTCAAGAATAAGAAAATGATTGACTTCTATAAAAAATACCACATTAGCCTTAGCCATTCCACTGCTTTTAACCCTCAAGGTAATAGTCTTTCTAAATCCTCCAATAAAATCCTTGTTAATATCATCAAGAAACTACTAGAAGACAATAAAAAGACCTGTAAAAAAAGGTTAGTTAATGCCTTATGGGCAGACAAACTCACCACAAAGAAGTCCATTAGTACATCCCCTTATCAGCATGTATATGGGATAGATGTTGTTTTTCCATCCTCTTTAGGAGTACCAATAATGAAGATGATCCAATAACTACAGGTAGAAACCAATCATATCCAGAGAAGGATAAATCAAACCATACACTTGCAGCAAACCAGGGAAGAAGTCTATCTCAAGTCACAATTTTTTCAAGATAAGATTAAAAATATATTTGATAAAAAGACGAAGGAAGATGATTTTTACATAGGCAACAAACTTCTTAAGTGGTATTCCAGGAGAGAAGAGAAAGGTAAACATGGTAAATTTAATTTCCTATGGAAGGGCCCATATGTGCCAGAAACACTTGTACAAATGCAGAACATTGCAGTTGATGTAGAAGTTAATTTGCAAATCAGACAAGAAAAATTGAAAGTAGAAGAAGAAGAGAAGAAAAACATTGAAAAGGTAAAACTCAACCTTTTGGTAAGAAAACTAGATGAAATCATACAGAAGATCACTATGAAAGATGAATTTTTTGTTTAAAATTACCATGAAGAAATAGAAGAGGTTGATATTCATGAACAAATTCTTGATAATTCCAATGATCATAGATTAGAAAATGGATTTACAGATCAATATGTGGAAGAGGAATCTTCTAATCTAATGTGTATGTTTGATGACTTTCCTTCTTTTGATGATTTTCCTAAGTATGATCATTATGATGATAGTTAAGTTCTCCAAACTCAAGCTAACTTTAAAGAGCAATCAAAAGCTAGTTTGTGGGATGAGGAAACTCAGTTTCATCAGCCAATACAGATCAGCCATGAAAGTGAGGAAGAAAAAGCACAAAATTTGGAAATAAGTGAAGGTTCTTTACCTCTTTGTTTTGCTTCATTTCAGTTCATTAGAGACAACTTTAATGCCATCAATAATCAGCAGTCTTTAGGAATTATTATTGACAACAAGGAAGATAATCAAACTCTTGATCAGGATATTTTAGTTTCACAATTACAGTTATCAGTTCCCATTGAAATACATGATCAAATGACACAAGAAAGTTACATACCTCTATGTTTTGAATCATTTCAGATTTTAAAGGAAATGTGGTATAACATCATTAAAGAAAAGGATGAGCAACTTGTTGAAGTTTATGAAGTCCCACGGAATTCCATATCCAATAGATTGCAACCATCCTCACAAGTTTTTCATGATCCAATAGTTGATATGTTGGATAATGAATGCATTCAAAGCCTTTCTCCATTAACTAACTATGAGTTTCAGAATCAAGATGATAAAGGTTTCAGCAATCAAACATTATAATCAGTAGGAATATCATCAAAAAACTTATCTGAAAGTTTGCAGGGAGATAAAGATGAAAATAATATTTCAGTTTCATGGCATGGAGGCCATCCAAAACGGATGTACAATTGCTTAGATCAGTTAAACATTAGTGTCTATATCTTGAAATATCCTTTTGAAAAGTTTCTAGAGTCAACAAAGGAAATCAAGTATTTACTTATCATCTCATTTGTTGACAAGTTTTTAATAGGTTGCAGAATTACAGTTTTGACAATCAACAAGCACATGCAAAAAAATACCTCAATGTATATAATGCTTGAATGGTTGCATTGGCTATTTCATTTTACCTAACCAACAGTTGGATAATTGATTAGAGTAAATAGGTAGGATTTCAACTTATTTCACTTTTCAGTTTTTAGCTAGTTTGAAATAATTCATTAAGATTTGAAGCCAAGGAAAAGGCCTTAAGATATTGATGATTTAGTAGTTTGGTTTGAAGGTTGCAGCACCTTTTAGTCTCAGACCAGATTTTAGTTTGCAGAAAAAGGGGTAAATTTAGCTCAAGAGTTTTCAGTCATAGCATATGCATGTTTGGGATTGGCCCAATGGATCAGGCTACTAGTCGACGGTGTTCTTGACATCTCATAAGGAGATGTCATCCCCATGTGAAACCACTGTTAGGGTCCTATAAATATAGCATTCATAATTTTGATTTGACTCTGTTAAAATTCTTGAAATATTGTACATACCTTTTCTTTCTACAAATGTATTCCCAAATTAAAAGATGAAAAGAGGGTATGTCCTAAAAGAACAATCAAAGGAAAAAAATAAATAAATAAATATTAAATATGAACCCCATCAAAAATAGATCATGAAAGTGTTGCAAGTTTAAATGCCACTACTTTAGTTTACTTTTGCAAATAAGATTGTGTGCATCTTGTCCTAAATGCCACAATCCATGAGGGTCAAACAGCTTAAACTTGACCTCTCATGCTTTAAATCTCATGTTGTTAGATAGAGAATAAAGATTTGTCAAACAGTTTAAACTTGACAAATCAGTAGATAAGATAGAGAAAAATGAGGAGCTCAACAGTTTAATCTAAGCCCTCGGATGAAATAAGGTTAGAATTAAATAGTTTTTATGTTTTGAAAGAAAATTGATTTAGGGTTGCAAGCTCAAATGCACCCTTGCAAATGAAGTAAAAAATGCTAGAAATAATGATGGGTAGGTAGAAAGCAATTGTGCAAGGCACGCAATAAAGCATCGTTGTGCATTAAATTACTAATTTCCTTTCCCTCACAATGATTCAATCTTCTAAATCTTCAGTTAAAGAGGCTCAGAGCATTTCTCTGACTTCTGTTGGGACCGGACCTAAGGCTTGATAACTGATTAATTAAAAATATTGAATTCCTATACAAAACCCAATTTTCATCAACATTTACCCTTCATTCATAATTATAATCCCTTTTCCTAAGTAAAAACCCATTTTTACTTAGTAAAAGTAAAAACCCTAAATAATTAAATAATTTCCATTCAAAATCACTCAAAAACCCATAAAATGCACTTTATCCTAAGTTTAAGAGTGAAAACACAAAAGGGACAAAATATGCTTATTTGTCTATCTTTACACTTTACTTAGTTTTAAATCATGTATTTTTCATTCATTTCCTACATTACCCATTTTTTCATATTAATTTCTAAACTTATATATTAAATCCCTAAGCTATGCCCCCCCCGTATAATATTAAATCCTTTTTATTTTAAATAACCCAAAAATACCCACTATTTAATGTTTAAACCAATGTTATGTTACCCCACGTGATGGAATAAAACCCGCTCTTATTCCCATTGGTTTAAACGTATCACTAGAACTAATCCCTGCCCCCTTATGGTATTAAAACACTTGCCAAAGGTTTATATACCATATAATATTAATACCCATGCCAACGTTATTGATTGAAACATTTTTTAAATGTTTTAATTAAAAAAACACGTATGTGACTTTACCCCTCCGCATAACATATAACCCAAGGTTTTAACTTTATAAATTTGTATTTATAAGGTTTAAACAAATCATCCCACCAAATATCAAAATCCCAGACCCACTCCAAATCCCGAGCATCTTCCAGATCAAATCTCAACCGTTCGCATAGTCCCTCCCAGATCCAACGATTGAAATCTCATATCACATTTTTTAGTTGCGCGATGATAACACTTCCATTTCCACGTGAAATTGGTGGTTTTAGAATCATCTCTCTCCTCCACGTGGCAGGTTACTACTGGATCGCATTTGATCCATCCCAAACTGCTTACCACCTCAAACGCGCGCGATAAACCACTCGCAGTTTATACCCTTCGAAGCCCGAAAACCGCCCATTGCTTGACTTAACTGCCATTTATTGCAGGCCAATTTAACCCTAATTTTCCTAATACACCCTGAAATCGCACCATTTTGTCCCTTTTTTTGCACTCATCAACTGTATTTGTCCTCCCGACTAAAGAAAACGAAACCTGTGCTTTGATTTAAGCCCAAAACCAGCAAAAAGCCACACATTTACTGTCAAGACCACTGGAAGCTTCCATCCTGCTTCCAAAAGACCTCCAAACGCCCGAAAAACCCCGAGCCACTGTTATAAACCCTGTGCAATGCTAAATTGTTATACCTTTTCGTGCAATGCATTAAGCCTCTACTGTTTCAGATGCAAAAATAAAACTCTGTTGCCAACAGAGTTGAACCTTTGCAACCAGGACTCAACCCAAATATTTCTATTTCCCTGGATCCCATTTGCATCCCTGCAAACCTGGTTTTCAGTAATTATTGTTTTTATTTTTTTGCAGGTGATCGAACAAAACTTGAATAAACAGTCTAATACTAGTTAAGACTTGTTTACTCCAAGAATTCACGAGGAAATGATTTCGAATTGTTTTCCTAAAAATAAGAAAATTTCATGTAGCAGCAGAGCAGAATGAAGAAATTTACATAAGTGGTCAGAATAGAGGATGAAAACATTTCCATCAGTAATTCTCGAGGACATATTTTACTCACTCTTACTATAAAAAGTAAAAGTGAAAAGGTAATAGAGCAGTCAAGGTAAAACAGTAAAAGTAAATACAGAGGCAGTAATAGTTAAACAGAGATGAAAATACTTTCACCAACAATAACAAAGTTTATCCAAAGTGAAAGTAAAAACAGTTAAAAGAACAATAAGGTTAAAAGATGAAAACAGAATGAGAAGGGACATTTTTGTAGAAATTTCATGTTTAAATCATTGTTTTGCATAAACTATTGTGACCAATCCAAGATGAAGTTTTCAAAACTGAAGGATTTTTATGTTCCTAAGGTGTCCAACTACAAAAACCTTTCTCACTTTTATAACAGCCATTATGGGTTTGGAAATATTAAACAATATTTGAAAGCACTTTTTATAGAAAATTCCTGTTAAGTCATCATTTTGCAGAGAATATTGTGGCCAATAAGAAATACATATTAAAAAAAGGAAGAAGGTTTTTGTTCCTAAGATACCCATCTATAAAAACCTATCTCATTTTTTGCACAGGTATTACATAATGAGAGATACACACACATATTTATAGGCTAGTTTTCAGACTGTGCAAAGCTCTATTTTATACATATTTTTACAGAGCCCATTGTGACCAGCTGGAATTGAATTTTTGGAAAATGAGAGAGGTTTATCTTAGTAACATATTTATCTACAAAAACCTCTTTCACTTGTTACATATATATTTCGGATTGAGATATACAAAGGTTTCATTGGACCCAAAGTTTACAGAATTTTTGGAGTAGAATGCACAAATAAAGGAGACAGTTAGTGACTTGGATGCCTCATCATCAACTTAGAGTTGATATCAAATTCGAATTCTCTTCTTTGTCACCATAAATCAATAAGTATAGTGCCAAATAGATTCATTAGTTTTGAGTGTCCTTTTATTAAGTTCTATTTATGTAAAACAGTTTGAAATATTTGTAAACCAATCTTGATATTTTTTCAAGATATTTTAGTTTAAGAATTTGTATAAATACTTCACCCTTTCAAGTATTCTGGTGGAATAAACTGCTGAATATTTCTATAGTCATTTTTGTGGACTTGAAGGCTTTTTGTGTTTAAATTTTGAGTAGTAGACTGGATCAGATCAACTAGCATCATATTTCAGGATTCACGTGATGAGCTATTTGGAGTGAAGTATTTTCTAAATTTGTCATTGTTATCTTTCTTTATTGCATGTGATCCATTATGTGTTCTAAATTTGAATGATTGAAGAGGAGGATTAATTTAGGATTTGTTAAAAGCACCCTGTCTTTACTATTTATCATTTCTATGTTTTCTGTTGATTTCCAGAGTAGGGAACCCTTAATTGCTCCCTCTTTCATTTGACCTCTGCCTACTACTTCTCTTTTCCAGATCAAAGAACCCTTCATTTCTCTTTATCCCGATCATATCACCTCAACAAACAGCGTTCTAAGATCTTCAAAAGGTTATCTATCTTGCCCTGAAAACATTTGACTTCTTGACCTTGATGCTAGTTCTGTCTGCTTGATTTTTTGACACCTTAGCCCAATGGACAAACAGATTTCCCACTATCCATCTCATTAAGTGATTTTGCACAAACATAACTAGCCTAATATATTTTAATCAAACAAACCAAAACCAATTTGCACAAACATAACTAGCCTAATATATTATAATCAAAACAAAGTTAAAATTTATAGAGAGAGCCCTCTCTGAACCCTAGGAAGGCTAGATCCTAGAGTTTAAAAGTTGGTCTGTGGTTACCTCGGACTATTTCTTTCTTTAACCTTGAGAAATTACTGAGTGATAACACAAATCATTGTTCACATTTTGTGGATTGTACTAGCAGTACCTTGAGAACCATTGTCATTATTGGTGGTCTCTCTCGCGCTTGTTAACAACTTTCATCGTTGGTTGGTAATCAAGTGATTTTCTTGCATGTTCTACTTCAGCTCATTCATTCACATGCTTGAAATTGTACTTGTTTGGGTCGAGACGGAGAGAAATACCCTAGGTGTTGGAACACCTAATCCTACATGGGTAGGTGTGGAATGCGAAAAGTCACAATGGAGTCCAAGTGACCTTGGAATATGAAACCAAGAGTCACACCATTGTACTATAAATGTACATCTTTGTATAATGGAAAATAAGAAAAGCCTCACGCTTATCTTTCATTGTGTGTTGAGTCTCTTGTGTGTGTGTTTATTCTTCCTCATACACCATGTGTGTGCTTAACATGGTGTTTAACATGGTATCAGAGCGGGCGATTGCTGGCCCTGCTCCAAATTGAGTGAGCCATTTGTGTTTATGGCTTGTGCATATCTGCAAAATTCTTGACATTTTTGCAGCACTCAAAGTTTCTGCAGCAGTGTTTTTTCCACCATTCAGAAGTGTTTTGAAAAGGAGCAACATTCAGAAATTGGCAGCATTCAGGCATTGGCTTTGAAGAAAGGCAGCACTGCCCATCTGAAGGTTTTCATTCTAATTTTTCTCTGCAATTTCTGCTTATTAAAATCTGTATTTTCAAGAGCTGCTGGAATACTGTTTAAAGAGGGTTTCTAAGAGAAACATTTCTAAGTTTTTCATTGAAAAATATCTGCAAGTTTCTGGGTTTCTGAATACTGTTAAATTCTGCAATGGAGTAGATTGTTGTATATTTGAAAAAATCTTATGTTTTGAAGACTAAAATTCTTAAGTTGCCCTCATTTTTGCACTTTCTGTTGCTGCTGGATTTGTTCTGCTGCTAAAAATTGTTTAAAATGGGTTTTTGAAGAAGAAGTTTCTAGTTTTTAATGAAAAAGAATTCTGAGTTTTTCCATTGAAAAATTTCTGCAATTCTGGGTTTTTCTACTGCTGGAAAATATTCTCTGCTGCTGGGCTATTGGAAAATTTATGGGTTTTATTGGCAATCTGTTGTTGCATTTCAGTACTTGAAATTTGTACTGCTGCCCTCATTTCTGCATTTTTTCCATTCTACTGTGTATTTAGAAGAAAAATCTGCTTTTGTTTTAAAGTCTCCTATCTCTACTATGATGTTTAAAAAAAAACCCTGCAATTCCATGGCCTTTCGGCCCCCTTGCCCAGCTCTCAATGCTTAAACCCTGCCCTCACTATCGAGTGCTACACTCGCTTAAACCCCATTGTTGTCTGCCCCCTCACACATCGACCCTCGCTCACCTATCAATACACACCCAACGTACTCAAACCCTCGCTGCAAGCCCTCGGCCTCACCCCTCAACCCGCGCTGCAACCTCACACTCCGCATACTACCTACGTCTCTTCCCTACGCCGCTCAACGCTCCACATCACAGCACCCAACCCGCTCACATTCGAACCCCCTCCCTTGCGCTATCCCCTACCGCTCGCTTACCCACTACCCATCCCACGCCCCTACTCTCGACTCCCCACTGCACTCATCTCCCACACGCGTCCGCTCCTACCCCTCTTCTACTCCTTACACACTTCACTCCGCCCTTACGGCCTGCTGCTCCTCCCTCAACAGTTAACTCATCTCCAATGCACCTCCCCTTCCCTACATTCCTCCTACCCTTACGACCTTTCTCCTCTCTGCGCATACCAATCTACCTGCGCTCAAACAGCTCTCTGCCCTGCCATACCTCCTCTCCCCCTTGATTATCCACGCGCCTGCACTCTTTAATCTGTCAACACTCCCCTCGCCTCTTTTCCCTGTGGCCTCACACCGCCCCTCTCCATAACGCCTTCCCTCAGCCTTTCAGCCTCCCCTTTAAATTTGTTTCCCTCCCTTTATTTTTTAATTAAACCCTTTTAAAAATAAATAATAAATAAATAAATAATTAAATTTCCCTTAATTTACTTTTCCCTCCCCTTTTAAATTCAACCTTTAAATTTTTTCACTTTCCCTTAGTTTGTCCCCCCCTCCATTATTTTCCCTTCCCACTTTAATTTCTATTACAATCCTTCTCTCCATTTTTTAATTAATCTCAAAAATTAATTTATACAAAAAACAAAAAAAAACAGCAGAGAGAGAGAGGAAAGAGAGAATATGAACAGCAGAAAAAGAGGAAATGACATGTGATACATAGAGAAAAGTGGATTTGACATTTAATTATTTGTGGCATATATAAGAGGGTGATTTTCTGAAGAAATTGACATTTGAAGACGAGTTGTTATTGGTGCAAAACAGCTCTTTGAAGAAAAATTCAGCTGCATAGTGTTTTCAGCTGCACATTTACAAAATATTTTGCAGAGATATTCTATTATATTGAAATTGTATTGCTTCTTCATAGTTGCAATCAGTATTTGAGTTGTTGGATTGTTGATTGTCCTCCATCATTTGAGGAGCACACTTTGTACTTCAAGATTTCCACAGTTGGAAATTCTTTTGAGTCATTTGTATTTCTTGTTGCATCACATTGTAAACGGGTGCATTTTCGGTTGAAGCTGACACCCTTTCATTTATTTTTGAGCCTAAATTGTTGAAAATGGCCAAAATCAATGAGGCATTAGTGTTGTTGAATAACCTCATTCATTCCAATGTTGATGACATGATAAAAATGAGCAAGGATGCTCTTTGTAAAATTCACAGTTGTTTACAAGATGCACAAGAAAAGATTGAGTTTTTGCAGTTGGAATCTCAGCTCCAACAAGACGAACTTCAACAAAAGAGTCACCATTCTGAACCTGTTCCTGTTCAGAAGATTGAGAAGGACTCTCATCAGAAGAAAGAAGATAAAGTTCCAGTTGATTCCCATTCAGTTCATTGTAATAGAGCAGATGTACATGCAGATGCAACAGTTCAACCTGCACTTCTCAAGCCCATCATCAGACCTTGGGAAGAGCTTGTCCACAACAAGCACCGAACTGGTCTTGGAGATGACAAGGATGTTTCCTTTCATATTCCAGACTACACCAAGCCCATCATATTTCAGAGTTTCGGATTCCTATATGACAGTTCACCTGCAACTGTTCCAGATCCTGCTCCACAACAACCACAACAGATTGTAAAATGCCAACACTGTAATCGAGTTGGTCATATGAAAGATCATTGTTTTGATCTTCATCCATGCAAGCACTATGGTCGGCACACTCATTCTTCACACAGATGCTTCAGAAACAAGCCTCCTACAAGAACAAAGATTCATCTTGGATGGATCGCTTCTTGGAAATGGGCATCAGCAGCCAAGAAGATGTTTAAGTCGCATGTCAGAACATGTTCATGAATATTGAGAAAACTTGCAGTTGAGTTTTCACCATTATCTTACCTTGTCCCTGACAGGGGGGGAAATGGTGGTCATGTACAAGCTTCGACGACAGATCAAGCGAGCCTGAGCCACAATCTCTCATTCCATGTTCAAAGTTGTAGCTAGAGACACAGCAGTTCAAGTGAGCCTAAGCCACAATTCGCCATTCCAGATTCAGAGATGTAGCCAGAGACACGGATGCCCATGAGCATGCCTTCGGTTGATGGACAACCTTAAACCATCATCTTTGGTTGGTGGATAACCTAAAACCATCACAGGTAGTAGACCTCCCTTCTTTTAGGTCGAAGGTCTCCCTTTCATATATGAGGAACACTTCCTCTAGCAGAAGCCTTCAGCTTCTTGCCAGCTTTGGTTGAGTTCCAGGAAATGCTTCAAGCATTCTAGAGTTTTTGGTAATCCTAAAACCATCACAGGTAGTAGACCTCCCTTCTTTTAGGTTGAAGGTCTCCCTTTTTTATGAGGGACAATTCCTCTAGCAGAAGCTTTTAGCTTCTTGCCAGTTTTGGAAGAGTTCCGGGAACTGCAACAAGTATTGTGTTCCAGTGTTTGTGGTCATCCTAAAACCACCTCTTTTTTCCAACATTTCAGAGAGTTGATTCAGCCCAAGTGCTGTCATGTATACTTTGCAGATTTGTATTACAACTCTTTTCTTGGACTCACACATACCCCTTCGGATTAAGGGGGATGTTGGAACACCTAATCCTACATGGGTAGGTGTGGAATGCAAAAAGTCACAATGGAGTCCAAGTGACCTTGGAATGTGAAACCAAGAGTCACACCATTGTACTATAAATGTACATCTTTGTATAATGGAAAATAAGAAAGCCTCATGCTTATCTTTCATTGTGTGTTGAGTCTCTTGTGTGTGTGTGCTCATCTTCCTCATACACCATGTGTGTGTTCAACATGGTGTTTAACACTAGTTTTTGTCTAATGAAATCCAGGTTGTGGGACGATTTGTTTTATCGTGGCTATATGCATGACTCTTCTGATTGGATGGTTGCGACCATACCTGAGTCTATTTGATGATCCTTCTCACTAGATGTTTGCGTCCATGCCTTGGATCTTATTATATGTTCTCTATTATGGATGGTTGTGCCCATACCACATATTCATGTATCAGAGATATCAATTGTACTTGATCTTGCAGGTCTTCCAACGATGACATTTCGGTTTGGGCATGTTCTCGTAAAGCATTTCACCCTTCCCTCTCTCTCAGACTTCATGATTTAGGGGGCATCTATTACACAGTATTTTTCCATCGTCCCTACAATCCCCATCCCAAACATTGGAGGACCATTTCAGTGACCCCTGTGTACTGTCATACATTGCCATAAATATCATTACATCCCTTGGCATGCCAAGAACATAATCTATGTTGATCATTCCTCAAGAAGACCTTCACAAACCTATGATTTTGGGTCGACGCTAGTAAGAAGTTATGGCCTCGCGCCCATGAATAAATTAACACTGATCCTCATGCCCATTGGCGCTTTGTCTCAAAAGGGCACTCGCGCCTAGCTGCTTTTGGAATTTTTTTAAAAATAGAAACGAAGCTTCTATGTTTTAATAGCTTCGTGAGCGAAGTCATGATGGTTTGTTCGACTGGATCAAGTTGAGTTTCTCCCTTTGGCCTATTAGTTCCTACAAATTTTCAACTCCCCAAAGGGATAGACCTCTCCTCCACCTTATGTGGATCCCAAACCTCCTCCTCATCTCCTATAAATTCTTCTTCCTCAAATTTATTCAGCTAGTTGAACAATCATTAGTTATAGCCAGTGTGTTGGAGAAAGCAGAGAAGAATCCATTGTTGAGAGAGAGTTTAAGCCCATTGCCTCATTGAGCAGAATGACGAACGAATGCTTGAGACATGCCCGACTGAACCCGTCGAAGGAGATCAGCAACGTCAAGGCATAAGGTTGTAAACTTCTTTTACATATATTAATAATACCTTATTGGTTTCTGGTTCCAACTTTGTTTCCATTTATATTCGTAGTGTTTAACTCTCCTTGAATGTTTGAATATTTGTAGATGAATGTATATGCTTGTATGATGTCATCGTTTGTTTGATATTTGTTCAAGTGCATGGACATCGTCACCAATGCAGCACAAGGCATGAAGACAAAGATCGAAGGATCGCTTCTGCATGCCGCAACAAAAGCATTGGACCGAGGTAGGATATCTATCCCAACCCATATTTCATTTACAAACTAGGAATTTAGGAATTCAACATGTTCCCTTATTGATAGACCCACCCTAGGGCTAGAGAGATCGCCTTTGTCCACAGAGGGGATTTGCCTGCTCAACAAAGGGCGACACCATTCCAAAATATCTCACGAAGTTTGTCTAATGTCGGGATGAAATAGGGAGTGTGGGAAAAACAGTCGCTGATGATGATTTGGTGAGCTTGGCTCTCCTAGGACTTCCTAAGAGTTGGCACAGTTATCAAGACTCTGTCAATGGATGGGAAAAATTGCTAGATTGGGAATGAGTGTGGTCGGAACTAGTGCAGGAGGAGTTCAGACGGAAAACCATAAATGGATCTTCATCTAAGAATGAGGATGAAAAGGATTGTGCTTTATGATTAACCTTCCTTGACTGGTTAGTTGATTATGAATGAAATCATTGTCTTGTATGCTGCTATTGTTTGTTGATCTTCGTGCAGGTATCCGAGCACTGTTGCAGAAGGATTGTGACCCGCCGAGATAGAGATCAAGAGGCCACCACCACTACAGCGACGACGACATTGGACTCCAGGTAGGTAGATCTACCCCACCCTTTTCATTAATTAATTAAGAACCTACACTTTAGCTTGTCCCTTTGTTTCTAGACCCACTCTAGGGCTAGAGGGATCGTCTCTGTCCGCAGAGAGGATTTACCTTCCCAAAAAATTGGCGACTCCACTGGGGAATCTGTGTGAGTTTGTCATTTCGTTTTCCATTAGGAATTTACCTTTTCAAGTCGACTTTGGTCGTTTTCTTGGTTGTCTATCTTTTTTGGCTTGTTTGATTGTCTAGAATCCTCTTGTTCATCTCCAAAGTGTCAACATTGACCTCTGCTCACTAGTTCTTCCCTCCTCCTATAGTTATCCGGCTTGGCGCGAGTTTTGTTTGAACAGTCACGCCAATTGGCGTTGGTTGCTTTTGTTGCAGTGACGCCAACCCCTGTTTGGCACGGATTACCGCCTTACAATCACGCTGAATCCTGTAGGATTTGGTTTGACCCTTTTGTTGAGTTTTTGGTCAGTTGTGCTTGACTCTGGCTTGTTTCTTGATTTGCAATTGGTCTTTTTGGAGTTTTTTTTACTGCTTTAGGCTTTCTCTTCTTAATTGTTTGTCTATTATCTCATTGGCGCAGTTCATAGCCCTAGGGTTTCTAGGTGTCTTTTGCTCACTGAGCCTTTTGATTGAAGTTCGAGTCTTTTTGGAATCAGTCAGTTCAATTCCCTGATCGGTTGCTTGAGTCTTTATTGATCCTTTGAGTTTTTTGGTTTGTTGAATGATCCCTTCAGTTTCCGTTTGACTCTTCATCTCATTACTTCGAGCATAGATCACATTGCTTGTTTGGGTCATTTTGAAAGCTTTCTCTTTGATTGAAAAGAGTGCATCATTGGTTTGAGTACGTTTTTATGTTTGTATTGCTTTCGAATTGTTAGTTTTGAGTTCTCTACATTCATAGTGCTCTAACTAGTGTTTGATTTGATTTTTAATGTAATTAGTGTGTTGTGTGCTTTATTCATTCAAAAAACAAAAAATTGCATCCTTTCGTTTGCATCGAAAATGAAAATTTATTTTGCATAACTAGCACTTGCATCTAGGAAAGAGTTTTTCATTTTTCGTTTTGATTGTATTAGATGCATTAGGGGACTTCTTCGTATGTTTCATTGTTTGCTGCTTTCTGAAATATCTCTATCCTTCTCTTAGTTAGCATTCATCGAATGGAAAATGGTGTTTTATTGCATGTAGCTTGCATTTAGGAACTTTGAGATCAGATTCGGTAGGGCCTTGAAACTGAAACATTAATTCAAGATGAACTGTAAAATTTATTCAATTAACTTAAGGAAGAATTGGAACCTAATGTAAACATTTTTAGAGGTCTAGGCTGGTGACGTGTTCCGGCGTCATTAAATCTAATAGTTGTCGTTTTCCATCTGGCTTTAGACAACACTAGTATGGACTTGTGCTCCCTGTACTGTCGTGTATATAAAGGGAGACCCTCATAGGTTCAAATCCTTTATCCATAGGAAGCCAATTCTGTCGCCCTGTAACTGTGATACACCAAACACAACATTTTGGGAGACTACCTGCACATATGTTAAGTCCTTGGTCATTTCTCTTTCATTTGATCACCAAGGTGTATATGGAAGTTCACGGAAACTTGGTACACCCTCTTTCTTAGATTACCTGAGTAGTGATTTCGATATTTTCGTGACTCCTTAAAAAGAGAAGAGATCATTGAGCACTTGTCCTTTCCTACTCATTTAAATTGAAAGTGACGAGAGTCATCTTTTGTCTATTTCTTGACTCTTAAAACATGAACAACAAAGTTTTGTTCCAGTTTCGTAAAATTAGTTACCCACAATCACATGCCCGTTAAAATTTTTTTACTCAGCTTGTTTTTGTACTTCCTTAGACTTTGATCTTGAAGCCCTACATTGGTTATCTTGTTTTCCTTCTTGTTTTGAAATATTGTCACAGTGGCGGAACCACCAGTTTCGTCGTCTCCTTCACTGCCTCCTAGTGGTAGTTCTTTTCCTGACGTTTCTTTCGAAACCCCTCAGTCCACTAGGTTTGTCAAGCTTGCGCAGCCCATTCTCCCGAGTGTTCAACCTCTTACTACCCGATCTCCTCCTGAAGAGTAGTTGAGTTCAATTGACCTCCTCAGGGTGCTTGGTATGGTTTTGGGAGTGAGGAAGAATTCCCTCCTCTTACTTTGGGATCACCATTTTTAGCCACTGCGTTACCTCCTAGTCCTCGTCTTGAAGATCTTACGGCTTCGTCAGACATGGATTCTTCGAGTCCTGTTGGTAGTGAAGAAATGCCTGTTTCTATAGGGGAATAACAAATTTTCCCAGAAGATCTCATGCGTGTTTCTAATCAATCTTCTCCTCCATCGGTGTCACTTCCACCTGGTTATTGGACTTTGAGTCAGATTATTTCTGGTGTTGCGTCCATAACACATTCCAGTACTTCGACTCTTCCAAGGAGTTCGGTCCTTCCTTCATTAGGATTGTCACCTTCAACACCTAGTTCTTCGGTCTTTGTTATATCTATCCCAGTCCAACCTATTGTTTGTGTGGCTTCATCTGCACCGGTTGTTACACATAAGTCATCAGGATCTTTTCACACTCGTAGGTCTATCTTTCTTAATCCCACATGGCCCGTCAATCTTGGCCCGAGTAAATCACAACCCCGCGTTGCGGAGGCCACGCCTGCTTCTAGTATGGCTACGACTTCCTCTGCCATTCCTGGCGGCCTTACTTTTGAAAAGTATCTGTTGGCTGTTCAACAGCAGAACTCTTACGGTTCTCCACAACCCCAAGCTCCTGTCAATCCTCTGCTTCATTCGAATGTCTACGGTAACCCTGTCTATTTGCCCCTTATTGATCCTAATCAGGTTGTTTATCTGCCTCTGGTTGATCCTTATCGGACCGTCCCTCATCGAGGGCTGGTAATACAAGGAAAACCCTCTGGTCTACAAGGACAACCCTCATAGGGACTGTTGTACCAATCAGCCCCCCCCCCCATTTGGATTTTGGATATAGTCTCTTTTCCTCTTTCGCCGCTGCCTCTCCCAGCATCAGAAATACATTTAAAAGGGGCTAAAGTCCACTTTTTAAAGATTATATAAGGTCTAGCCCCCTTCGCCTCCCAGCCCCGTGCCCTCCTTCTTGCATATAACCAAACACCGTCCCATTAAGTGTTTATCGCAAAATCTCACAATCGCGCCATCGCAAAAGCGCAGCTTCTCTCACACATTATTCCCCATCATCGCATTTCTCATTTTTGCGATATGCGCTCACCACGCCCATCGCATAGCGCAAGCGCGGAATTTTGACTGTTCCATTCTTCTCATATCGCATTTTCCCCTCTTGCGATCCTGCGACACGCGCTCCGGGTCCCACCTTAAAGCCTTCATTCCGCTGTCTTGTCGTGTTCTTTCTTTGTAACTCCTCCAAGGGTTAGTTTTCTGAGTTTCCACGCCATCAGTACCCGCCCCCCGCTCTTCGTTGTATGCCTACATGTCACGCGCGTTTTCTCCGTTGTTCACATACTCTGGTCATGTGTCACACCTTTGCGTTTTCCTTTAAAGTCCCCTCCCTGCGTCGTTATATAAGCCGCTCATATCTTTGCCATCACCTCCATCAGTCTCACTGTGTCCACCTTCTGTGTCATCAGTTTTATTCTATAAGCTTTGGTTTTTGCAGGAACCTCTGGTGGGAACAGAATTAGCGGAAAGGATCCAGAAGTCACTATGATGTGACCTCCATTAAAGAAAGGTACTTCGATCCACGGAACTCTCCAGAGAGAAAATTAAAAGGAACACATTTGGACAGTCGAAAACATTAATGCAGCGACAGAGTATTTATGAAGAAGCAATGAATTCAGAGTCCATCTCGAAGGAGGTTCCGAATTTGAATTCAAAATTTGAAGATCGAAAGTACCACGTACAGGAGCAGGCGCCTCAAGGCTTTATTGCTGCGGGTCTTCCTCCTCCAGAAAAATGCCGAGCGTTCTCATATTTTATTATTTATATCTTGTGTATAGATAGATTCTCATTTCCAGCATTCATTCCAGAAATAAATTGTAAAGTACAAACAATTATATTCAGTCGTTTCATAGTGTGGGCGCGAACATTTTCGGCCATTTTGATTCAAAATAAGTTATTAAATGCTTTCTATCTACCGCCTCCTCTAGAATTCTCTATCTCTTCTATAAAAGCTAGAAAGAAAGGCATTGTAAGGGTTCCAGATTTCTGTCAATGAACTGTGCAGCGAGAAGACTACTGTATTCATCTTGTAAGATTCCTGTATGAAGTTTCAGAGCCCGTAGGGTCTCAGTGAGGAGGGGTTATAACTGTATTGAGGATTCTGGTCTTTGATGTCTCACAGTGTGTAACTTTTCTTATGTGTTAATATATTATTTCTTTTCATGCAAATTATCTTCTTGTATCATGTTCTAGAATGCGAGTGGCTCACTAGTTTGCAGCAAGGATTCATCTTAAGTGGTGCCCTTTCTGGAATTAGTCAAGTGCTTTAAATAGGCCTAGAAGTGATATGTTGTTCCATGTTCACTCTTTCATGATTTCTGTTATATTAGTGGCTTAAGGATTCGTAAATTGGTGCACCCTTCTGCCAGTAATATCTTCTTATGTTTCCTCATTACACTCACTTTCTGATATTTGATTTCTGTGATATATTATTTGAATCGGCCCTCTTTACAGTAAGCGGTCTCTTAACTGTCTGATGCTTTCATGCTGAAGTTTTACATGATGTTTTTACATTACTCTAATCTTTGTATCCGTTTCTGAGAGAGAATGGTCCCATTCAAAATCTAATTTCCTTGTTTTTAACAAGAGATAGTAGAGAGGCATTTGGACTGACAACCCAAACTATATTACGTGTCTCCCTGCTATATAAGATGTCCTAGGCACTGGTCTATGGCAACTCTAGGTTGTCTCTAGGGGGGTGACAAAATCATCCACAACATCTTTCTGGCGCCGTTGCCGGGGATCGAATTCAAGAATATCAGTTTCCCTGGGTCTCGACAAAGTTATTTTCACTCTCTAATCAGGTGAGCATAGAGAGTTGAAGAGTTGCATATCTCTCACCTTGGCGACTCCACTGGTCTTTATTCGATAAATTTTTATTGGTAGTCCTGGCTCCTCGTAGGCCACATTTGAGGTCAGATACAGCCCAACTGAAAACACCTTACGTGTCTGACCCAGAGAAGATCATTCATAAAGGAGTTTGGAAGGAGAGGAAGTCAGCCCGTGCTGAAAATTTCAAGTGTTCTGTTGAAAATTATCCGCCCTCTTCTTCTCAAGAAGTTAGAACAGAAAATCCCGAGTTTTGTTTAGAGACTCCACGTAGAGGAAGTGCCTGGATTGAAGGAGAATCTCCTCCTCCTCTCGAGGCTGAAGAAATTAAAGAGGTCACAGAAGTAGCTGCTGTTAACCGTGAATTATTCCCATCTACGCCTCAGGCTTCTGTGCAATATATTCCCATTGTTATTCATACTCCGCTTCCTCCTACTCCTCTCCCTTCATCTGTTTCCCAGACTGTTGTACAACCCCCACCTCCTCCAATGGCCCATGTTCCTGCTTTCCTCTTGAACAAATATGCGCCCCTGGCCTTACCTCAAGCACTGAATGATATGCCACAGGATTATCTAAAAATTCTGCCGAGATTTAATGGAGAAAATGAGATTGATGCGCAGAGACATCTCGAGACCTTCTGCTCTTTCGCGGAGAACTTGAATGTTGAACATTTGGATGTGGTCTTGAGGTTGTTTTTGCAGTCTTTAGAAGGTGAAGCCAGAAAATGGTTTAAGACATTGGCAAACCGTTCAATAACCACTTGGGATGTCATGGAGAATACTTTTCTTAGGAAGTGGGGAGAGAAGAAAGACCATGGTCAATGTCTCACTGAATTTAATACTATGAAGAAGAAACAGAATGAAGGAGTGGCAGAATTCATCAAAAGATTCAACAAGTTATATCTGAGTCTGCCTCCCGAGATGAAGCCTCATGAAGCTGCTGCCAAGATAATTTTCATAGCAGCCTTTGATTGTGATTTTGGTTTTGCATTGAGAGAAAGAAAACCTGCCAATTTAGATGATGCGCAAGCAGATGCTCTGGAATTAGAAGCGAACTTTGCCTCCACTGGGAAACTGAAAGGGAAAGTTGAACAAGATACCAGAAGGAAGGGCAAAGAAGAGATTTCTTCTTTCAATCAGGAAAAAGATTCAGAAAAGTTGGATGAAATAAGTAAAATGGTAAAGAAGATGGTTAAGATGGAACTGGAGATGAAGAATGCAGCTCCCAAGAACTGTTATAATGCTCCAAACAGAGGATACAATCCCCAGTATAGAAGGCCACCATTGCAGATCTTGCCCAGAGAAGCAAAGGAATCACCGGACCAGGTGCCTCATCCCTTGTACCTGGAAGGGCCAGCAGATGACCCCACTGGAGACGCAGCTTATGGATTAGAAAGTTCAAATATGGCTCTTTCAAATAATGATGATATGGAGTGCCCATTGCATGATGAAGAAGAGGAAGCAGAGATCGATCATTACTGTAAGCAGTTTGCTGATTTCATGGAAGCCCAATTCAACGTCAAATATGATCTCAGATCCTCTAGGAAGAGGACCAGAACTCGGGACCAAGAGGAAGAACCACCTCAGGAAGAAGCATCTGCTTAGAAGGAATCAGCAACAAAGAAGAGCGCGGAGAAAGGTAAGAGTCCTCTAAATACTTCCTTACAGTCTAATATTCAGATTCCTTCTTCCTCAAAAATAGTCAATCCTCCTAATACCGAGCCAATATCAAAAGAGATTAGGTCTTCAGTTGAAAATAAGGAGTCAAAAGAAGTAGTTATGGAAAAGCCCACATCGGCTTTCAATTTGCAAAAAGAACTTGAAAAGATTAAGATTCCTGTCCCATTGACTGAGTTATTAAAACAGCCTGTATATCAGTCCCAAGTTACTTCTTTTATACTTCCTCCCAAAATACCAATCGTGCCTGATAGTTTAAATCTTCAAGAAGAAAGACCCATGGTAGTCTTTGGCCCACACGTCGAGGAGATAGATCCTTCTACTCCTCCCTTTTATGTATCCCTAGTCGTACATGACCTGCTATTACATAATTGCATGTTAGATTCTGGGGCTTCCCATAATCTTATGCCCTTATCTGTCATGGAGCAACTAGGACTGCAGATTACAAGGCCATATAAGGATTTATATTCATTTGATTCTAAAAGGGTTAAATGTTTGGGAATGATAAAAGATTTAGTAGTTAATTTAGCTCAAATCCCAGCAAAAAGTGTGGTCATGGACATTGTGGTTGTTGATATCCCAGCCCGCTTTGGCATGTTGCTGTCAAGGTCCTGGGGTACAAAGATTAGGGGATCAATTAAATTGGATTTAACATATGCTACTGTCCCAGTCTTTGGAGGTCAAGAGAGGAGGTTGTACCGAGAGACTAGATTTGTTAAAATGGTGACCAAGGCTGACTGCTCAGACAATTTCCCAATTTATAACAAAGAGGGAGACTTTTCATGTTTAATGTTAGAAGAAAATCAGAATTATGCTCATGAGCCCCTTTCTGGCCAAACTCAAGCTGAGCAGCATAGAGGAAATCAGGAATCAGAAATATGGACTTTGCATTTTGATGGAGCTAATTCAAGGGAAGGAAATGGAGCTGGTGTATTGTTGATTTCTCCTACAGGGAAGTGGGTACCACTGTCCTTTAAACTGGAATATGAGGCTACAAACAATGTAGCCGAATATGAGGCACTATTACTGGGACTGCAAACAGCTAGGAACATGGGCATCCAATGCCTGAAGGTGTTTGGAGACTCTGAACTGGTGGTCAGACAGATTAAAAATGAATGTCAAACTAAGCATCCACGGCTCAGAGCATATAGAAATGAAGTATGGGACATGATAGAAAACTTCTTCTCAGCATTCAACATACAGTTCATGCCCCGGGAGAAAAACAGAATAGAAGATTCTCTTGCTGTAGCTGCCAGTATTTTCCGTCCTCCTCAGAACCCGCTTTTAAGATATGAAGTGGAGGTACGGTATAGACCATCCATTCCAGACAATATTAAGCATTGGCAGGTATTCGAAGATGACGAACAGATGAAAAGATTTATGGAGACTGTGGGAGAATTCTCCAATATGGAGATTGATGATAACGAAGAGGAAGAAGTTGAAAATATTTCAGAAAATAAATGGGAAGAGAATATAGCAGGAAGTAGAGTGCTGCAGCTGAAGGGTAATGCGATACCTAGAGGGTTGATACCTCTAGAAAGGTTATTTAATAAAGATGATGTTCCGATGCAGCCAAACAAAGTAGTAGAAGAAGATCAAGTGGGAGATTTGAATCTGGGTACTCCTACTGATCCCAAAATGATCAAATTATATAAAAGAGTTCCAGAAGCGTACAAAGAAAAGTATTTGAAATTGTTTCAATCTTACAAAGATGTATTTGCATGGTCCTATCAGGACCTAAAAACTTTTGATATAAATATTATACAGCATAAGATTCCACTGAGGGAGGATGCAAAGCCATACAAGCAGAAGCTGAGGCAGATTAATCCTTTGCTTCTTCCATCCATTGAAAAGGAAATTAAAAAATTGTTGAAGGCCAAGATAATCATGCCACTAAGGTACTCAGAATGGATAGCGAACCTTGTTCCTGTTCGAAAGAAGAATGGAGAAATAAGGCTGTGTGTGGATTTCAGGAACCTGAACAGGGCGTCTCTCAAAGATAATTATCCACTACCTAAGATGGACCACATCCTGCAGAAAGTAGTGGGAGCATCCAGAATGTCAATGATGGATGGATTTTCGGGCTACAATCAAGTAGCCGTGTTCCCAGAAGACCAGAAGAAGACTGCATTTACTACACCATGGGGAACCTTTATGTATGCTAGGATGCCATTCGGATTAATTAATGCAGGAGCTACTTTTCAGAGGGCAATGGACATAGCCTTTGTTGGAGAACAGGACAAGTTCTTGGTAGTTTACCTTGATGATATCACAGTATTTTCAAAGAATGATGGTGAGCATATTGAGCATTTGAGAAGAACTTTTGAAAAATGCAGAAGGTATGGCCTATCCCTCAATCCCAAAAAGTCTCTATTTGCATTAGATGAGGGAAAACTCTTAGGGAATATTGTGACTAAAGATGGTGTAAAAATTGATCCTAAGAGAGTTGAAGTGATAAACAGCATCCCTTTGCCAAGAAATAAAAAAGAGGTACAGGTATTTTTGGGCCGAATTAATTTCTTGAGAAGATTCATTCCTAACTATGCTGAGATAGTTAGGCATATAACCAATATGTTGAAAAAGGACAATGAAGTTAAGTGGTCCCAGGAGTCTAGAGATGCATTTACAAGGATAAAACAGGCTTTTGCTGAAGCTCCTGTGCTAGTAGGGCCAGATTACAAAAAGCCTTTTATGATTTTTTCATTTGCTTCACCTTATACAATTGTTGGAGTGTTATTGCAGAAAAATGAAGAGGGATATGAACAGCCCATAGCATTCTTCAGTCAAGTGCTGTATGATGCTGAATTGAAATATAATATATTGGAGAAGCAGGCATATGCCCTTGTAAAGTCCCTTAAAGCTTTCAGAGTTTATATTTTGCAATCTCATATCACTGCTTATGTCCCTACTGCAGCAGTCAAAGACATTTTGGTCCAGGGAGACAGCGAAGGTAGAAGGGGAAGATGGATTGCAAAACTCCAAGAGTATGATTTGGATGTAAGGCCTACTAAATTGATCAAAGGACAGGGACTTGCCAAGATCCTATCCGAATCAAATCATCAAGCTTTGGGCATCAATCTGTCTGTGATAGCAAATGAAGAATCAGAAAAAGAAGAAGAGCAGCAGGGACTAGAGATGGCTACCCAAAAAATACATGTGAAATATCTGACTAGTCCTTGGTACAAAGAAATAGTTGAATATCTTCTAACTCTAAGCCGCCCTCCAAGTTGTGATAAGAAAAAATACAGAGCTGTAAGGCTGAAATCTCAGAAATATGTCATTACTAATGGGCAGCTCTATTGGAGAGACCCTCTAGGTATACTGCTGTTATGCCTCACAGAAAATGAAGTGCAGAATGTAATGACAGAATGTAATGACAGAATTTCATGAGGGCATATGTGGAGGACATTACAGCTGGAGGGCTACCACTCACAAAATCTTGAAGGCTGGTTTTTACTGGCCAAAATTACATTCAGATACTTTTGCTTGGGTCAGATCGTGTGACAAATGCCAAAGATTTGCAGAAAGGCAGAAATTAGCAGCCTTGCCCTTGATCCCTATTCATGTAAATGAACCATTCCTGAAATGGGGATTAGATTTTATAGGAGAGATACATCCCCCATCAAGTGGCCAACATAAATGGATATTGACAGCCACAGACTATTTCACAAAATGGGTGGAAGCCATACCTACCATAAATGCTACAGATGCTGTAATTATGAATTTTATAGAAGATAATATCATATCTAGGTTCGGCTGCCCTGCCAGAATCGTAACTGAAAATGCACAAGCTTTCAAGTCTGCCAGGTTTGTAAAGTTCTGCCAGAGATATAACATCATCCTGACTCATTCTACAGCATACTATCCACAGGGAAACGGTCTAGCAGAGTCATCCAATAAAACCCTGGTGAGAGCCCTGAAGAAGACAATCACTGAGAATCAGAAAAACTGGGACTCTCAATTAAAGTTTTCTCTATGGGTGAATAGGATAACCAGCAAAAGAGCAACAAGCAAATCACCCTATGAGCTGGTATATGGGCGGGCTGCTGTGTTTCCTCTACAATTAGCATTGCCGGTGGCACGTTTTATGCAGGAAAACCAGGAAGAACCAGATGAGATGATTAGAAGAATTAATCAGCGGGTAGAATTGGAAGAAATAAGGAATCAGGTAGATCAGAGATTAATAGAATATCAGGAAAAAATGAAGAAGGTCTTTGATCAGCACGCAAAGGATAGGAATTTTCAAGTTGGAGACCTGGTTCTTAGATGGGATCTTCGCAGAGCCGAAAAGGGCAAGCATACCAAATTCGACCCACTGTGGTTCGGTCCATTCAAAATAGTAAACTTAGGGAGAAATAATACTTTCATGTTAGAAAACCTGCAGGGAGATCTGTTGGACGCTCCCATGAATGGACAATTCCTTAAACACTACTTTCAGTACTGACCCAGGCAGAGCAGGCCTGATTTATTTATGTGTATAATTTAAGCAAAGGTGATTTCAATCTTGAAGTGTAAATAATGTAAATAAGCTAATAGGTTTTGAAGAGAATACAAAGGGGTCTGAGGTCTGCGAGTTCTCGGCATGCCCGAGGATGAACATGCCGTCCCTAGTTGGAGCCGATGTTATACCAATCAGCCCCCCCCCATTTGGATTTTGGCCATAGTCTCTTTTCCTCTTTCACCGCTGCCCCTCCCAGCATCAGAAATACATTGAAAAAGGGCTAAAGTCCACTTTTTAAAGATTATATAAGGTCTATCCCCCTTCGCCTCCCAGCTCCGCGCCCTCCTTTTTACATATAACCAAGCACTGCCCCATTAAGTGTTTATCGCAAATCTCAAAATCGCGCCATCGCAAAAGCGCAGTTTCTCTCGCGCATTATCCCCCATCATCGCATTTTTCATTTTGCGATATGCGTTCACCACGCCCATCACATAGCACAAGCGCGAAACTTTGGCTATTCCATTCTTCTTTTATCGCATTTTCCCCTCTTGCGATCCTGCGACACGCGCTCCGGGTCCCACCTTTAAAGCCTTCATTCCGCTGTCTTGTCGCGTCCTTTCTTCGTAACTCCTCCAAGGGTTAGTCTTCTGAGTTTCCACGCCATCAGCACCCGCCCTCCACTTTCCGTTGTATGCCTACATGTCACGCACGGTTGCTCCGTCGTTCACATACTCTGGTTATGTGTCACGCCTTTGCGTTTTCATTTAAAGTCTCCTCGCTGCATCGTTATATCATCCGCTCATATCTTTGCCATCACCTCCATCAGTCTCACTGTGTCCACCTTCTGTGTCATCAGTTTTATTCAATAAGTTTTGGTTTTTGCAGGAACTTGCGGTGGGAACAAAATTAGCGGAAAAGATCCAGAAGTCACTATGATGTGACCTCCATTAAAGAAAGGTACTTCAATCCATGGAACTCTCCAGAGAGAAAATTAAAAGGAACGCATTTGGACAGTCGAAAACATTAATGCAGCAACAGAGTATTTATGAAGAAGCAATAAATTCAGGGTCCAGCTCGAAAGAGGTTCCGAATTTGAATTCAAAATCTGAAGATCGAAAGTACCATGTACAGGAGTAGGCGCCTCAAGGTTTTATTGCCGCAGGTCTCCCTCCTCCAGAAAAAGGCCGAACGTTCTCATATTTTATTATTTATATCTTGTGTATAGATAGATTCCATCATTCATTCCAGAAATAAATTGTAAAGTACAAACATTTATATTCAGTCGTTTCATAGTGTGGGCGCGAACATTTTCCGCCATTTGATTCAAAATAAGTTATTAAATGCTTTCTATCTACCGCCTCCTCTAGAATTCTCTATCTCTTCTATAAAAGCTAGAAAGAAAGACATTGTAAGGGTTCCAGATTTCTGTCAGCAAATGGTGCAACGAGAAGACTTCTGTATTCGTCTTGTAATATTTCTGTATGAAGTTTCAGAGCCCGTAGGGTCTCAGTGAGGAGGGGTTATAACTGTATTGAGGATTCTGGTCTTTGGTATCTCGCAGTATGTAACTTTTCTTATGTGTTAATACATTATCTCTTTTCATGCAAATTATCTTCTTGTATCATGTTCTAGAATGCGAGTGGCTCACTAATTTGCAGTAAGGATTCATCTTAAGTGATGCCCTTTTTGGAATTAGTCAAGCGCTTTAAATAGGCCTAGAAGTGATATGTTGTTCCATGTTCACTCTTTCATATTTTCTGCTATATTAGTGGCTTAAGGATTCGTAAATCGGTGCGCCCTTCTGCCAGTAATATCTTCTTATGTTTCCTCACTGCACTCACTTCCTGATATTTGATTTCTGTGATATATTATTTGAATCAGCCCTCTTTACAGTAAGCGGTCTCTTAACTGTCTGATGCTTTCATGCTGAAGTTTTACATGATGTTTTTACATTACTCTAATCTTTGTATCCGTTTCTGAGAGAGAATGGTCCCATTCAAAATCTAATTGTTTTTAACAAGAGATAGTAGAGAGGCATTTGGACTGACAACCCAAACTATATTACGTGTCTCCCTGCTATATAAGATGTCCTAGGCACTGGTCTATGGCAACTCTAGGCTGTCTCTAGGGGGGTGACAAAATCATCCACAACAGGGACAACCTTTGATCCAGCAGGGACAACCTTATGGTCCGCAAGGACAACCCTTACAGGGTCAACCTTCGGTCCAACAACCCTACGGTCCTTCCAGTCAACCTTAATATCAATATCAACCAGGAGCATCTTATGTTACCGGGGGGAAAATGTATCCACCACAGGGACAACCTTTTGTGCAACAGCAGCAGCCTTACGTTCAGCAAGGCCAAAACTTTGTGCAACAAGGACAACCCTACGGTCCTGCTCCAGGTTAACTTGATTATTAGGGACAACCTGGTCCATCGCAACCATCGGGCCAACCCCTTCCACAAGGAAAACCCAGTGGCCCTCACTATCCAGGCCAACCTGCTCAGCAAGGACAGCCTGTCCAGCCTCAGCAACCGATTCAACCTGCTCAACCTAATCAACAGCCAGTTCAACCTGTTCAACCAGTCCAACCTATTCAACCAGCTTAGCAACCCATTCAACCTGCTCAGCAGGGTCCACCTACTCAACCCCAAGGTGCTACTTACCCTCCTCAAGGTCAATAGTAGGTGGTATATAGTGCACCCCAAGGTTTCACACATTACCCTCAAAATCAATCTCATATGGTGTATAATCCACCTCAAGGGAATGCTTACATTCCGCAAAAGAATCCATATGTTGCTCAGTAAGGACCTCAATGGTATGCTCAGAATCAATATCCTGGTCCTTAACCCTAGTATGGGCAGAATTGTCAGGCTTATAACCCCTATGGTCAGAATCCTCGAGGACAAACATATGGGGGCAGAATTTCTCCTAGACTGGGTGGAATGTTAACACGGGTCCTTATCAAAGACCCCCGATGCCTTTAAATCCTCAACTACCATTTCTGGCTACGTTGGACTACTAGATGTGTCAAAGTTAACGAACAATCTGATTCTTCATAACCCGTATTGGCCTCCAGTTCCAACTAAGATTCCTGGTGATTGTCCTAAGTTTGAGGGAAAGTCTGGAGAAGACCCCCAAGCACATGTTATGACCTACCACTTGTGGTGTTCCTCTAACTATTGGGTTGACAATTCCATCCAACTTCGTCTTTTCCAACAGACTCTTACTGGTGCCGCTGCAAAGTGGCACATTGAATTATCTCGTGGAATTTTTCAAGATTTCAACTCTTTAGCCATGGCGTTTCTTACACATTTTTAGTTACAGATTCGTTATGAGATAAGGATGCACCTCCTTACATCCTTGAAACAGGACCGAGCTACTCATATCTCGGATCATATCAATGAATGGAGGCATCGTCGTCGCTTGATCAAGTTTGATATTCTTGATCAGCTTCTAACTAATTGGTTCACTACCTCGTTTGTCAATCAAATCACTAAAGACATAGTTATGGGGGCATGTGTAACCGAAGAACAAGCCATTGCTCGTGCCCAGTACCTTTATCTTGTGTACTCTCAGTCTGGCACGTTGTATGATATCTTAATAAAATATATATAGAGGGAAGAAATTTCCCTTCAAAATCTGAGTCCAAAGGCAAGAAGTAGGATATGTCTAAGGTGAAGTGTTTTGACTGTCACGAACATGGGCATTTTGCTACTAACTATCCACAAAATAAAAAGAACAAGAAGGTTGTTGGATCTACAGCTGGTGAGGCCCTTGCTTAACAAGTTGAGCTTGACTTCTCCTTGATTGCATGCATGGTGTTAAGTGCATTGGTATTGGTGTGGTATTTGGATAGTACCGCTTCCTTTCACATGACGGGAGATAAGGAAATTTTCAGTGACTTTGAGGAGAAAGATATCCAGACGCATATTGAGATGGGCGACGACGGACGGTACAGTGCTACCAGGATTGGTACCATTACCTTTCATAGGGATTTAGGTAAACCATTTCAATTAAAAGATGTAATGCATGTACGAGGTCTGAAGAAAAATTTGGTCTCAGTCGCAATGTTGGAGGACAGAGGCTATGACGTTGTTTTTAGTGATGGAAAAGCTTTTCTGCGACATAAAACAACAGTTCAAGCCAAGAGGATAGGGATTTGAGTTAAGAATATCTACAAGCCAAAGGTAGATGGCTACGTTGCCATGATGGGCAAGGTGAAGAAAGTGGTGAGCCGGGATGAGGACGAATTATGGCACAGGCGATTGGGCCATCTTCATCATGGAGCCTTGAAAGTCATGCAACAAATTTCTACTAGACTTCCAATGGGAACACTTGCTCAATTAGATCAGTGCAAGGGTTGCACCATGGGGAAGTATGTAAATTCCACCTTCCATGAGAAGGAGAACTGTGCTTCGGGGATCCTTGAGAGAGTTCACACAGACGTGTGTGGACCATTCTCAGTTGCTTCAACAACAAAACATAAGTACTATGTAATATGTTTTGATGACTTTTCTCATAAATGTTGGATCTTCTTCATGCAGAAGAAAGACCAAACATTCTCTAAGTTCTATGAGTTTAAGTGATTGGTGGAGAAAGAGTCGGGGAAGAAAGTGAAGGCTCTTAGGAGCGATAATGGTGGAGAATACATCTCTAACGAACTCAAGAACTTCTGCGGCAAAGAAGGAATTAGAAGAGAACTCATAGCGCCTCATAACCCACAGCAGAATGGGGTTGCGAAGAGGAAGAACATAATGATCGTGCGTGCAGCACAAGTGATGTTGCATGATCAGGGCCTACCAATGCATTTGTGGGTGGAAGCATGCAATATTGCGGTTTATGTGCAAAACCATTGTCCTCATAGAGTACTTGGAATGAGTACACCTGAAGAGGCTTTCACTGGTAAAAAACCTGATGTTTCACACTTTAAGATTTTTGGCTCATCTATTTATGTGCATGTGACTAAGGATGCTAGGAAGAAGCTGGAACCGACTGTTGAAGTTGGGATTTTTGTGGGGTACACAAAAACACCCCATAATTATCATGTGTATTTTCCAAACAACAGAATGACTGTTGTGCGACGGGATATAAAATTTGATGAGGGGAAAGCCATGTGGTTGTCCCTTGAGAGGGAGCTAGAATTGCATGCAGAGGAGGAACTGCTAGTTCCCAAGGATGAGTCTCGAGATGTGGATCAGCCACATGAGGAGGTTCATGGAGTGGAGGAAATCACTCATGCAGAGCCATCCATCAAAAATGGCAGAAGGTGCACCACGAAAGTTGATAGGCTGAGACTTGATGCTGCATAGAATGTAGGAGCTCCTACTTCAAAGTGCAGACAAAGACAGTCTCCTGATCGATTTACTGGATACATGGCTCTTATGAGAAAATTTATTATGACTGAACCATCTTCCTTTCAGGAAGTAGTGCAGCAACCTACTTGGGTTGATGCAATGGTGGAGGAGTATGACTCTATTGTCAAAAACAGTGCATGGGAAATTGTCCCAAGACTGGTTGACAAATCAGTGGTAGGTTCAAGATGGATCTACAAGGTAAAGCAAGCTGTTGATGCGAATGTGGAGAAATCCAAGGCCAAATTTGTGGCACGGGGCTTCTCACAGATTGAGGGGATAGATTATGATGAGACTTTTGTGTTTGTCGCAAGGTACTCTTCCATAGGATCCATCCTTGCACTCTCAACACAGATGGGCTGGCGCATTCATCAGATGGATGTGAAAACTATGTTTCTCAATGGGATCGTTGAGGAAGAGGTGTACATAGAGCAACCTGAAGGTTTCAATATCTTCAACAGTGAGTCGAATGCGTGTAGACTCAAAAGAGTGTTGTATGGGCTGAATCAAGCACCCCGTGCTTGGTACACTCGGATAGATAGCTATTTCACCAGACTGGGCTTCACCAAAACTGAAGCAGATGAAAACCTGTACCAAATCATGGTTGAGGGTAAGATATTGATCATTGTTCTTTATGTTGATGATCTAATTTTGACTGGTGATGAGCAGCTAATACACTCATGCAAGGAGGATCTTGCAAGGGAGTTTTAAATGAAGGATATGGGCCTCCTTCATTATTTCCTTGGATTGGAATATGGCAGTGGGATGGTGAACTTTTTGTGTCTCAAGGAAAGTATGCAAAGGAGATACTGGGTAAGTTTTGTTAGCCACCTATGAAATTTTTGTCAAGCAAACAGGTGGCTAAATTATTTTATGAGCCTTCAAGAGATACATTTCCCCCGAAAATCTCTCATCCTTGAAGCCTCTGTGTGCCCATTGCTTTTTTTAAAAGATCCCTGCTGTTGTTCCCATCTAAAAAGCCTCAATTCCTGTGAAAATTGTGCTCATAAGGTCTCCCATTTGCCCTTGTACCTATGCAAACTTCCCCATTACCGATATTCTTGCACTCTTAAAGTTTTCCCCTTTGTTTCCCAAAATCCCTCTAAATCCCCTGAACTATCCATTTCATCCTTTGAAACAAGTGAAAACCCTTCATTTGATTTCAAATCCCCATTTTTTTTTTACCTCCACTGAAAGCCTCCTTTTAGCCTTAAAACACTGTCTCTAAGGCTTAAAAAACCCATTTTCCTCTTTAAACAGGCTAGCCCCTTCAGCCCAGCTCCAAAACCACCTCCCCACATGACCCGGGTGCTAAAACCAAGCGTTATTCGTAAAGTGCCTATCGCAATCAGAGAGTTGGAGCAGAGCGCATTTCCTTTGTAAACAGAAAATCTCCGATGTGATAGTGTTTTTAGTCCTTCGGCCTTTGAAGCAATCACCACCGTTGATCTGAATAGATCTAACGGTCTACGCAAAGTCTTACCACGCCCGCCTCTTTCCTTTGTAAACCCTCCGGTGATGATCTCTGTCGTCGATTCACAGTTTAATCCAATGACCTTCGCAAACTCACATAATCGCTCATCGGAACTTTGTATTGTGTCACTTTTTGTTCCCTCCGATTGTGGTCCAACGATCCAATCCTGACCGTTGAATCCACAAGAACCGACGATCAGGGTTGAATTGAGCTCCACCCTTTTAACCTTCGTCCTTCCCCGATCAAATCCTAGCCGTCGATTCCCCTTTAATCCAACGTCCCAGACGCAATCGCACCACCGCTCATCAGGGTTTCGACCCTCCCATCGCTCCCCCTCTGATTAGACTGCAGCCGTCGACCTCCTCCTGAGATCCGACGGTCTTGATTGAATCACCCTCCACCTTTGACCAAGGTCCCACCATGTCTACCCATTTCGTAGTTTTTCCGCGCATTTTCTACGTATTGTGTTCGAAAGCCCGAAGCTTGGGTTTTTTATTTTTAATATCGTATCATCCCGCCAAGCATTTAAATTTTAATGTTTTACATTAAAGTTGGTCTTTCCGCCCGATTTCCACATACATTTTTCCACCATCTCACTGCATGTTCCCACCACTTTCCATTGCATCTGTAGCCTTCACTCCCATTGTGCTACCATCATCACAAGGATTCCACCACATCCACCCTTCCCCATGCATGGATTTCTTAACAGAGTTGCATGTTTTGCAGGGTACAGGCGGTGGACGCCAACCTGGTTCACAGTCACTGTTACAATGGCACAAAATGAGAGAAAGACTATTTTTAGAGCCTGAAATTATAGAGAAGAGCCTGGGAAGGTACCGGAGCATGATTTTCATTAAAGGTACAAATTTTAACGGTGTGAAACCTTTCCAGCACCACCAAAGCTCCATTTTCACTGACTGTGACAGTCGAAGCGGCGAAGAGTATCAGTACAGAGTTAAGGAGTTCTAATGAAAATTATTGAAGATATTAAGCCTTAATTCAGAGTTTTAAAGGCAAGGTACCAAATTGAAGACCTCATGAATCGCATAGAAGGCCTAAGGCACACAAAAATATATATCAGTGTCACCATCAGCAGAACGTTCTCTCCCATGAAAGGACAAGGTGCCCATACTGCTTTCATTCTGTACCGTGTCCCAGTGAAGATCTCTGCCCTGACAACAGTCCTAATGCTACCAGAGCATTTGTTACATAGTATGGTAGACCTCATAGCTTACATCTACTTTTTGTTTATTCACCAAAAGTATTGCAGAGTACCACAGCCGAGAGTACATCACGAACATACCTGGAGTAAATTTCAGCCTGTCGAAGACCCCTCTTTCATCCAAATAGGACTGAAGATTAATGCATAGACATTAAAACAGAATGGGCCTCGAGCCCCCCTTCCTACTCTGTTTAATGTTTCATTTAGTGTTTCATCTACCTCCTCTGCCTCTTTTTCAGATATAAAAACTCATGAGAAAACATTGTAGGTTGTTGTTGATCGGATATCTATGAACTGCAAATTGTTTCTCTTGAGACATGTTCTCTGTGTAAAGTTGTAAGATAGGCTAAGGAAGATGTTTTCAGACTGAAAACCAAGCTGTTGGCAATGTTGTACATGACTAGTGTTGCTCTTTAATATGACAAGCACATTTCTTTGGATCCCGATTTAAAGCAGCGGTGATGTTTCCTTATCTTTGTCTTTGTTTTACCTCATAGTTAATTAAATTTCATTTCTTCTGGCACGCATCAGAAATATGGCATAGGATTTATCCATGTTAGGTACCCTATGTTTCTACTCTCCTTGCCTTCAATGTTTTCTGCGGAGTGTGTTATCTGAGGATTGATTTCAAGCTAATTTAACCAGTGTAGTGGTCAAATATATACTGCTAGTTGATGTATGAATTAACGATTCTGTTCTTAGATGTTCTTGTTAGGCTTTAATTGAATGAATTGGGATACTGGGAGTCTAGAATTTTGTCTCTGTCTCACTAGGGTCCTTTTCAATTGATTAAACCTTTCTAAGTTCCCTTAAGTTGGAGGCTGAAGCATTGAGAGTTCAAAGTCTCTCTGATCTCAGGTTTTCACCATTGTGTTCTAAAACCTTTAATGTTTCCTTATCTGAAGAGTTAACCTTTGGGTCTTGGGTCACAGCTTGTCCAACGGCATGTCCTATCCCTGGATCTGATTCCTGAAGGTCACCTTTGAGGTTTCCTTGCTTTCACCTTCTTTCTTGCCTTTTCACACTACACTATCATCTTTAAGATCCAATGCTCTGGATGACTATCCCAACTGAAAGCCTGCATATTGAATAGCAAGTAAGCCCTTTCCTGACTCCATTTCCCAATGGTATCGAGTGTTCTCTGAGTTGTCTCTCCTTTTCCTAAAATCCTCTTTGCTCATCCTTGCCTTATATTGAAACCTTCCTTCCCTGATTCCCAACAACCAAACAAAATTAAACAAACAAAACTGAGCCTTATAACTAGCCTAATATCTTAACTCAAAGCTTCAAATATATAAGAATTTGCCTGCATAGAGAGATCCCTCTCTGGACCCAGGAGGGCTAGATCCTAGGGTCTGAAAGTGGTTTTGATGTTGTCTCATCTTTTGGTCTTGCCAATCTGGCCAAAACATGGGAACCCCAACATAATGGCGACTCCACTAGGGACTTTCTGAGTATTTCCCATCTCACTACATCACAAGAGCCTCAGAAACCCACAATCTCTGGTTAGGTTGGCCGTGAAACACTTCCACTAGCAATTCACTTTCTACACCACTTGTTGTGTTTCTCCCCACACTCTTAGACAGAGTCTGGAAAGGGCCAGATAGCCTCCAGATCTCACTCTCTTTCAGAGGTGAAATATCTGGTAAAAGCCCTCCCAGTCCATCTCTGGTTAGATTTTGTTGTGTTTTGAGGATATCCTTGAAAAGGGACATTACATAAGCACTGTGGTGGACAGTGTACCTCCTAGAAACATCCTAAACCTTCCACCTAGCGACTCCATAGTTCCTTAAAGATCAAAGACTCCATTGGTGATCAGTGGGCCTGCTGATTATCTTAGCTCACATAAGACTCCACTGGGAGACCAGCTTCCATAACAACATCAGCCATAATAGAAGTAACAAGTAGGATTAAGCTGCTTGATTCAAAAACAACATTATGGCTTCAAGAACCGTTCACACAAGAGCTAATCCCAACCCAAACCCACCTGAAATAGTTGACAACCCCGAGAGGATTCTCAGGATATCACCTACACTTAAAAGACCAACTATTTCCAGCCACATCCATAGAGCTAACTCTGCACCAGAAGACTTTACAACTCTTTCAGACCCACCTTTTGACCTAGACTCTCAAAACAGTTTACCTAGAACTAGGTCATTGGATGCTCTAGACCAGCCAGACCTTGAGTCTCCTGGTTCACCACCTCAAAGTGGTCAACACATTAGGGACAGAGAAACCTTTCCATCTATGCCTCCTGATATTCACTTCGTTCAAAACTTGGGACTCTGTCATCCTAAATCATCTCAACAGACTTCTGCTAGTCCTAGTATTCCTGTCATCCATATACCAGTTGCGCAAGCCAACCCCCTACCTCCTCAAAATACCATCATGGCAGCCTGGTATGCACCTCTAGTTTTACCCCAGCCTCTAGTGCCCTTGCCCAATGATTATCAATTAAAGATCCCACACTTCACAGCAAAATAATCTGCTACAGCCCAGCACCATGTAGATAGGATGGAAGATTCTTTTGACTACATGGAGATAGATGATGATACAGTCAAGATGAGAATCTTTACCCAGAGCTTAGGAGGTGATGTGAAGAAATGGTTTAAAGGCCTACCTCCTAATAGTATCCAAGACCTGCCTGCTTTATATCATATTTTCATAAACAAATGGGAAGTTAAGGCCAACCCTCTCCAAATCTTAGCAGAATACAAGAACCTAAAAATAAACGTAGGAGAGAGTTTCCATGACTACTCTACAAGGTTCAACAACGTTTATAACGCTCTCCCCCCACACATGAAACCTCCCCAAGGTATGGCTCTAGAGAAATATCCTGAAGGCTTTGATGCCAACATGGCCTACTAGCTTAGGGAGAGAGATTACAACACATTGGAAGACATGCAAAAGGGAGCAGTGAGTGTAGAGGCTAACCTGATTGAGAAAAAAGCAAGATTGAGAGTTGAGAAAAGGGTAACATATAGAGATGACACTATATCTTCCACCTCTGACCCCAATTATGACCGTCTATCTAAAAACGTGGAAAGGCTGCAGCAAATGATGGAGAAAATGGTTGTCACAGTTATTAATTAGAACAGAAACCAAAACCATAACCGGAACCAGAACTTTAGGAGAAACAATACCCCTCCCAACAGACAAAGGGACTCAGACCAGCAAGTCATTCCCCCATTTCAAGAGAAATTCCTTGATGAAGATGAGGGGATAATAGAAGAGTCCAAGGAGAACACAATAAATATGTTTGAGACAAACAACTCAATCCACAACTGTTCCACAGAGGAAGATCGGCCCTCACCCTCATATTGGGATGAGGAAAGATTGGAATCTGAGGATTAGAGACTAGGATTTGAAAATGCCATAATGCAGGTCAGAGAACAGTATGAACTTAGAAGCAAAAAGAGCCTAGACAATTCCAAACCCAAAGCTTCTGAGATTACCATCAAGAAAAGTCCTGAGAAAACTTCTAAAGCAACTGTTGAAAGTAACAAATCAGCGGCTGAGAGTTCTGGGAAGAACAAAGAAAAAGACAACCAAAACACTGATAAAAAAAGCCAACCAACTAGCAGCACTAGCACTGCAGTTAGTGCTCCTAATAAAATAGTCCCTAATCCTATACATAATACGGATTAGCACACTGAGCCTGCCACTAAGGTAGTAGCTAACAAAACAGAGTTGAGCACCCCAAAGAGTCAGTCCACTTTCAATTTGGAGAGTGAGATTGCGAAAATTAAAATCTCTATCCCACTCTCTAAGATGGCCACTCAAGATGTATATAAAGGCCAAATTTTGAAAGCTTTAAATCTAGGAGAAAGCGGTGACACTGTCAATCTGAGTGATGATCAACCAGGCCTTCTGTTTGGTCCAAAGATAGAAGGGAAGTTTCAGAAAGGGGTAGTACCCCCTTTTTATATCAGTCTCAATATCCGCGACAAGATCCTTCACAACATAATGCATGAATCTGGCGCCTCACACAACCTGATGCCTAAGGTAGTTATGGAAAGGTTAGGCCTAGAGATCACTCACCCCTACAAAGACTTATATTCATTTGACTCTAGCAAGGTAAAGTGTCTCGGCCTGATCAAATATTTATGTGTGAACTTAACCCAGATTCCGGCCAAATGTATGGTCATGGATGTTGTGGTGCCAGATGTGCCACCTAAGTATGGCATGTTACTATCGAGGTCATGGGGAGCCAAGCTACAAGGAACAATGCAGATGGATGGGGCATATGCCACAATCCCTGTTTTTAGCCAACTTAGGAGACTGTATAGAGAGGCACAAATGAAATTCCTGGTCAGTAGCCCTGAAAATCCTGAAAATTCTCCTCTGTACTCTGTGCACACAGATTTAGACTCCTTTATCCTTTGCAATGATGAATCCTTGGAGGGGCCATAATTCGAAAACAGAGACTCAAAAAATGAAACAGAGCCCATAGATTTCAACATAATGGCCACTTTGGACTTAGAGTAAAATGAAGAAGAAAACCTTGTATAGCGCACTAAAAAATAAACTAGGAGTGAACAAGAAATAGAATGCAATCAGCCAACTAGTCGCCTCACTAAATCCCATATACATCAGGGAGAGCAAAACCCCCCACACCTCAACATAGCAGAGAAGCCAACGTTAGGGAAGAAAATGATGTTAAGCCCGAGAGCGAAATGTTATGGGAAATGAATTTTGATGGGTCCTGTACTAGAAAGACTACAGGACCAGGGGTGTGGTTACATAACACAGAAAGTGACTATACAGAGAGTCATTCTTTTAACCTAAACTTCAAATGTACAAATAATATCGCAGAGTATGAGGCTTTGATCCTAGGCTTAAATATGTTGAAAAAACTAGGAGCCCGTAGGGTAGTTGTGCATGGAGACTCTGAGTTGGTCATAAAACAAGTGAATGGTGAATACACAGTGAAACACCCTAGGCTGAGAGCGTACAGGAATGACGTTATGGATTTATTGAAAACCTTTGTAGAATACGAACTGGTGTTTGTCCCTAGGAGTCAGAACGTAATTGCAAATGGATTATCCTGTATATCTAGTTCACATCACAAGCCTCCCAGTGACCAAAAAATCATCATTCAGACGAAATTCAGGCTTGCAGTGCTCGACAACGAAAAATATTGGCAGGTCTTTGAGGGCGATAATCAAATCGAGGATTTCCTGACAGGCAGGAACGAGTTTGAATTCCCAGACTTAGATTCGAAATCTGAAGATAGCTGCCTAAGTGAAGAGCCCTCAGACGAGGAAGAAACACCCTGTAACATAGAAATAAACACTTTAACTGAAAAACTTGGAAGTCCGACCGAAGAATATGAGAACACAGATAAAGAGGAAGTAGAGGTGTTGCAGTCGAAGGATAAGAATATACCCAGGGGGCTGGCACCTTTAGAGGACCTTTTTTACTTTGATGATGTAGCGAAGAAGCCTGCTATAGAACACTCAAACTCTGAAGTCGAGGAATGCAACATAGGCACTGAAGATAGGCCTAAGATGATAAAATTGGCTAAGTCCTTACCCGCAGACATGAAAAGGAAGTATATTGACTTATTCAAGGAATTCATTGATGTGTTTTCCTGGAGCTACGAGGACTTAAAGGCCTATGGCACGAACATCATACAGCACAAAATACCTTTGAAAGAGAACCAGAAACCCTTCAGACAGAAACTTCACAGGATTAACCCAAAACAATTGTCTGCAGTTGAAAAAGAGATTAAAGAATTGTACGAAGCAGGAATTATAGTCCCGGTGAGGTTCTCTGATTGGGTCTCGAACTTAGTAGCTGTAAGGAAAAAGACAGGTGAGATCAGACTCTGCATAGATTTCAGGAACCTTAACAGAGCCTCACTTAAGGACAATTACTCGTTACCAAAAATGGAACACATTCTGCAAAGAGTAGTGGGCTCAAAAAGGATCTCCCTGTTAGACGGTTTTTTAGGCTACAACCAAGTTTTAGTACTCCTAGAAGACCAACTCAAGACCGCTTTCACCACTCCATGGGGCACCTTTATGTATGTAAAAATTCCCTTTGGACTGATGAACGCGCGATGGACATAGCTTTTTCGGATGAAATAGGACACTTCATCGTCATCTATCTAGATGACATAACAGTCTATTCCAAGACTGATGAAGAACACCTAAAACATCTAAGAAGAGTATTTGAAAAATGCAGAAGGTTCGGTCTGTCATTGAATCCTAAAAAGACTGTGTTTGGGCTACGATAGGGTAAGCTCCTTGGCCACATTATATTTGATAAGGGAATTAGGATAGACCCACAAAGAGTTGAGGGAATACTACAAATCACACACCCGAGAAACATTAAAGAATTACGGTCCTTTATTGGGAAAATTAATTTCTTAAGGAGGTTTATTCCCAACTTAGCTGAACACCTTAGGAGTATGACTAACATGCTAAAGAAAAGTGTAAGAGTTAAGTGGACTGTTGAGGCTAAAAAATCTTTTGAAACGGTTAAACTCGCACTCACCCGAGCTCCTGTCCTAATCAGCCCTGATTTCTCAAAATATTTCTTGATCTTTTCCTTTGCCTCCGAGCATACAGTGGCTGCAGTTCTGTTGCAGAAAAATCCAGAGGGAATGGAACAACCCATTTCTTTCTTCAGCAAAGCTCTGAGGGATGCACCCTTGAAATATAACATAATGGAAAAACAAGCCTATGCCCTGGTGAAGGCCTTGAAAGACTTTAGGGTGTACATACTGCATTCCCACATCATAGCCTACGTGCCAAACATAGTGGTTAAAGACATCTTGTCCCAAGACCCATATGGGAAGAGGGGCAAATGGATTGTTGTAATCTTAGAGTATGACCTTGAGATAAAACCCACAAAACTGATCAAAGGTCAGGGCCTAGCTCAACTAATGGCTGAATCAAATTTACAAGCCCTTGACATAAACATGATAGATGCCTTGGATGAGTAGGAGGGATTGCCTAATCCCACTGTTGAGGAGAAGTTTCAGAACTCTCCTTGGTATTCTGACATTCTGTATGTTCTCACAAACCTCAATGCCCCTCCCGAACTATCAAAGACTATGGCCAGATTCCTAAAGCTAAAGGCCAGAAACTATTGCATTCTGAATGAATGTTTGTATTGGAAAAATACAAATGGCCTATTGCTTAAATATTTGCCTGAAACTAAAGCACAGAGGATTAAACAAGAGTTCCATGCAGGAGAGTGTGGAGGTCACCTGAGTTGGAAAGCCACTGCTAAAAAAATACTCAGAGCTGGCTATTATTGGCCCACACTTTTCAATGACATCCATAAAATGATAATTTTCTGCCACAAATGCTAGATTTTTGAAGGCAAAAGAAAGCTCCTCCCTCTACCTTTACAACCCATCACTGTTGAAGGTCCCTTTATGCAATGGGGCCTAGATTTCATAGGAGAAATACACCTTGCCTCTTCTGCACAACACAAGTGGATCCTAACAGCCACAGACTACTTCACTAAGTGGATAGAGGCCATACCTTCTAGGAATGCCACAGATTCTGTCATCATTAGGTTCCTAGAAGACCACATCCTCTCTCGGTTTGGCTGTCCAAGAAAAATAATCACTGATAATGCTGCTACTTTTGGGTCCAAAAAAATGGTGGATTTTTGTCACAGGTATCAGATAGCGCTCGGTCATTCAACTGCCTATTACCCACAAGGTAATAGGTTGGCTGAATCATCGAACAAGAGCTTGGTGACCATCATCAAAAAGCTGTTGGAAGAGAACAAAAAGTCATGGCATAACAAGTTAGTGCATGCTTTGTGGGCCGACAGGCTTACAACAAAGAAATCTATTGGCATGTCACCCTATCAGCTTGTCTATGGAACAGAAGCAGTGTTTCCTACCAGCCTTGGGGTACCAGTGTTTAAACTTGTCCAAGAGATACAGACAGAGGAAGACAACATGGTGAGGAGGATAAACCAAGCAATTCATCTCCAACAAACAAGGGAAGAAGTCTATAACAGAGCTTTGAAAGTTCAGGAAAATATAAAGAAGGTGTTTGACAAGAGAACCAAGGTTTCTGATTTCAGAATTGGAGATAAAGTGTTGAAGTGGGACTCAAGGAGAGAGGACAAAGGAAAGTACGGCAAGTTTGACAGTTTGTGGTAGGGTCCTTATGTCATCCAGGCCACTGTGGGTCCAAATGCCTTTTTTCTGCAAGATATGATGGTACGGAGCTGTTTGGGGGTCCTGTTAATGGCAGGATGCTCAAACATTACTACTGCTGATTTCCAATTTCCAGTTTCCATTTCCATTTTAAATACCATTGCTATGTTTTGTTTCCAAAGAAAAAGAGAAAATGTTTCAAAAAACAGAGAGAAAGGAAGGTTCAGACACGCTCAAAACATGAACCTCTGAAATGCAAAGAGTGGCTCTAACATGATCAAAACCTGAGCCAGCAAAAAAGAAAAGGATCAACTCTAACATGCCCAAAACCAGAGCTGAAATGAAGAAGAAGAAGGTGACTCTAACAAGCTCAAAACTTGAGTCACAAAGACAAGAAGGATGCTTCAAAATTTCAGATTTCAAGCCTTCCAGATTTTGTTTTCAGTTTTGGCAAAGAGCATTTTGCCTTATGCCTTGGATCCATAGCAAACTAGACTGTCTAATCCTAGTTTGGCTATTTTAAATTTATGTTGTAGAATGTAGAGAAGAAATCTGTTGGACAGTTTAATCCCAGCAGATATTAGATTAGGTAGAGAAACATAGGAGGCCAACAGTGTAATCTGGTCTCATGGAGAAATAAGGGTAGAAATAGAATAGGTTTATTTTCCTGTTTGTAAAAATTGATGATGTAAAGGGTCTGCTAGTCCAAATGCACCCTGAAGAAAAATGATAGGACTATGGTCTGGGTAGGTGGTAGTTTGGGAAGACCTCTCTGCTGATATAATGTCTTCATGATTTGTGGCGGCTAGTCTAAGAAAGAAAAGGGTGGTTCAAGCAGCAGACATCTGGCCTACACCAAAGATCATTCTCTAGATTCTTGACTCCTTCAAGAAGAAGCCATCCCCATGTGGAGCCACTGTTAGCCACCTATGAAATTTTTGTCAAGCAAACAGGTGGCTAAATTATTTTATGAGCCTTCAAGAGATACATTTCCCACGAAAATATCTCATCCTTGAAGCCTCTGTGTGCCCATTGCCTTTTTTAAAAGATCCTCGTTGTTGTTCCCATCCAAAAAGCCTCAATGCCTGTGAAAATTGTGCTCAGAAGGTCTCCCATTTGCCCTTGTACCTATGAAAACTTCCCCATTACCGATATTCTCCCACTCTTAAAGTTTTCCCCTTTGTTTCCCAAAATCCCTCCAAATCCCCTGAACTATCCATTTCATCCTTCAAAACAAGTGAAAACCCTTCATTTGATTTCAAATCCCCCCTTTTTTTCTTACCTCCACTGAAAGCCTCCTTTTGGCCTTAAAACACTGTCTCTAAGGCTTAAAAAACCCATTTTCCTCTTTAAACAGGCTAGCCCCTTCGGCCCAGCCCCAAAACCACTTCCCCACATGACCTGGGCACTAAAACCAAGCGCTAGTCGTAAAGTGCCTATCGCAATCGGAGAGTTGGAGCGGAGCGCATTTCCTTTGTAAATAGAAAATCTCTGATGCGATAGTTTTGTTAGTCCTTCGGCCTTTGAAGCAATCACCACCGTTGATCTAAATAGATCTAACGGTCCGCGCAAAGTCTTACCGTGCCTACCTCTTTCCTTTGTAAACCCTCCGGTGATGATCTCTGTCGTCAATTCACAGTTTAATCCAACGACCATCGCAAACTCGCATAATCGCTCATCGAAACTTTGTATTGTGTCACTTTTTGTTCCCTCTGATCATGGTCCAGCGATCCAATCTTGACCGTTGAATCCACAAGAATCGACGGTCAGGGTTGAATCGAGCTCTGCCCTTTTAACCTCTATCGTCCTTCCCCGATCAAATCCTATCCATCGATTCCCTTTTAATCCAACGACCCAGATGCAATCGCACCACCGCTCGTCAGGGTTTCGACCCTCCCATCGCTCCCCCTCCAATTAGACTGCAGTCGTCGATCTCCTCCTGAGATCTGACGGTCCTGATTGAATCGCCCTCCACCTTTGATCGAGGTCCCACCATGTCTACCCATTTCGTAGGTTTTCCGCGCATTTTCTACGTATTGTGTTCGAAAGCCCGAAGCTTGGGTTTTTTATTTTTAATATCGTATCATCCCGCCAAGCATTTAAATTTTAATGTTTTACATTAAAGTTGGTCTTTCCGGCCGATTTCCACAAACACTTTTCCACCATCTCACTGCATGTTCCCACCGCTTTCCATTTCATCTGTAGCCTTCGCTCCCATTGCGCTACCATCATCACAAGGATTCCACCACATCCACCCTTCCCCATGCATGGATTTCTTAACAGAGTTGTGTGTTTTGCAGGGTACAGGCGGTGGACGCCAACCTGGTTCACAATCACTGTTACGGTGGCACAGAACGAGAGAAAGACCATTTTTAGAGCCTGAAATTACAGAGAAGAGCCTGGGAAGTTACTGGAGCATGATTTTCATTAAAGGTACAGAGTTTAACGGTGCGAAACCTTTCCAGCGCCACCAAAGCTCTGTTTTCACTGATTGTGATAGTCAAAGCGGCGAAGAGTATTAGTACAGAGTTAAGGAGTTCTAATGCAAATTATTGAAGATATTAAGCCTTAATTCGGAGTTTTAAAGGCAAGATACCAAATTTAAGACCTCATGAATCGCACAGAAGGCCTAAGGCACACAAAACGATATATCAATGTCACCATCAGCAAAACGTTCTCTCCCATGAAAGGACAAGGTGCCCATACTGCTTTCATTCTATACCATGTCCCAGTGAAGATCTCTACCCTGACAACAGTCCTAATGCTACCAGAGCATTTGTTACATAGTATGGCAGACCTCATAGTTTGCATCTGCTTTTTGTTTATTCACCAAAAGTATTGCAGAGTACCACAACCGAGAGTACATCACGAACATACCTAGAGTAAATTTCAGCCTGTCGAAGACCCCTCTTTCACCCAAAGAGTACTGAAGATTAATGCATAGACATTAAAACAGAATGGGCCTCGAGCCCCCTTTCCTACTCTGTTTAATGTTTCATTTAGTGTTTCATCTACCTCCTCTGCCTCTTTTTCAGATATAAAAACTCATGAGAAAACATTATAGGTTGTTGTTGATCGGATATCTATGAACTGAAAACTGTTTCTCTTAAGACATGTTCTCTGTGTAAAGTTGTAAGATAGGCTGAGGAAGATGTTTTCAGACTGAAAACCAAGCTGTTGGGAATGTTGTACATGACCGGTGTTTCTCTTTAATATGACAAGCACATTTCTTTGGATCCTGATTTAAAGCAACGGTGATGTTTCCTTATCTTTGTCTTTGTTTTACCTCATAGTTCATTACATTTCATTTCTTCTGGCACACATCAGAAATCTGGCATATGATTTATCCATGTTAGGTACCCTATGTTTCTGCTCTCCCTGCCTTCAATGTTTTCTGCGGAGTGTGTTATCTGAGGATTGATTTCAAGCTAATTTAACCAGTGTAGTGGTCAAATACATACTGCTAGCTGATGTATGAATTAACGAGTCTGTTCTTAGATGTTCTTGTTAGGCTTTAATTGAATGAATTTGGATACTGGGAGTCTAGAATTCCGTCTCTGTCTCACTAGGGTCCTTTTCAATTGATTAAACCTTTCTAAGTTCCCTTAAGTTGGAGGCCGAAGCATTGAGAGTTCAAAGTCTCTCTCTGATCTCAGTTTTTCACCTTTGTGTTCTAAAACCTTTAATGTTTCCTTGTCTGAAGAGTTAACCTTTGGGTCTTGGGTCGCAGCTTTTCCAACGGCATGTCCTGTCCCTCGATCTGATTCCTGAAGGTCACCTTGGAGGTTTCCTTGCTTTCACCTTCTTTCTTGCCTTTTCACACTACACTATCATGAGATAAAAATATTTCGGTGAAAATCACATCAGAATAGATTTGGTCGACGCGTTTCGAACCAGCCAGTGTGGTTCATCATCAGGACAAGATGGAAAATCTGATCAATAAACCCCTTTAAATAGATCTTAAAGCTCCAACTAGCCGTTTGTAAAATAACGGTTAGTTTGATTCAAATCAAAAAATATATAATAGTTTATTTATTAACAAAGAATAAATCCCATGATTAATGTTTAAAATCTGAATTTTATATATTTACATTTATTTTTAATAAAAATAATAGTTATTAATCTAATATAATTTTGAAGAATAAAATAACTATTTAATATTTAAATATATATATATTTTTTTTATATAATAATTATTTATTTTTTCTTATTATTATTAGTTTTTATATCAAATAAATTAAATGTTAAAATAATTAAATACTATTTATAGTATAAACAACACTATCATCTTTAAGATCCAATGCTCTAGATGACTAGCCCAACTGAAAGCCTGCATATTGGATAGCAAGTAAAACCTTTCCTGACTCCATTGCCCAATGGTCTCGAGTGTTCTCTGAGTTGTCTCTCCTTTGCCTAAAATCCTCTTTGTTCATCCTTGCCTTATATTGAAACCTTCCTTTCCTGATTCCCAACAACCAAACAAAATCAAACAAACAAAACCGAGCCTTATAACTAGCCTAATATATTAACTCAGAGCTTCAAAGATATAAGACTTTGCCTGCATAGAGAGATCCCTCTCTGGACCCAGGAGGGCTAGATCCTAGGGTCTGAAAGTGGTTTTGATGTTGTCTCATCTTTTGGTCTTGCCAATCTGGCCAAAACATGGGAACCCCAACAAGTTTAACATGGAGAGTTGCAAACCCATGGATACTCCTCTTCCAGGAAACTGGAGGAAAGGGGATGTTATTTCTGGAGAGGTAGTGGATGCTATTGTCTATCAACAGCTAGTGGGTTTGCTAATGTATCTAGTGAACATGAGACCAGAAATTTGCTACACAGTTAACCAGCTGAGTCATGTGATCAGGAGTTCATAATTTTTTCTCAAAATTCAAAGTTACAAGATTGGGTTGAAATCAATATGGTTGGGTAGATCTTGTCTTCCTGATTCCGGTGCCACGAACGGTTCGAAAAACCGATGTCGTATGAGGGAGATATCGCGTTCTAATCGAAATGCCAAATAGGTAAAATTGCGACAGTTTGACCAGGTTTGACTAGGATTCAAAGTCAGCAAAATGGAATGTATAGTCAACAAAAAAAGAATATTCTTCATAATATTCCTTTCTCAAAACCAATCACAGAAGGACAAGTGTCAGTTTTTTATTCGTGGTATGGTTTGGAGGAGCCAATTATAGGGCACTACGTGGCTAGCCCTGAGGTCGCCATGTGGCCCTGAAACTGCACACTAAAATTTTGCGAGGGTCCATAGGAATCGACCCCCAGACCTCCCACTGGGTGCGCGCACGCCTTACCATCCGAGCTACACGAGTTAATTAACCTTCATAGGATGCAGGTTGTATTTAAGTTTTATTGCAATAATGGTTGGGGGTTGGGAACCGCCGGCAGTCCTAACCCGCCATTGGTTCCACGTTTTATTGTCACATGGAAAACAAAAAACAATAACACCGCACGATTAATGCAATACCCGATAGCTCAACCCCGGTTCAAACATTAAAACCACAGTTTAATGCAGAGTGGATAAGCGCTCTGACGGTTATGTAACCCACGGTTTGTGGGTGCGCATGTGGCCACCACCCAACCGAAACACTTAATAAAATGGTCAATTCGGCGGAAATGTTAGCGGGCACACCTAAATTGGTGGGTATGCCATTTTTAACTCCAGTTAAGTAGAGTTCTCCACTTTTAGTGGAGCTTTCCTAGGTGAAATTGGGCAAAAGAGTAGGAGACTCAATTTTCGCCCATTCTGAGTGAATGAAGAATCATTTTTTACTAATTGGAGCATTTTGGAGCCATTGGTGCAGAGAAAACAACCATTAGAGTACTGTAACTACATGTAATAGCAAAATTTTGAGCATAATGAAAGATTGACAAGTCATTGGGAGCTAGACCAGCAGATGTAGCCCAGGAGGGGTGAATTGCTTCATCATGCTTGTTCTGTAAATTTCGTGTGGTGACTTATTTCTTTGTATTACACTATTGTTCAGTGTTATTTAAGCTTTTTGTATGCTTTAAATTCAATAAAAATCATCTGTAATTCATGGTCAAACTCCTTAAACCTTATGCAAACTAATGAGGCAATTATGCACATGTTTTTAAAACTGAAAGACACTTAGCACAACAAAACTAATACAATCATTTCAGATCATCAAGCTATGGTTAAGCCTACCAAGATTTTTTGGAAGGCGGGGAAGGATGTCCTGAGATACCCGAGGGGCACATCAGAGTATAGTATATGGTACAACGAATGGAGTGAAGTTGCATGGCTTCACGGATGTAGATTGGGATGGAAGTCCATCGGACATAAAGAGCACATCAGGGGGGATCCTTAGCATTGGATTGAAAATAGTTTCCTGGTACAACAGGAAACAATGATCCGTTGCACTCAGTTTAGTGGAATTGGAATACATGACAGCAAGCCAAGCTGCATGTGAGGCTATCTGGATGAGAAATATCTTGGTTGGTTTGTTTGGTTCTCAGATGGATCCGACATTGATTCATTGTAATAATCAGAGTTGCATTAAACTCTTGATTAATCTTGTGTTTCATGATAGGCCCAAGCATATAGATATCTAGTACCATCATCTCATATATTGTGTGCAGAGGAGGATCATGTTGATTCAGTACATTCCCACGAAAGATCAGGATGCAGATATCCCGACGAAGGCGCTCACCAGGAGCAAATTTGAATACCATATAGACAAGATTGGGGTGAAGGATAATCCCTTTCTTGTTGAGAGGGAGTGTTGAGATTCAACAAGAAGATTTAGCACCCACATTAGTGAATTAAGCACCTACACTAGGGTGGGGCCCACAGGGCTATTTTTGGGTGCATGCCTATTTTTATTATCCCTTAATTTAGATGGACATTAAACTGTAATCTATTCTCAATGTGGACATGAAATAGTTAACTGAAGTGGAAAATTCAGTTAGCTACTGAATTTCGAGTTAGAGGTTGGTTGGTGAGACATGCATAGTAATTCTAGTTGTAACAGAGTTTGAAGTGTAGTGGTGCATGAGTTAGTGCAAGTTATATATCAGTTTAACTTAGTTAAGTGAGTTAAAATAATTTGTGCTAGTTGTAACTGAAGATAAAATAGTGAGATATATAGTGAATTAAATATTAATTAATTCACAATCAGTGATCTCACATGCAACTAAGGATTTACTATTATTAGCTGCATGCATGTCAGATCCAGTGGAGACCCAGTTTAGTTCTAGGTGAAAGGGAAGTTGACTATTAGTTGTGACATTATCCTCTTGCACACATGTAGGAAAACACTCATTGGATGTGCCAATGATACTTGCACAGTCAAGGCAGGCAGGATTGCATCAATTTAGGGATTGCATTCAACGGGGATTGCGGAGTGAAGGCAGACTGTCTGAAGACAGTAAATTGGCTAAGGAATTTGCCAATTTTTGTATGACAGTATGAGACAATTAGTTGATGTACTGAGGGCTCTTGTGAGAAGAGTTTTGTATGTAATTGTTTCATGATCCATGATATAATATACAATAGAAGATAGTGGGGTTTTTAGCTGTAAGCTTTCCCCGAGAAATTATATGTGTTGTGTGTGATTGATCTTTCTTCATGTTCATGTGATGAGTGATTGTGTTTTTAATTCCACAAAATATTTGTAGAAGAGATTTAGTATTTAACTTTAGCACATTGTTATATCGGGTGAATCCAAGATATACATGCTTGTTGTATAATTTCTACGTGAATGACATGTAGAACCCTATCAATGAAAGTGTTAAAACTAATGAGTGATAACATAATGTAGGACGGAAGCAGTAGGTTTTCTAGTTAAGTGACAATTATGTAGCAGAGAGTTTTCTTAGAGAATAGTTTCAAATTTATTAATAATCCCAAGAGGCACTGTACAAAAATCTAGTGCCACTTCTCCTAATCCATCAAGCTATAACTACCCAGTTTTAGACACAACAAATTTGAACAATCACTGAATTGTTGAAAAATTGGAAATATCAGCAATAGACATTATGCATTCTGAGCAAAGTCTAAGGGTTTCATTTTCGATATTCAAATCATAGGAAGGTTGTAATGTCAATGTTGTTGTGGCTCAAATGGTGGTTGCGTCTACCTCCATTGAGAAGTGTAGCAACAATAGATTTGATATTAGCATCTACATCCTCAGAAATATCATCTTGCAATGTCAATGATGTTGTGGCTCAAATGGTGGTTGTGTCTACCTCCATTGAGAAGTGTAGCATCAACAGATCAAATATTAGCATCAAAATCCTCAGAAGTATTAACAATAATTGGGTATGTTTTTTTTTTTTTTTGTTTAATCTCGACTACGTTTTTTATTTCAACTACATTTGCATTCTCTAGACACAAACAATATTTAATGGGATTAGTTAAATTTCTTGATCATGAGTTTTCATTGCTGAGAAAAAGGGACATGAAAATACAAATCCCTGGTTAAATATTTGGGAGGAAATATGGAAATCCCTAAACAAAACAAGATTTCAGTTCATTTCTATCTTCCACGTACTTTCGATTAAAGTCTATTTGTTTCAGGTATTGATAGTTTGTGTGTTGCAGGCTGCCTCATTCACAAAGGGATTTTCCTCAGTTGTTCGAATGGTGGATTCTGAGTGGTTTGAAGGGATTTTCCTTAGTTGTTCGAATGGTGGACTCTGGGTGATTTGAAATGCACTGCGAAAATATCAAAGCAAGTTCCCGGCGTTGGGCCATTATTAGTGTGCGAAGGATATACTTGGAGGCAAAAATAAGGACAAATTATCATACTGTATTATATGATTCCATGGACGGGAAGCATATAATTGCACTAGGGAAGTGGAAAAGTGTAGATGTTGTGTGTTCTACGTTGAGTAAGCCAAATGGCTACTTTGCAGAAACATTTTGGAAGAGTTTAGGAGTGATGATTGCTGAGTTGTATATGCTTCAAAGAAAGATTGAGGAAATATGTCTAATTTGAAAGATTGGGGAAATATGTCTGATTTTTCTCACATCCGTTTTTAGTTGTTTGGTTTCGTTGTGAGGGATTTGATGTTCATGGGTGCAATAGGTTTTGGAATGCAACAGATAAGTTCTGATCTATACTCCATATCTAAAACTTCAAGGTTTGTGAATGAGATGCAACATATTGGTTATCATCTAGACTCCATATCAAAGAGTTCAGGTTCGTAAATGAGACAGAACAGATCATTTATGATCTATACTCCATATCTGAGACTTACAGGTTCGTAAGTTAGATTTGAAAATGAGATGGAACAGATCATTTCTAGTCTATACTCCATATGTGAGACTTCCATGTTCGTAAATTAGATGCAACAAATTAGTTCTCATCTAGACTCCATATCCGAGACTTCAAGGTTCGTAAATGAGATGGACTTTGTGCCAAGCATGAGAAAATAAGTAAGCTCTTGCACGGGGTGACATCTCAGGTGACACTATTGGGATTCGGGCGACAGCCGTTGAAGACGACAAATCTCAACAGTGTCACCAACAAGAACCCCACAATAAAATGCCTATTGGCATAACTAAAAAAAAAATTACAATAAAATTATTTTAAATGGTGAACGACTCTAAAAAATTGAACTTTAAATTGATTGATTGGTGGTACCATTAATGCTTATGAACTTTCATTGCCTCCTAGATTGTTTATGAGGATTTGAGCTTTTACCTGAATATTGGGTGGAATTAATTGTTAGCTCATTAAAGTTTTTATATATTTGAGTGGAAATGAGATGATAGGCCCCGTGGTAATTATTATGAACTTTCACTCTTGGTAAATTGTATACAAGGATTTGAATTAGAGTTGTTTCTTTTGGGTATAAATTAGTTTGGAAAATAGTAGAAATTTTGGCTTGATTTTTGTCAAAACAGGGTAGAAATTTTGGGAAATGGATTACAACTGTCAAATTTCAGGATTATGGGTGTTTAATATATTTTTGATGGGACTAAATCCATTTCCAACATAAAAACAATTCAAACACTCATCATATTTTTTGGAAAAAAAAAATCCTGAACCAAAAATAACTTTCTTACGGCCTCCATAAACAACGCCTTAATAAAAGTGGATGGTTTTGGAACATATTTTTTGGGAAAAAAATCCCCGAACCAAAAATAACTTTCTTATGTCCTCTATAAACAACGCCTTAATAAAAGTGGATGGTTTTGGGAAAAAATCCCTGAGTAAAAAATAACTTTCTTATGGCCTCCGTAAAAAACACCTTAATAAGAGTGGATGGAATTAATTATTATTCAATTAAAGGTTTTATATATTTGACTGGAATCATCGTGACCTCGAGTTCAAGGCTCATTTTTCATAGTATAAGTTTAAGGTCATGGTCCTTTCATGTGTTTGGTTTTCTCATAATTAATTTATTATTATTATTATATAATTATGTTGATAGGCATTATATTGTGGGATTGTTGTTGGTGACACTGTTGAGATTCGTCATCCTCAACAGGTGTCGAATCTCAACAACGTCAGACAGGTGTCGAATCTCAACAGTGTCATTCGTGTTGAATCTCAATAGTGTCATCCCATTTACGTTGACTAATTATCTCCAACGAGCTTGACTAATTCTCTCTAGCACGTCACGTTTAAGCCTACAAGACTCGAGCTTGGCATCTTCCGGATTGTCATTAGTGAAGCCTACAAGACTCGAGCTTGGCATCTCCTAGACTGTCATTAGTGATGCAGTTATTGTTGCTATGTTTCTTGTCATTCTCCGCAACCAATGGGAACACTAAGGCCGTTGTTAGCTGTGGTTGTGCCAGGGGTTCTTGATAATGTTGTCGGTGTGGCCGGGGAGGAGGCACGCAACCATAGGCCACTTGTTTCCATGGCGTGCATGGGCTTGTATGATGGTGGAGTATTCATGTGTGTTGAAAGGGCGGTTCTCTACCTGGGGGTGCAACATCACCACCGTAGCCTACAAGATTTCCCCCAACATCCTAAAATTCCTCTGCTAATCCTAGACCATGAAGTCCTTCTGCTAATCTGAGACCAGTTTCATGGCCTGTATTTCTCCACCAGCTTGTGTTGTGATGTGTCCTCCTCGAGGCTCCACGACCCCTTGATCCGCTCCGCCACTCGTACAACCCTGCAACTACCCAAACCTCTGCATCGATAGACAACTTATTAACACCGCTCGATCTATGGAAAACTATAAAATATGTGGCAATGGAGCATATGTACTATTGGTTTCTCCTTAGGGAGTAATCTATGAGGTTAGTAATTTTATGAGCCTACTACAAGTTAACCCTTTTTTATAAGTCAATCTTACTATGATGCTAACAATACACGTGTCTTTTGGTCTAAAAAACATGAAAGCTACCTACTAGCCAGCTATGCCTATTTTTCTCATGACATTATCCATAAGATCATCGAGTCATATGTAAATAATCCCTATTACATTATGACCATCCTTAATACTTATGTACCATGCTCCCATGCCTGTGTGCTTACAAGAGTCACTTAAACTTGGTCAAATGTTCCTTTGGTGTGACCTTGGGTGAGTTGTTAGGTTTTATTATATTTTGATGTGGCATTGAGATTGACAAGAATGGATTAAGCGGGAAGAGACGAGATTTAAAATCCTATCATTGAGCTCAAATACCATACTAAAGGAAAGAGGGTTTCGGTAGGCAGCTAAGAGTTATCCCTTGACAGCTGGTCCTCCCAGAACCCCACATATTTTTATTTGTAGCTCGGGCTTATAGTTGGTTAGGTAGAAAACATGTTCGACCAATAACAAAAACAACAAAAAAGAGGCTCGATCTTTTAATCGAGCGTGATATCCTAAGTGAATTGAGTGAGCACTCAATCAAGAACACTGATATTTGTGATATGATTGCTAAAGAGCTTTTTACTTGGACTTGTAAGAGTTGATAGAAGGTGGCCACATTGGGGTTAAGTCATTACCCTAACTCCCACCTGCCAAATCTCCACTTCCAAAAAGTTGTATATGATCTCAATTGTCTAGAATGCTGCCAGATCATTATATATACCTTGGGATATAAAGGACGGAGTTGTCTACCGAGCCCGTGAAATAGCTCGGACGACAAAGAATTGCCGGAATCCGGTCAACTAAAACTCGAAAAATCATGTGCTTGGAGTGTTTAGAATCCATTTTTGATGTTGGAAATGGATTCAGAAGTATCAAAAACCCGTAGGGCACTCAAAATATTAAAGTTTAACAACTATAAACAAGACTTTGGGCAAATCTTTGCTGGATTTTCTGAAAAACATTGCTGGATTTTGGGTGAAAACACGGCCTTTTTAGACTACGCGTATAAAGGACTATTGACACGTTCACCCATGCATGATTTTTTGAAATAAAACATGTATAACACATGTCACTGCCACTGTTCATGTAAATATTTACATATAAAATAAAATTAGCCTCATATAAAAGCATGGTCGACGATATATTGATCGACATCCATAACCTGAATCATTCATACATGCCCCACTCGAAGTACATTAATATGGTATACCAACACAAGCTACGTATGATATGAGGTAAGTGTCAGTGAAGCTCGTTCAATGCGGAAAATACGTTGAGGTTAGTCAGATTTAGGTGCAAATAATTGGGTAGTATAGGAATTTGTCTACCGAGCCGGTGAAATAGCCCGGACGGCAGAAAATTTCCGGAATTCGGTCAACTAAAAAACAAAAAATCAGGTGCTTGGAGTGTTTAGAATCCATTTTTTATGCTGGAAATCGATTCAGCACTATCAAAAACCCTTAGGGCACTTAAAATATTAAAGTTTAACCACTGTAAACAAGATTCTGGGAAATTTTTGCTGGATTTTCTGAAAATCATTGCGGGATTTTGGGTGAAAACGTGGCCTTTTTAGACTACGTGGTAGTATAGTATGTATTGCAGATGTAGATCGTACAATTTAAATTTGCAATCAAAATGGGTGGGCAGTTTATATGTAAGTAACTTGGCGTTTATTAGACCTACAATGTCTAAAATTGGCGATAATTTTTTTTTTTTTTTAAGTTTTTTTTTTTTTTTTTTTTTTCAATTAACATCAAAGCTTATAAAGTGCAGGTTAAAGTTATATGCATTTAATATCTTCTTAAACATTTATATTAATATCTTTCTATCAATCCATGTGCAAGGCATACCCTCAGATTGGATGGAAAAGAACTGCCTAAATCCAATTTTTGGATTTCGCTAGTGGTGAATTTGTCAATATTACATATTTGAATATATATTTCTTTGTAGATCTTATAATTAACTTTATCCCTCCTCCATATTATTATACAATTTATCATAACCATTTTACAAATCTCAAAGATTAAAAATACAAAGAATGTCTTATCTCTTGTGATTGTAACAACATTTCTAGTAGTATATGCATGTCATTATAAATTCATTTGTAGTAGAATATAATTATAATTCCATTTATAACAGAATATCCCTATTCAATTTTAAAATTAAACATCCTAATTTAAACTTATGCTTTTGCCAACATACCTCTCGAAAATTGCTTCTAGTTTAGTTTTGAGTTCGATGATAGAAATATGATTGCGCCGAGAGGCACATCTATAGCCCAATTTGACACCGATGTCAGGTGGGTCATTGTGCCGAGAGGCGCATCTACAGCCCAATTTGACCCTGATTTCAGGTGGGTCATTGCGCCGAGAGGCGCATCTACAGCCCAATTTGACCCCGATGTCAGGTGGGTCATTGCGCCGAGAGGCACATCTACAGCCCAATTTGACCCCGATGTCAGGTGGGTCACGTCCTCATACAAAATGTCGGCTTAAGTTTTAAATTAAAATAAAAAATAAAAATTAAGTGTCGGGTTAACAAATAAATTTTAACAATCATATAAATAAACTATTTTTTTTTTTTAAAACAACTTAGCTTGATAGATCCTGCTCATCTACAACCCAGTATCCATCATAAACCATTTCTACAAGAGAGACAATGGTTGTGATATGAGGTGTCAACCATCTCAACGTTGTCAATATTAGGGTTTCTTATCAAAATTGTTTTTCCAGCCAACAAAAAAATAGCCGCAAAGATTGCAATCTGAAAATCCCACAATTAATAAATCAAAATGATAGAAGGAAGCCATTAAAGAGTCTCGAAGAAATTAAAAACAATATCCTGATACTTATAGTTTCGCAGAACAGAGAAATGGGCCTAGATTTGCTGCTAAGAGAACCATACAAGCAACATTAGCAGAATGCCAAAAAAATGCAACGAAATTAAGAAAGAAACGTGATAAAAATAAATAAAAAATCTTTTTACTTTGTTACCTGTGATAGGGGAAGGAAGAGTGAATTAAGTTTAGCAACAACGCAATGCTCGAACACCACATCTGCAATCATAATTGGACGACAGTTGTGTTAGCAGCTTAGAAATTTGAGCTCTAAGCGAGACTACCAAAATTATAATGGAAGAGGGTAACCATAGTTACATGTAATGTCTATGCAGTAATCGTAAAAAAATTATGGAAGTTTGAGTTAGGGTTTGAAGAGTCATGATAGAACTACTCTCGACAGAATGAGAAGTGAAAATGAGATTTAGGAGTGCAGAGGGGGTGCGAGGTAGTTCCCCCAAAAGGACCCTCCAAGCCACAGAGACCGTCAGAACAAACCCCAGAATTTCCGATGATGGATCTTTTGACGTGTGCCATCGCCAAAGGAAGCCACATACAGGACTCGAGTATTCTGGAATTTAATTACAAATATGCTTGAGATCTTAATTGGTAACTAAAGAAGACTATAACCTCCACTCTCTTAGGATGGCGAGGGAGAAATGTGAATGTCAGGCATGGAGCTGAAGAGGTAGTCATCTGGATTTGATGTTGAACGAATATTACAAGATTTGGATGCTAATTGGTTTGATTTGGATGCAGATGCTATTCTCACTCCTAGCCAAACACCTGTTAGGTCTTAAACCGGACAAAAAACTGGAAAAGATGAAACAAAATTTCTTTGTTATGAGTAATGGATTTTTCAGTTTATCGTTGAACGTACCTGGCACAACTTTCCACAAAAGCATGCAGGTAATATAAACGTGTTTCCACACAACCTCCAAGGTAATAGTAAATACTCGGTTTTCGGATGTGATTGAATCTCGAGGATTAGTAGTGATGGATTAATCTAATGGTTTAGAGTGCAAGCTCATGACCCTTGGCCCGAATTTCCTTGAGTGCACATGACTGAACAATTTGCACCGTCTACTTTTATTCCAAACTTTTGTTTTAGCTACTAAATAATTGTGTTAGGTTTGTATGTTGGTTTCAATTATTGGTTCGTTGTGTCGATGGTCATTTAATTACATCAATGGAATGAAAACAATTTCTTCGATGATTTAACAACATCATTTTAGTTATCTTTTAGAATCTACACGAGATTACCTGAATCTCCATGGTTCACATAATCTTTGAAATCACCACGGTTTTAATATATTATATTTATTGGTTCGAATGCGAATTATGCAATTACATAATGGTAAGTTCTCACTTGGGTTCACCAAAACTTCCAGAAATATTTTCCACTTACTTTGGCTATCACAACTATTGAAGGAGACTCATCTATTGATGAGGTGTCAACCATCTCAACATTGTCAATATTAGGGTTTATTATCAATGGAGGAGAACGAGTTATTTTTTGGTGGGAGTATGAAAATTTTCATTACATGGTAGTCTTTCACTATTTATGTGATTGACACCTGTATGGTGAAGCAGAGATTGAAGAAACTATAATTTAAAAGCATGCTTATAGGAAATGCAGACAATACTCTTTTTGAAAGATAGCAAGGAAAATTTGTAAAATGTGTTTCGTAATTGATTCTTCATAAAATTACTCAATAATGCCTTTTACTTTTGAATTGCGTTATAGACATAGAAAGAGTTACAGAAGTTAATGGAATAAAAAATCCATATAGGTTATCATTTTAGATTTTAATCATTTGTCAAATTTAATTTTGTATGAAAGCACTCACTATAGAAACCATTATCTACTAGCTGGAAAGGGCGAGAAAACATTATGCATTAGAAAATAGTAGAAAAAAAGATGAAAATAAATATGGATATTTACTATTTCCACTGAAAAAAAGATGAAAATTAATTTCAGTGTAGATGTTGATTTCTAATTATATTTGACTATTTCCACTAAATAAATAAAGCCTCTTTTTATATTTACTCCATAAACCTCTTTATATTTACAATAAGTCAAAAAAGAAGTTTTATTTAGGTGAAACCTATATGCCAAATACCATGGGCCAAATTATTATTAATACCATGGGCTAAATACCATATTTATAAAAGAGCTATGGTAAATAAATAAATCAATATAAAAGAGGTATAAAGAGGCATGATAAATATATAAAAACATATCAAATATCATTATAAATCAACATCTAATTATATACCAAGTCTATGGGCCAAATACCATTGTAAATAAAAGAGGTATGGTAAATAAATAAAACCTATTTTTTTATATTTACTCTATAAATCTCTTTATATTTACCAACGCTCAAAAAATAGGTTTTATTTAGGTGAATCCTATAGGTCAAATACTATGGGCCAAATTATTATTAATATCATGCCAAAAAAACCATTATTATCCCTAATATTAATATCAAAATATTAATAATATTATTATTATTATTAAATCTAATATTCATATTAATATTATTATATTTAATAACTTTAGATTAATACAATATTAAATTTTCTATATTATTATATACATTAATGTATCATGATATATATTAACTCTAGATATATATGGAAGGGAAGAACAAAGACATAGAGTGATAGAGGTGGAGACATAGAGGGAGTGAGAAGGGAGAGATGGGGATAAAATCAAGGAGAGGGGAGAGGAGGAATGAAGAGAGAGAGGGAGAGGAGTGAGAGAGGTAGAAAAGGGTACGCAAGGAAGAGGGAGACATAAATATGGAGGGGGGGGGGAGAGGAGGAGAGAGGGATGGAGATAGTGAGAGGATTGGAGGGCAGAGAGAGAGAGAGAGATAGAGAGAGAGTTATGGGGGAAGAGAGAGGATTAGAGGGAAAAGAGAGAGATGGGGGAAGAGAGAGGGAGGTAGGAGAGGAAGGGAGAGAGAGGAAGGAAGAGAGAGAGAGGAGAAGAGAGGGAGGGAGATAGGAGGAGAGAGGGAGGGATAGAGAGATGGAGTTGGAGGGAAGAATAAATACATAGAGAGCGAGAAGTGGAGAGAGAGAGGAAGTGAAAAGGGAGAAATATAGAGAGTGTGTGTATGTTTTGGGGTGAGATAAATTGAAAAATGAGAGATGGAGGGAATGGGGGGAGAAGGAGAGAGGGAGGGATATATTGACAGAGTTGGAGGGTGAAGAGAGGGAGAGAGAGGGAAAGAGAGAGATATAGACATGAAAGAGAAAGGGAGAAAGGGGAAGGAAGAGAGAGAGGATGTGAGAGAGTGGAGAGAGGGAGGGAAAGAGAGATGGAATTGGAGGGGGGAGAGAGGGAAGACGATTTATTTCACTAGATGCATTGATTTCATTGTGGATGGTGATTGCTAATCCTATTTGATTTCTTGCACTATATGCATTGATTTTAGTGTAGATGTTGAGAGAGAGAGAGAGAGAGCAAGAAAGAGGATTGGAGAGAGAGGAAGGACAAGAGAGAGGACTTGAGAGAGAGGAAGAGAGTGATGGGGGAAGAGAGAAAATTGGAGGGAAAATATATATACACAGACGACGATTTTTTATCATGCATTGATTTCAGTGTAGATGACGATTTTTTATCCTATTTGATTCCTTGCACTAGATGCATTAATTTCAGTGTAGATGTTGATTTCTAATTATATTTGACTACTTCCACTAGATGCATTGATTTCAATGTACATGATTTCTAATCGTATTTGATTGCTTGCACTAAATGCATCGATTTCTGTATAGATGGTGATTTCTAATCCTATTTGATTGCTTGCACTAGATGCATTGGTTTCAGTGATGTTGGTTTCTAATATATTTTTTTTTTCTAAGTAAAAGTAGTCTATTAACAGTAAAAGTAATGTACATCGGGCCGAAGCCTTAACATTGCCCAGTGCTGAGGCATTTTAGACAGACAAAATAGAGTATGAGACTGCCCTTCGGGAGGGAAACCAGCCTGTAGAAACCACCATAAAAAATCCCACGCAGGGGATCGAAATACTGAGTGTACTGAAGACTGTCATTAACATATGCCCAAACATGACTAAAAACAATAGAAAAGTCAAAAACATGCCCACTGGAGAGGGCAGAAACATAGAGATAAAACCATAAATGAAAGGCAAAATTACTCATCAGGAGCCACTTGCTCGATCTTGCACCCGTAGTCGTCCGGTTCATAACTCTCGTTGGGCATGTCTTCGACCACAGTCCTGGAGGGTGGAGAGACCACCAGTTCTGCCTGATCGTGTCCTATGCCACCCTGCAAAACTTCCTTGCTATCGCTGGGCTGACCCTCCGGACCCTGACGCGCTTGGTCCTGCTTAGTGTTGTCGTTAAAGCCCGGCCCATCTGAAGGATTCTCAGCCTTCTCTTCCTGGGGCTCCTCAAGAAACACAACCGAAATGGCAACAGAGACTCTCGGCCTATTGAGGGAGCAGTCAAACGAGAAAAGGGCAGTGTGGGATTGAGCAGGAAGTGCAGAGGATGAAGGAGAGTCCAATCTGCGGCCCGAACGGAGCAAACGACCATGGAGAAGACGGGGAAGGCTATCCGAGGGGGAAGAAATATCAGAAGGCGAGCTCGAGGAAGAAGGCGAACGCCTCACATTGCCTCCGGTGGACCCGCGCCTACAGCACATTCTTTGCCTAAGGCGAGGCATGCTTGCAGCGGAATTGGGGCTAAAACTCCAGGGAGCCGAAGAGGTGATAGGGGGCTGCGTCAGATAGGAATTCAGAAAGACAGATGCTGACATGCAGGAACCAGAGAGCGAGAGATGAAGGCTATCCCCGAGGTCCAGACAGCAGTTGATGCGGCTTCTCTTGCCAGTGTAGGTGCGCTTGTTTGCAATTCCAGTAGCCGGATGGCACCTCCAATTCACCGGCGCAGGGGAAGACGGGTCCATAGCTTTTAACAGTTCGTCGCTGGGGCGGGAGATCAACTGTAATCAATGGCAATTAAATTGAACCGGAGGTGGATCCATAACACCGCAGTCGAGACTGCATCGAGGATCGTCTACCTGTTTGTGATGTGCGCCCAGATTAAATGCAATTAAAACCAGCATTAACATAACTAAGGTGGGAGTGACGTTCCTCTTACGGGAAGGCAGGTGGCCTCCCGTCCGGCATAACCTCCGTCCCATCACCTTCGTTGATCGCGCTAACACCCGCATCTGGGAGATCTGCCTCATGTTGAACCAGATTTTGGCATTTCTGTCTTTGTTCATTGTTCTGGATTATGTCGAGCGTCCCTGTAATGAGATTGTGCTCACAATCTACACCCAGGTTGGCAAGAAGATCCGCAACTTTGTTGCCATCTCTTCTAGTATGCTTGAAGAGGAGGGCACGATTGTTGTGAAGCCATCTCTCAATTTCTTTCAAACGGGCCTCCAGGCGCTAACTGCTAGCAATTTTTTGTGCCTGAGCCCCATTAAGGAGTTGGGTGGCCATATTGATGAGGATTTGGGAGTCTCCCTCTATCTCTAGAGGACGCAACCCCTTCTGTTGAGAGAGGAGAAGCCCTTGCCATAATCCTTTCAGCTCCGCCGAGTTGTTTGTATCCCATCCAATACTTCCCAGGTAGACAACTATGGAAGCTCCTGTGTAGTCCCTTATGATGCCGCCGAAGCCACCCTTGCCTGGATTCCCTTTTGAAGCACCATCGAAGTTGAGCTTGTAGGTGTTCTTAGGAGGAGGAGTCCAAGAGGTTGAGGAGTTGTCGGTTTTGGGGCTTGAGTGCTTCTGCTTTCCAGGTGGAAGCTGAAAACCCCAGTTCTCCCAGATTGCTTTTTCTTTAGCTAGAGTGGGGTAGTCCTCAGGGCTCCAGGACTGCAGAGCTAGGGTTTCAGTGAGATTGAGACAGTATTTTCTCCAGATTATGTCTACTGAAGTCCTTTGATCCTTGAAGATGCGTTTGTTTCTCTCTTTCCATATAGTCCATAGGAGGAGGCCAGGGATGATTCTCCATAGTTGATTAAGAATTTCACTCTTGAAAGGATTGTGATGCCAGTTGCGGATGGAGCTTATTATATCGGTGTCGAATCTGCAATTCCTTTGGCATCGGAAACTAACTTTCTCCCACAATTGGGTAGCCAAAGAGCAGGAGAAGAGGAGATGCTGTTGTGTTTCCTCATTCTCACAGCAGATGGGGCAAATTGAGGGGCCGTGGAAGCTTCTCTTCCGGAGATTATCCCATGTGAGAATTCGTTGATGGCCAAAGAGCCAAAGGAATAACGTGACTTTAGGCCATACCCCTGTACTCCATATTTTACTCCAAAGAGGATCCCTGGGCACAGGATCAAAGCTGATGATCTTGTAGGCTTCCTTAGTGGAAAAAATACCTTTGGGAGTGTGTCCCCATCTGAGAATGTCCCTGTCATTCGATATTCTGATGCATCTAGTTTTGAGTTTAGTAGCGATAACATCTCTGGCCTGCTCATCTGTGTTCCTTATTATTCCTGCTACCTGTTTCCATTGCCTGTAGCCGTGCTCAGCGGTTTCCTCCCATTATTGCTGAATAGTTTCTAACTGTTGCATGTCCCAATCTGGTCCCGTTGAAGGACTGTAGGTGTTGGTGAGTTTAGGCAGTTGTTCCCATGAGTCCGTCCAGAATCTGGCGGATCTTCCATTTCTTACCTCCCAAAAGCTGTGCTGTTGTATAAGTAAGTAATCTTGCTTTGCCGCGTTCCAAATTATGGAGCCTTTCTCCTCCGGAGTGAGCCTTATGAGTTCTTCCTGAGGTCTATGATTGGCATACTTGGCTTTCCAAAGAATAGCCCAGGGCTTGTTGGGGGCAGTGAGCCAGTTCCATCAAATTTTTGCACTCATTATGGCATTGCTGTGGATAGGATCCCGAAGTCCTAATCCTCCCTGATCCTTGGGTTTGCAGACTTTTGACCATTGAACCAGCGCCCATTTGCGATTGGTGCCTTTGGATCCCCATAGGAAATTTCGCTGCAGGGATTGGATTTTTTTGAGAACCCATTTGGGTGCTGCTAGGATGGAGAAAAGGTAAAGTGGCATAGCCTGTAGCACCGCCTTAATGAGAACCAATCTGCTAGCTAAGTTTAAAGTTCTGAGAGTCCAAGACAAAAGACGTGCTTCCAGTTTTTCTAGGAGCTTGTGCCAGGAAGCATGTTTGAGGGTAGAAGCTAGGAGAGGGGCCCCCAGGTAAGTGGAGGGGAGAGTGGCAATAGAGAAGCTGAGGATGCAGGCGATGGCTGATTGAGTTAGAGAAGGAGTATGGAAAAAGAAGATCTGGGATTTGGCGTTATTAATGCTGGCACCAGAGGCGGCTGAGAAATCATTCAACAGGGATTTTATCTTGGAGGCTTCGTGAACGGAGGGGTACCCAAACACCATATTGTCATCAACAAACTGTTGGTGAGTGATGCTCGGCGCATTGTGAACAGAGATGCCTTAGATTTGCTGGGTTCTGAGAGCCGATGAGAGATGACGACCCAGACCCTCCGCCATCAAGACAAATAGGGAGGGGGATAGGGGATCCCCCTGTCTGATGCCTCTTGTGGGGCTGAAGGGGCGAGAGGGAATCCCATTGATGAGGATCGAGAAAAAAGAGGAGGAGATAAGACTATAGATCCATCGAACCCAGGTAGGGGAGAAACCAAAAGCGGCTAACACTTTTTGAATCTAGGTCCAGCTTAGTTTATCAAAAGCTTTAGAAAGATCAATCTTGAGGATCATACTTGCTTGGTTGGTGTGCTTGAGAGAGTGAATGATCTCATGAGTAAGGATAATGCCGTCCAGAATTTGTCTGCCTTCAACGTATCCGGATTGCTCAGGCGAGACGAGAAGAGGCAGAAGCGGTTTCAATCTGTTGGCAATGACTTTAGAAATGACTTTGTATATGACATTGCATAATGCAATAGGCCGGAATTTGTCGGGCGTACTGGCGTCTTCTTCTTTAGGGATTAGGGCAATGAAGGTTGCATTTAGAGAAGGGAGAAGCCAATGCATAGAGCGCGATTCTTCCACTACCAACCAGACTTCCTCGCAGATGAGATCCCAAAAATGGTGGAAGAAGGTGGTCGTGAAGCCATTAGGGCCAGGTGCCTTCCCATCTTTGAGCTGCTTCATGGCTAGGTCCACTTCCTGCCGAGAGACTGGGCGCAACAGGAGCTAGTTATGCTCATCTGTGATAATCTTGGGAATGTTTTGAATAATTTTTTCGATGGCCGGCCCTCGGTCTTGAGGAGGTTCTTTATGTACAGCCTGAAAGTGATCAATGAACGCTTGCTCGATCTCTTCGTGGTCCTCCAACTTTTCCCCCGCTTGATTCTTGATTGAGGTAATTATATTGTGCATTCGTCTTTGAATGGTGGTTCTGTGAAAGAATTTGGTATTTCTTTCGCCTTCCTTCAGCCATCGAATTCTGGATTTCTGCCGCCATAGGATTTCTTCCTGCTTTGACCTTTCCTCCAGTTATGTTTGTAGTTGCTTCTCCTTCTCCATTGATTCTTCAGTATAGCCTTTAGAGATGATTTGTTGCTGGAGAGTGCACATTCCTTGTTGAGGTCTTGCTGTGCCTGGAAGATATTGCCGAAGGTAGTGTAGTTCCAGTGTTTAATGAGGGACTTGAGGCTTTTGAGCTTTTGTTGGAACTGATACATTTTTGATCCTTCTGGCAGCACAAGGTTCTTCCACCAAGAGCTGATGAGGTCCTTGAAGGCAGGGTGATTCAACCAGAAAGCCTCAAAGCGAAAGGGGCGTCTTGTGGAATTCCCCAGTCTTTGCCACTGTAAAGAGATCGGCCAATGGCCAGAACCATTGAGTGGGAGGATAGAGGTTGAGATATCACCACCCAAGTGTACTGCATTGTCTGAGATTAGAAATCTGTCAAGCTTGGAGGCTATATGCTGGTGGCATGCTCTGCGGTTGTTCCAGGTATAAATATCATTACTATACTGCAGATCTATCAGCAGGTTGTCTTGTATGAAGTCTTTGAAGTAGCTACTTGTTGGCTCTAGTTTAGCTCTTCCTCCCATTTTTTCCCCCAGCTTCGTGATCATATTGAAGTCACCGCCAAGGATCCAGAGAGGATGGATTCTAGCATTGTTGAGCGCTCCAATCGTATCCAAAAGAGCTGTTTTACTACTTGCTTCCTGTGGGAAATAAACATTTGAAAGATGTCCATGAATATTGGTGCCGATGATGTGAAAAGTTGCTTGGATGAAGTGTTGGGAGGCATGAAAATATGAGAGCGAGACGGCATGGGGGTTCCAGGCAATGGCCAGCCCTCTAGAAGCTCCCAAAGCGTCCACCACCACCGATTGGCAACCAGGCCAAGCACGAGAGAGGATGTTGCCAAGATTACTACTATTACATTTGGTTTCCTGCATGAAGAAGATCTGAGGCTGCTCCAACTTTATCATGTTTTTTATCATTCTGAATTTCCCCGGACTATTTAGTCCTCTTACATTCCATGATGCGAGCTTCATGATTCACTTTGGGGTAGAGGCTTGTAATACTTTGTCAGCTTTGCATAGCTTCCTGATTCAACCAGGATTTTGCCCACTGTAATGGTTCGTTCCAGGTCAGTTTTCCTACCTCGTTTCTTGGAGTCCTTATGAGGTTGGTTGCCATCCCATCTACTGCCTGGTTGTATTCCCAATTCTTTTTGTCTGAAAGCTCTAGAAATGATCACCTCCAGCTGGTCTAGCTGATGTGCCTGAATCTTGTCAAACTCCTTTTTCCTGCAGGCTTGTTCTAGTTCGAAGATGTCAAGCCCGCTCAGGTCAATGCTTTCTGGTTCTTCCTCCATGCTTTGTGCTTGACTACTTTCTCCAGAGTGCTGTGTTGGAATGCAATCCACATCCATTCCATTCGGTGTCCAGTTTGGGTCTTTCAAAGGCGTTTCAGTTGGATTCGCCTGAGCCCCCATGGATGCATGGTATGGGTTAGGGTTGGGTGGTGGAGGCGGCGAGGAAACCTTAGTCGCGAGCGGTGTGAACTTGTCAGCTTGGGGAGGGTGAACGGTGACAGAGGCAAGAGCATCAAAGCTGTTACTGGTAGAGGGGTTGGAAGAAGCCGGTATAAAGGGTTTTTTCCCATTGGGGGGTTTCTTGTGAGATCTTTTGTGGTTGGTGACTTTGGTAAACCCCTCAGGGACGGTCTCATCGGGTTGATCCGCGGCTTGAGGCTTAGCATTGAGAGGGCAATCCCTAAAGAGATGCCCATGGATGTGGCATTTGCGGCAGCGGAAGGGAACATGCTCAAAATCAAGAGGTTGGATCCATTCAAAATCGTCATGGTAAAGGCTTACCGAATCTGGGAGAGCTTTGTCCAGTCGCATATAGACACAGATGCGAGCGTAGGAGGTGTATCGTCGCAGCTTCGTTTCCTCCGCAATTTTGATGAACTCCCCTAATCCCTGTGCAATGTCTTTTAGTGAATCTTCATCCCAGTATTCCATAGGAAGCGAGTACATCCTTATCCAGACTGGAGTCCAACTGAAATCCCCCTTATATGGGTTGAATCTTTCAACCCAGTCTCTTAGGTAGAGGCCGACTGAGTTGAAAAAATACGGTCCTTCATCCATGACCCTGTTGCGATCTTCAATGCAGAGAAAAATAGCCGTAAAAAAGCCCTTGGGGCCAAGTTGAAGGGTTACATGCCCTTTGGGTTTCCACTTGGCCGCTATCCACCCATGCAGGGCTTTTTCCGTGGGCCAAAAACCAACAAATTTACCAATCAGGGCGTGATCCTTCATATACTGGATCCGTCCATTGATTCTATGGCTAGGTAGCTCTATTTTGGGCCTCTCAGTCACTATCGGTTTGCAGGTGGTCGACGTCACCTGAGGCTTTTCATTTTTTCCGGAATCTTCTTCCTGTTCCTATTTTTCCTTGTCAGTTGCGGCAACTTGTGCTTCAGACTGTTTATTGACCTCAGCCTCCTGCGCTTCAGGATTCGATTGTTTCGAAGCCGTATTCTTGGTATTTTCCTCGGCGGAAGGTTTGTCGTGTTGTGAGGGGGAAGATCTTTCGCCTCCCCCCAACGGGCCTGCCATTGCAAGTGAACCAGCTCTAGTCCACTGCAGAACGGCAGGAGCGAGCCAGTGGAAGGGCACAATGCATGCAGAGTGTGTCGGCGCAGTTGCAGAGGAGAGGCGTAAACCCTAGCAGAGCCCTATTTCGCCCATCCACTTTTTCATTGGTTTCTAATATTATTTGCTTACTTGCACTAGATACATTTATTTCAGTGTAGATGTTGATTTCTAATCTTATTTGATTATCTGCATTAGATGCATCCATTTCACTGTAGATGTTGTTTTCTAATCCTATTTCATTGTTTGCATTATATGCATTGATTTCAGTGTAAAAGTTGATTTCTGATTTGATGTAATTGGATGTACATTGATGGTACATTAATTTTAAAGTGATTGGATTAACATTGTGCATTAATTTCACTATAAGCAGGCAAAATGATTGACAATGTATTTTTCATGTATTTTTCAATATATTCTTCATATCACATTTGAATGATATGATAGGTGTATTTGTTATTTAATATATTAATTATTTCATTTTTATGATCACCAAACATATTTATATTAATAACATTTGTTAGAATTTGTATTTCTAATCTTCAAAATTTCAAAGTATGATGTACATCTCAAAAATATACAAAATTTTTAATAATCTGAAAAATGTGACGTTGATGCCTCCAACTGGAACCAGCCTAGATCCATCTTACTTTGGATCTATCATGCGCCGAGAGGGATCAAATCTCTCGAGGTGCAAACCTTTCCTCAAGTTTTGCACTCAAAAAATAGGTTTGCACCTCGAGAGATTTGATCCCTCTCGGTGCATGATAGATCTAGAGTAAGATGGATCTAGGCTGGTATATTGCAAATTCTATAATGCACTTTTAACCCCTCGGAAAGCTCTACTTTACCAATACTTTAGCCTCGTGATTCCTCATGCCTTCCATGTCCACATCCTTGTTTCATGTGCTACTTATGTGTCACTCTATATTCGTATACACTTCTATCGACATGTCTTTACACCTTTTTGGTGTAAATGCTAGTTTTAAGGTTATGGCTAAGCTAGACATAAAATTGGTGTATGCAATCTTTTTGTTTGTGAGACAATGGACCCACCTCTACCCATACTCTACCCCTTTACAACTCCTTAAAAAAAAAATACATACTCTTACGACTCCTTAAAAAAAAATACATACTCTTACAACTCCTTAAAAAAATACATACTCTTAATCATTAGCTCCACTCAAAATGTATCTATCATCAATTACATAGATACCTTATGAATTATCTATCAAAATTTAAACTAAAAAATAATTAATTGATGAAATTAACTGTGAACCTTCCCTTGTTTTGATTTGATAAGATTTGATAACTTTGGCATGTATCTCAACAACTACACCTAATTATCTCTTATTCGTTACGGATAAACAAAGAATACTTAAGGCAGTTTCACTGACATTATGCAACTTGCACAAGTGGCATGACAATATGTGACACGTGTCTTGATAGAATGGATTCATTGGGCGGGTCGTCAATACAGTGCATTTAAATGCGGCTCTATCCTCCATTCTCTCTCGTTCTGATCTATCGCTTTGGAGAGTTCCCTAACATCGATAGCGGAAGAAACAGAGAGCGTCTCTATCGTTCAAGTTCAGGTAACCCTTCCTTTCTCTTGTTTATTCTCTGTAGTTCGGCCCTTCCTGTTTTGCAATTGATTCTCAAATCAAAAGGTTTACTTTGGCAACTGTGATTTATCTTCTGCAATTATTATTATGATTAAAGGAATTCATAGTTGTTTGACTTATATAGCTCCTGTCTCTGCAAATTTTTTCCCTAGCGGTCGTTCTTAGGCTGCTTATGGCTTGAAAATGAGTGTTATTTCTTTTCTCAGCGGGTTTTAATCCTCAGTTTATGTTTTAAAGTGAAGACCCTTGCCAGCTTGTGCTTTATAGGGTTCTGAATCCATAAGATGTATTCTAGGGTTTTGTTTGTTCTTTGCAAGTCTTTGGATCCAGAAGATGTATCCTAGGATATAGTTTTGTGCTTTATAGGGTTTTGAATCCAGAAGATGTATCCTAGGGTTTTGTTTTGTGCTTCGTAGGGTTTTGAAACCAGAAGGTGTGTCTTAGGGCTTTGTTTTGTGCATTATAGGGTTCTGTGCGCTAGGGTTTTGTTTTGCATAGTGACGGCCGTTCGTGTTATGTTTCAGGGTTTGTAATTGGTCTCTATAATTTGTGCAGGTGGTGTGTTATCATATATCAAAAATCAATATGCAGATATTTGTAAAGACATTGACTGGAAAGACCATCACCCTTGAGGTGGAGAGCTCTGATACCATCGACAATGTCAAGGCGAAGATACAGGATAAGGAGGGAATCCCTCCCGACCAGCAGCGTCTCATCTTTGCTGGCAAGCAGTTGGAGGATGGACGCACTCTCGCTGACTACAACATCCAAAAGGAATCCACTCTCCACCTCGTTCTCCGTCTAAGAGGTGGCATGCAGATCTTTGTCAAAACCCTCACTGGCAAGACCATCACGCTTGAAGTTGAGAGCTCCGATACTATTGACAATGTGAAGTCTAAAATTCAAGACAAGGAGGGTATTCCCCCAGACCAGCAGAGGTTGATCTTTGCAGGAAAACAGCTCGAGGATGGACGCACTCTTGCAGATTACAACATTCAGAAGGAATCGACTCTCCACCTTGTCCTCCGTCTCAGGGGAGGGATGCAAATTTTTGTCAAAACTCTGACCGGCAAGACCATCACCCTTGAAGTTGAGAGCTCTGATACTATTGATAATGTGAAGGCGAAGATCCAGGACAAAGAGGGGATTCCTCCTGATCAGCAGAGATTGATCTTTGCGGGGAAGCAACTTGAAGATGGGAGGACTCTGGCCGACTATAACATTCAAAAGGAGTCCACCCTGCATCTTGTCCTAAGGCTCCGTGGTGGGATGCAAATATTTGTGAAGACCTTGACGGGAAAGACTATCACACTGGAGGTTGAGAGCTCGGATACGATTGATAATGTGAAGGCGAAGATTCAGGACAAGGAAGGGATCCCCCCTGATCAGCAGAGGCTCATTTTTGCTGGCAAGCAGCTGGAGGATGGGCGAACCCTTGCTGATTATAATATCCAGAAGGAATCCACACTCCACCTTGTCTTACGTTTGCGTGGTGGGCTTTGAGATTTTAGAGCTACAGAATAGCTCCTACATGGCTTTTTAAATGGTTGAAATCGGACTGGTATCTGCATTTATTTGTTATATGTTACGGGTTGTTATTTGTTATATGTTACGTGTTCTAGGGTAATCGCGTGTTATGTTGTCTATGACCACTCGTTGTTTGTGCTCGCTGAAGTTTGCTGAAATAAAACGTCTGTTTTTATGTTTGTGTGAAGTATACTGGGATTTGGGGTGCAGCTGTTTTGTAGAATGTGGCCGTTTTTTCAAAAAGAAACAGGCTTAGATGGGTTTTGAGATTTTCGGGTTTCGGAATAGCTTCTACTTGTCTGTCTAAATGGTTGAAATCGGACTGGTATCTGCATTTATCTGTTATATGTTACGTGTTGTTATTTGTTACATGTTACATGTTACAGGGTAATCTCGTGTTATGCTGTCTATGGCCAATATTCTCTGAAGTTTAATGAAATACAGCTTCTATTTTAATGTTTGTGTGAAGTATACTGGGATTCTCTTGATTTGGGGTGCAGCTTTTTTTACAATATTTCCGAAGAATATGGTAAAAGAAAGTAGTTTATAAATTTGTTGAATTTTGAATAATAGATTTACGCTTTCAATAATGCAAAGCAACCTGTAATAGTAACATGTAGCAATCGTGAAAATCAATTTCCAGAAATTAAAAAATATATTTATTAATATATATTATTAGGAGTATTAAGTATTTTTTACATTCCAGTTGGCACGGGATACTCCACTACATGCAACACCTATCTTCCCCTTCCTTTGATCTTCAAAGGGAGATTTATCAAAAGTCTAATAATACTATCCTATCTTCCCCTTCCTTTGATCTTTAAAGGGAGATTCATCAACAGTCTAATAATACTATCCTATCTTCCCCTCCCTTTGATCTTCAAAGGGAGATTCATCAACAGTCTAATAATACTATCCTTGTCCTGGTTGAGGAAATGCATAAGCTTAAAGCCGAAGTGAACCGACCAGAGGATGAGATCAAGGCCATACGTTGTCAATCCGCTGAATTGCATTTCCAGAGGAATGACGATAATGAATTGCAATAACAGAAGGATGACGATGGCCAGCGCAGCACATCAACCTGCGACACTTGTCTTGACCCCCCTGTCGATTATCAAGCTGAGAGCGGTGATCTTCTTCGAAGGCAGATTCATCAACTGTATAATACTATCCTCCTCCTGGTTGAGGAAATGCAAAAGCTTTAGGCCAGAGTGAACCGGCAAGAGGATGAGATCAAGGCCATACGTTGTCGGCTTGTGATGCATTGCAATCCCAGAGGAATGACAAAACCAGCGCAGCACAGCAACCACTTCCGATTGCTAATCGTATAAGATGTCAATTGATCTCCACGTATGATCGCTTCCGATTGCTAATCGGAGATCGAGGCCATAAGTTGTTGGTTTGATGCATTGCAATCCCAGAGGAATGACAAAACCAGCGCAGCACAGCAACCACTTCCGATTGCTAATCGTATAAGATGTCAATTGATCTCCACGTATGGTCGCTTCCGATTGCTAATCGGAGATCGAGGCCATAAGTTGTTGGTTTGATGCATTGCAATCCCAGAGGAATGACAATTTCCGATTGCTAATTGGAGATCAAGGCCATAAGTTGTCGGCTTGATGCATTGCAATCCCAGAGGAATGACAATAACCAGAATTGCTAATAGGATAAGATGTCAACTGATCGCATTTTGTAAAGGTTTCTAAAGTTATTTTTGTCGGAACAGTTTTGTCCTGTAGTGTGGTTTAGAAAAATGTAGTCTGCTAAATGAAATTATTTCTGGGTCTCCTCCTGGTTTCCTCCAAAGAACTTTAAAATGTAGTCTCCTAAATTAAAATTTTGAAATGTAGTATCCCAAATGAAATTTTATCTCCTCTTCTGGTTTTCTCTTAATTTTTTGGGTCTCTTCTTCTGGTTTTCACTATAGAACTTGCATTTTGTATTTTTGGGTCTCCTCCTGGTTTCCTCCGAAGAACTTTAAAATTTAGTCTCCCAAATTTTTGAAATGTAGTCTCCCTAATGAAATGTAATCTCCTCTTCAAGTTCCCTCTGAATTTTTTGGGTCTCTTCTGGTTTCCACTATAGAACTTGCATTTTGGATTTTGGATCGAATTGTAAGTTCATTTTCTGATTACTCTTCTGCCACCCGGTAAAATGTAGTCTCTGAGCAACTTGCATCTTTGGATCAAAATGTAATCATTTGTTACCTTTTAATACCAATTATACTCTTATCTTTTCTGTAAAAAAATATTAGTTAAAGACTGATCCGATGTATCCATCCATATCATTAAACTTCTAATCTCTTAGTTTAACGAGGCATTAAATTTGTTGAGAAAATAACGCTTAGTTTAACGAGGCATTAAATTTGTTGAGAAAATCCTGAAAAACAGGATTCAGGCATAAAATTTATCTCTTAGTTTAATGAGGCATTAAATTTTTTGAGAAAATAATGAAAAACAGGACTCAGGCCTACTTAAATCTTTTTCTACTATCAAAAAATGATTCATGCACTCATATCCTGCATACTGAATATTTTTTTAAGAAAAATGAAGATTAATTTTGTAAGAAAAATGACGGATTCATGCACTCATACCGTGCATACTGAAGAAAAATGACAACATATAATTTTTTAAGAAAAATGACAACATTAATTTTTTAAGAAAAATGACAACATTAATTTTTTAAGAAAAATGACTAAAAATTAATTCTTAAGAAAAATGACGAGATTATTTATATGAGGCACTGATACTTTTTCCACGGTCCAATAAGATTAATTTTTTAAAAGAGTATCTTTTTAAGAAAAATGACGAGATTATTTATTAAGAAAAATGACAAGATTATTTATGGGGTACTGAAAGTTTTCCCACGGTTCAATAAGATTAATCTTTTTTAAGAAAAATGACAAGACTGAATCTTTTTCCAATATAAAACAGATTATTTATGGGGTACTGAAACTTTTTCCACGGTTCAATAAGATTAATTCTTGTCAGAAGAAAAATGGTCATAAGAAAAATGGATTGAATCTTTTTCCAACGTCAATGAATCTTTTTCTACTATAACAAAACAGTAACTAGAGTAATTCTTTTCATAAGAAAAATGGATCGAGTCTTTTTCTAATATCAAAAACAGGATTTACTCTTTTTCTAATATAAAGAACATCATTCAATCTTATCTTTTTCTACTATCAAAAACAGAAACAGGATTGAATCTTTTTCTTTTATCAAATATCAAATACAGGATTTAATCGTATCTTTTTAGTGTACTGAATCTTTTATCAAATATCAAATATCAATTACAGGATTAAATCGTATCTTTTTTCAAGTGTACTGAATCTTTTCCACTATCAAATATCAAAAACAAGATTACAAGATTTAGGGTTGGGTTCAGGGGTATTGAATTTTTTTCCACTATAAAAAACAGGATTCAACTGGGTTGGGTTCAGGGATACTGAATCTTTTTCTACTATCAAAAATAAAAAATAAGATTTAACAGAATTTAGGTACTGAGTTTTTTCCAATTATCAACTCCAATCTCCAATTATCAAAAACAAGATTCAAGGATTCATGCTTCCACTATCATAAACAAAATTCAAGGATTTGTGCACAGCATATTTATTATCAAAAATAAAAAATAAGATTCAACATGGTTCAGAGTTACTGAATACTATAAAAAACAAGATTCAACGATTCATGCTTCGACTATGAAAAACAAGATTCATGCACTCACAGTCTTGTGCATAGAGAAGTTTTTGATTCATGCACTGACAGTGTTGTGCACAGAGAATCATTTTTTAAGAAAAATGACAAGATTATCATCCTTTTAAAAGAAATGACCATTATGGATAGTTTAAATTTCATATATTTTATTTTAGAATTGAATTTCTTTCCACTATCAAAGTTTAAATTTCATATATTTTATTTTAAATTGATTTTTTTTCCACTGTCAAAAATTTAAATTTTATCCCTCTTAATTTAGAATTGAAAATTTTCCTACTATCAAAAACAAGATTCAAAGATAATTTTCCCACTATCAAAAACAAGATTCAAAGATTAAGATTATGTATCTATATTGTATAATTTAAAAAAAAATAACAAGATTATAGAAAGTTTAAATTTCATGTATAATTTAAAAAAAAATAACAAGATTATAGAAAGTTTAAATTTCATATCTCTTGGTTGAGTTTAAAACAGGAGTTTAAACTTCATATATCTTAGTTTCCTTGGATTCAAGGATGCATGCATTGAGTTTAAAACAGGAGTTTAAACATCATATATCTTAGTTTCCTTAAGACAGGATTCAAGGATTCATGCACTGAATTTAAGGCAGGAGTGTAAAGTTAAAAAAAAATAGCAAGATTATAGAAAGTTAAAAAAAAAACAAGGTTATAGAAAGTTTAAATTTCATGTCTCTTGGTTTTCTTAAGACAGGAGTTTAAACTTCATATATCTTAGAGTTTAAACTTCATATATCTTAGTTTCCTCAAGACAAGATTCAAGGATTTATGCACTGAATTTAAGACAGGAGTTTAAATTTCATCTCTTAGTTTCCTTAAGACAGGATTCAAGGATTCATGCACAAATACTGTTCATATAGAATCATTTTATAAAAAAATGATAAGAGTACGGGGAGTTCAAATTTCACATCTCTATAGTTTGTTTCAATGAAACATTAAATTTGTTGAGAAAATAATGGAAAACAGGATTCAGGCTATAGTTTAGTTCAATGAAACATTAAATTTGTGGAGAAAATAATGAAAAACAGGCTTCAGGCTTAATCTTTTTCTACTCTACTATCTCAACAGGATTCATGCACTCATACGGTGCATATTGAAGAATCATTTTATTATAGATTATAGAAAGTTAAAAAAAAAAACAAGATTATAGAAAGTTTAAATTTCATGTCTCTTGGTTTTCTTAAGACAGGAGTTTAAACTTCATATATCTTAGTTTCCTCAAGACAAGATTCAAGGATTTATGCACTGAATTTAAGACGGGAGTTTAAATTTCATCTCTTAGTTTCCTTAAGACAGGATTCAAGGATTCATGCACTGAATTTAAGACAGGAGTTTAAACTTCATATATCTTAGTTTCCTCAAGACAAGATTCAAGGATTTATGCACTGAATTTAAGACGGGAGTTTAAATTTCATCTCTTAGTTTCCTTAAGACAGGATTCAAGGATTCATGCACAAATACTGTTCATATAGAATCATTTTATAAAAAAATGATAAGAGTACGGGGAGTTCAAATTTCATATCTCTATAGTTTAGTTCAATGAAACATTAAATTTGTTGAGAAAATAATGAAAAACAGGATTCAGGCTATAGTTTAGTTCAATGAAACATTAAATTTGTTGAGAAAATAATGAAAAACAGGCTTCAGGCTTAATTTTTTTCTACTATCTCAACAGGATTCATGCACTCATACGGTGCATATGGAAGAATCATTTTATTTATGGGGTACTGAATCGAATTTATGCACTCATACGGTGCATATTGAAGAATAATTTTATTTATGGGGGGGGTACTGAATCGGATCCATGCACTGATACGGGGTGCATATTGAAGAATAATTTTATTTATGGGGTACTGAATCATTTTTCATTATTAAAAATAGGATTTAGAAAGAATAATTTTTAAGAAAAATGACGATTTATTTATTATTAAAAGTAGGATTCAGGATGAATAGATTATTTATGGGACTGAATCTTTTATCTACTATCAGGTTATTCTTTTTTTTAAAAAGGATTCGGGAGGAACAATTTTTTAAAGAAAAATGACAAGATTATTTATGGGATACTGAATCTTTTTCCACTACCAAAAACAGAATTCAAGACTATTAAATCTTTTTAAACTATTAAAACACAACATTCAAGGATGCATGCACTCATATTGTACCTAGAAAATCATCTTTAAAAAAGACAAAATTATAAAAAGTTTTTATAACAAAATTATGGGGAGTTTGAATCTTTTTTCACTATGAAATACCAAAAACAGAATTCAAGACTATTAAATCTTTTTTAACTATTAAAACACAACATTCAAGGATGCATGCACTCATATTGTACCTAGAAAATCATCTTTAAAAAAGACAAAATTATAAAAAGTTTTTATAACAAAATTATGGGGAGTTTGAATCTTTTTTCACTATGAAATACCAAAAACAGAATTCAAGACTATTAAATCTTTTTTAACTATTAAAACACAACATTCAAGGATGCATGCACTCATATTGTACCTAGAAAATCATCTTTAAAAAAGACAAAATTATAAAAAGTTTTTATAACAAAATTATGGGGAGTTTGAATCTTTTTTCACTATCAAATAACATGATTATAACATGATTATAGGGAGTTTGAATCTTTTTCCACTATTAAAAAAACAAGATTCAAGGATTCATGCACCCATACTGTGCATACTCGAGATTCATTTTGATTAATGTACTCATACTGTGCATACTCTAGAATCATTTTTAAAGAAAAATGATCAAATTCAAGGATTCATGCACTCATGCTGTGCATACTCAATAATCATTTTTTCAGAAAAATGACAAGATTACGGGGAGTTCAGAGAAATGACAAGATTCAAGGATTCATGCACTCGTACTGTGCATACTCAAGAATCAAGATTAATTTTGATTCATGCACTCATGCTGTGCATACTCGAGAATCATTTTTTAAGAAAAAGGACAAGATTATGGGGAGATTCAAGGATTCATTAACTCATACTGTGCGTACTCTAGAATAATTTTGATTCATGCAGTCATGCTGTGCATACTCAAGAATCATTTTTAAAGAAAAAGGACAAGATTGTGGGGAGTTTTTGCTGTCTGCGCAAATTAACAGGATTCTTCCTCGTGCTTGCTTTTTCATATATTTTAAAGGAACTATCAGATTTTTTTTAAGGAAAAATGACCAGATTTTGTGGTGTGTTTGCGGCTTGACAAATTTGCTGCGCCTGTAAACAACGCCTTTTCATATTCCTTAAGATTTCTTTGGATGTTGAATTATTTCTTTGATGTTAATTCTTTGGAAAATACTTGGTATCAATCGATTGCATTTAGTGGCATTTTTATATAAATCCTCGCTTTATTTATCTTGTAATAAATAAATGAATTTCAGTAAAATTAAATTATAATAAATATCTTGATAAGAGGATTTATATGTTGATAAGAATTGCCATATTCCGCACATTCCTGTTCTGCAGGTTTAATGAAACGCATGCAAATCCTTTGAGAAGAACTCCTCATCATGTTGAAACCGCTTCAACTTATTATTATTATTATGAACCTATTATAAATACTTTTGCAGAGGTCTTTTTGTTAAATCCTGTTCTTGTTGATTTCCGGTTATCTCTGCCACTAATTTTCCGTTTCCATGAAGTTCCAAGGCTTGAAGATTACGCTGTTTTATCAACATTTCAATTTTCATTTACAGTTTTACTATTTTAGGGAGTTCATCCTGTGACAGTTGGCTTAATTGCGAACAAATTGTTATATTACTTTTATTTTTAAGAGACTAAAAACATTTATTTTCTTTGAGGAAGAGATTACATAATGAACAAGAATCAATTATGTTTTGTTGAAATAAATTAAGTATAGAAAAGTGGTTCCATAAAAGGTAAAACACTGATGATAAAGTATTCCAATAACTGAGAAGTAGTTGAACATAAAATAGTTCAGACAGTTACTTTTTTCTCTCCAGGAAAAGGAATTTTGCTCTGTGGCTAAGGGAAGGAAAAAGATGGAGAGTGCTAATTTCCTGAGCTGGTGGTGACTAGTGGAAACACTCAGCAATCTTGAAATTCCTAGAAAAGAAGACTAGACTTGGGGTCCCGAGGTATCTTCCGGATTCTCTGTCAACCAACTCATCTTAGGTGTGGAGCAAAGGGGGAGATGAGGACGTAATCGTCTCTCTCACAGTAGGGAGGACATCATCAGTGAAATTCGGAAAAGAAAATAGATAAGTGAATTTACTGGATTTGCTATCTAGACAAAGATGTTCTTTTAATACAGTTGCCTAAGATATCTATTTAATTACAATAGCTATTCTTTCAGATACTTTTCTGTTACAATTAATGTTCTTTAAGAGTAACTGTTTAATCCTTGATTACTATTCTTTCGAATATATTTTTGTTACAGTAAAAGTTTTCCCAAAATATCGGTTTAATACAATTAATGAATCTTAGAATGTGAAGTGCAGAATTCTTGTTTCGGAAGGATGAGAACATGTACTAAATTGTACTTTTTATATACACAGAGAAGATCATAGTAGAAAGAATAGAGGAGTCAGGATGGAAATCAATAATGAAATTCTTAGAAGGAAAAACAATCAAGGCACTATCATGTAAATAATAAAACAAAGTCAAGTACCTATTGGAAGTTTAACTCAAGAAACTGTTAACCCAGGATCCCGAGTCGAAACTCCGAATCTCGAGTTGGTCGTTCTTAATATCCTATGATATACACGGAACATAACTTTGGGATGGTACAGACATCACTCTACTTAATAAACTGAAAGATTAAAACATGAAACTCTATTTTAAAACAAAGAACAAAAGCCATTGTCAGAAATCCAAATAACATCTTATAACTATAAATAAGAAATCTGAATGTTCCTTTATATCATGCTAATAAGCAGGAGAAAATTACAATGCTATACAACTCGGAAACAAAATCGAGTAAGGACAGAGCGTCTAGAAGAGCATGTAACCAATAGTCCCTGAGTGGGAGAAGTAATTAAGACAGATAATGTGGAACATTAAGAACTTCGCCTCTAGCACTTAAAATGGTGAAACAGTGATAAGAGGATAAACGAACGAGAGAAATCAGATAACCAGAAAATTATAAACCAAAATTCAAATGGTATTAGAAATCAGTCGCGGAACTGGAAGATAATTATTTTCTTAAATTACCAGATACAATACACATACAACTATAAGTTTAATGGCATTACATTGCATTAAAAAACCTAAAGCTAGCATATAAATGCCGCCAGATAAAACTTAGAAGTTTTTCTGCTGTGCTGAAACCCATGGGAGAAAACTCGGTACCTATAAAGTAAGCAGCGAGGAGGGTGAGACCAAAATCCTCATCAAAGGAACGAAAATAGAACAGTGAGCAATTTTCCCAGTGGTAACATCTCCATTTCGACAAATTTTTTATTTTTCTTTTCTTCCAACACTAATTTCATCCTAGGTACGGATTATTGCTTGTCACTTTCTGACGTACTTCTGCCATCAACAAAATACCTTGCTGTATAGTTACATCTTTCATCTTATTCATATACTAATTGGGACGAACACTCCAATTACAAAATCTCAATAAGACTCCAATTCATCCCTAAATTATTTTACATGGAAATTGGTATAACAATAGTTAAATTTCCTCTCTTAACTATTAATAAAAAATACCCATTTCATACTAATAATTTAGAGCTTTTCTAAACTTAACTCACCCTCAGCGATATACACCTTGCTCTAACCTTCCTTAATTATTACACTCCATAACTACGTTTTGGCATATATATTTCATCACCAAAGAATTGACTTCGGTCTAGTTCCTTTCGGAATTTAATTGTCACATATGTTTTAAACCATCTATATGAATCTTATTAAGAGTTTTCATGGTATAAATATATGTCTCTGCATCTTATATTATATCCGTCTCTCTAAGGCACATTATCTTCCCATCGAAATTATAAAATTGAAGTCGAACCCTATGTAAGATATTCATACCACCCATTCATTTAATTCTTCCAACGTGGACTTAGACGTGGATTATCTATGTGATAAAACGAATATATATATATATATATATATATATCCTATGAGAGTTATCATGATATTGAATTCACTGGTTTTAATTTTTACTACGCATTAACGACGAAGTCAGAGTTAATTACATTATTGGAACTTCGAAGCATGTTAGTTTCTACGGTTTAATTTGAGCTGCTCCACCGTATAAGCGTGTACAGGGTATCTGTACATGATCTGCCTCGGGATATCTTGACATTTAATTCACAGTACCCTGTCACATGGCTCATCCGTTTGTTGACGGAACCCTTCAATCTGCGGGAAATTAGTTCCACTCCAGATCTTGGACTCATGGATGGTCAGGAATGAATCAAGGTTAGATTTTGAAGTACCATAAAGGATTTTATTTTTTTGACTCATGCTTATTTTTTACTTTCCACCTCTATTGAACGCCTTCCATTCTGCTTCGGCTCGTCTTTCCTTTACTGTGAATCCACTTCACTCTCTTTCTTCTTGTGTTCGCTGATCAATAAGACCAGCTCCGACAAATTGAGGAGAAGGATTCATTTTGCACGTAGAGACTACCTTCGCACTTTGTCAAGGTAAGATGTCTGCATTGTTAAACTTTTCTGAAACTTCATTTTCGTGGTTTGTGGTTGGAGTTCACGGTTTGGGCAATTTAATTTTATTCAAACCTTTTTCATGTGTCTGGCTAGAACCACGACATTGGTGTCGTTCTCCCACTACGTGGATTGCTGGTAAGTGTTTATCAAAGTTATGCAACTCCAGGTAACTCTCAGTTATATGTCACATTTGATTTTCAGCTCCTAAGTTTTGTCTGTAAATCCCTCTACAAAAATTATGCAACCTTTGGTTTTATGTGATATACGATTTGTACTCTGGATGTTTGACTGTAGCTATCTGTAAGTATTTCAATGTATATAGTCATACTGTCAATTTGAAAATCTTCATTTCCCCTCTGGGGTTTGTGGTTTTCGCTCTCAAAGTTTTCGTTAACGTTTAACATGATTCAACTTTCTAGTATATTTTAATGGGGAAATCCCTACAAACGTATATGATATGGAAGCATTTTTTGGACCTCTCCTATCCGCGTTCACTCTGGAATTTGAATGTCTTTTCTGTATTTAATATACTTCTTACCGTTTCACAAAAGTGTATCTATATTCAGTTTAATTATGCATGGAACTCCTTTAAGCATGCATACTCTAACAACGTTTATCTGAAACGCAGACGGACAACCGGGAAGTCTCCATCTCGTCCTCAATTTATCATCCGAGAGCCATATTCGAAATACAAGTATTTTCGTATTCCGACCATTTATCTTTTAAATCGTTGTTTTATTTTACTGTCACTTGTGTTTTGGTAGATTTGTTAGCAATCCGATTCCCTTTTTCGGCTACACCTAATGATTTTTACTTTAACTATATCTAGTTTTATAATTCATCCTTGGGTTTTACAGAGCATTAGATTTCTCTCATTTCTTTCCGAGAAACCTTGATTTCCCTTTTTGGGACCCAACTCAATTGGAATACTCCTCTTTTTAAATTCGTATTCCATCTCGTTTGGTTTCTACGATGGTTTCTTCTCATCGTTTTAATTCATTGGTCCATACTTTTATTCATTTTAGAACTATGTTTCCACTACTGTCATGCATTTATATTTTTCCTCCACCTCGTACAGGAACAATGGCAATTTCCTTATGTTGAACGTCTAATAATAATTTTATGAGATTTTGACTTTACAATTATAAATTAATTATTTACTATTTTGACTGTACACTCCATTTTTCACTACAATAACAACATCTTTTCCTCTTTGTTGCAGGTGGATATTCTATCTCGACCTATAAGGTAATTATTTATCCTTATAGTTTCTCCTTTAAAATCTATTCTCGTTTTCTATTATGGCTAGATTATTTAACTAATACATAGTCTCTATCTTATGCAGGTACCATTTACATCACACTAGGTTTGCATACTGCTGTTTTACTTTCTGTTCAATCATAATGATGAATTTTCTTTTCTTTAGGTTGGTTCAGTAACTTACCTTGGAGTTTTCTTATATACTATCCCAATATAGTACACAGACATTGTCCAGTTTATCTTGTATGAGACAGAGTTCTCCCTTTATATAATCTAATTATATCTAGTTGGGTTATGAACTATGTATTTTATTAGGATGGAAATCTTTTATATTTATAACTCTGTAATATTTTTAAAGAACTTCTTTCATCTCTAATGAATTTATGTTTATAGTTCAGAAGTCCTAATTTGCTTAAAGACTATAATTCAGAGTTGTAATAATTGCTAAGTTCCTCTTTACAACTTGTCACTGTGATAGTCTCAGTGCTAGTACTTTATTTCTCAGTTTTATTATTGTTTATGGTTTACTTGAATGGCTAAGTTTAATATGCACTATTTTACATATTTACTTTCCTTCTGCATTAATTGGTTAATAAAATTTCATGCTAATTTTAAGACAATAATATAATTCAAAATTAAATTCCGAGGAGTCACCTAACCTCGGATTTAAACCTTCATTAAGGTTTAGATATTATGAGAGTTGGTACTCTTTAGATTAATGTCTATGCAACATTACAGAGACTGACTATATTTATTATAGCCTACTTTGTTCAATGTAGAGACCTCCCACTTGATTTATACTTAGTATCTATTGTACAATATCTACTCATGCACAAATTAAAACAAGTTCACATTATATCGTCTTACTTTACAAGCATAATCATAACAATACTAGAATTCTAAGTTAAAATGAAATTCACTGGTGCATACCACGTAAGGTAGACTAGGTTCCACCCAACCATTGAGCTCTTTCTCCACAACTCTCTCGAGTAGAGATCAAATCCTCCAACAATAGACAACCTCTTGTCTATCCTGAACCTGCTTATTTAAGCCTACTTTCCCCTCAGCGTGTTTCTTTAATTGCGTTCAGTTAAATCATGATGCTGTTTTCATTTTTGCCTAGGATTTCCTTTTGTTTCTTCCACAAAAGTACTTTAAAACTAGCTTTTCCTCTTTTTAGCTTTTTTCCACCTCTTCCCAGTAACTTCCTCTTTACTGGAGTAGCTTTTTAGTTTTTTATCTCCAATCTAATTTTTAATTTATTTCCTCCAAGGATTTTTGGAGCACTGGGAAAATCTTATGAATCTTATCCATTCTCATGGATTTGGTTCAAGATCTCTAATCATAATATAGTCTTTGCACAATTATTTTCCATTTTATTTTATTAAAACAATAAAATAAATCCACACAATTTTTTTCCTTTGAGGTCCACTTTACCCCTTTAGGACTTGTTCAAATGTCTAATAGAAGTATAGAAACTAGGGACATTATACCAGTCAACCCCAATGGATTTACCTGCAAAAACATGAGGAGAACATTATAGCATATAATGTTATAGTTGCGAAAAGGGAACTAGAACGTAAATGCAATGACCAAAAACCCGAGATACCTAGAACGAATAATCCGCAGGCGGAGGTGTAGAACTGCAGGAAGACAAACATAGGAATGAGGAACTGGTAACGCCAAGAGGAAAAGAGCTACTGGGTCGTTATTGGAGCGAGTGCAAAGGGCATTACCTCCAATGGTGAAGGAGGCCATCATGGTATCTCGACGGTAAAAACTTGGAGCACCGCTCGACCCTGGAAAACCCAACCAATATGTAGATTAGTGGTGTTTTCCCCAAAGAAACAAACAATTGGAATATGTATGGCATACTGTAATCAAAATTTAACCTTGTTAATATAAAACGAAAGAAACCCAGCTATATAAACCAAGGGCGAATGGCAGCCATGCCGTAGACAACCCGAATTCAAAGAAGGGAATGCAGGACTATAGAAAACATTAGCTTACCTGTAAAATCCATGCCGAACAACACTAAGAGGAGGGTTCAAAGGTTAAGCGGAAATGCTTGGAGATGCGACTAGGTTGCAGAGGAGCAATGCCACAGAGCTCAGCGCAAATGACTGAATTCAGTTAAGGTTCGGCGGGGTCAATACCCTATGCCGGTACCCAGTGTTCACAGATGTCGATTTCAAATTTAGGATTCGAAGGTGAGCCATCAAGACAGGTGTACACCATTCAAACCCATACCCAATGAAAATATACAACAAACTTCATTGCATTAAATATTTGAAAACCATAATGCCATTCCAATGTGCAAAGTAAATCAAACATTGGGATTCGCTACAGAATAAGTTCCTTCGCGATTTGAAGGCTTTCATGCCATGGTACTAATGAAATAAATCATCACCTAAAAAATTCAAATGATATAAATGATAATCAGTACACGTAAGATGGATAGACTTGTAGAAATTTATTGCTAAAGTATAAGTGAAGGCAATTCGAGTTATATGTTTAATAAACGAATTGTGTTATGATAAATGCAAAATATGTTATGTTAAGTAGAGTAAAAATAAATTTTTTATTGTTTGTTGATATATTTCGATATGTTACAAGTGGTATCAGAGTAACGTTCATACGCTGGGACCCAATGGGTTACCTAACGTGATAAGTTGTTGTGTGTAAATGATGCACAAAGAGAGAAAGAAAAGAAATAACACAGTAGATGATAGAATGAGAAGGGGATTGACATAAAAAACACCTCGGATTGCAAGGGAGCCTACACCCCAAACCCAACCTGGGATGAATCCTGAAATGTGGATTCAAATAAGCGTAGATTAGCACCAATAGACTAGTAGACTGCTAGAGGAACAAAACCAAACCAATATACTACTAAGCACTGTGCATAAGTTACAAGAAGAAATGGTTCGTGTAAGGAGTGACAATAAGCGCCTGATGCAAGAACATGAAAGGATCCTCAAGATTCTATCTGAAAAATAGAATCAGGGAGTGATACAACCCAATCCTGATAGAGATATGCAGGAAGAAAATGAACGACAAGCCCAAGACCAAACTACTGGCAGAGTGGAGAGAAGCCATTCACAGTGAAACAAGAAGAATATAAATGACAATGAGGCCGAGTCTGGTAATGTGTCGGAACAACAAGAAATTAAGAAACAAAAAGTGGAGCTACAAGGTGAGTTTCAGAAGATAAAACCACCTACATTTGATGGAGAAGCGGAAGAGGTGGCTGAAGCATGGTTGATTAATATGAACAAGTACTTCCAAGTTTGCGAGTACAACAGTAATCTTAAATCCAGATTGGCCATCTATCAGTTGAGAGAAAATGCCACCATGTGGTGGGAGGAAGTCAAGAATGTCCAAAGTATTGAAGATCAGGACATGACATGGGATTCATTTCAACAATACTTTAAAAACAAATATCTAACAGAACGTTCGAGAGAATTCCATGATTTGAAGTTGGGTCAAATGAAGATGGTTGAGTACATAACCAAGTTCACTTCCCTACTAAGATATGTCACTTATCTAAGGATGAAAAGGCTAAGGTTCAACAATTCTTAAATAGTTTTCCAATTCACATAAAAGAACGAATTGAATTCGTGAATCCAAGGACCATGGACAAAGCAATCAGAAGGCAAGAATGTGTTACCAGCATTCCAAGGCAAAAGGAGCATTGGGCAAATTTGGCAGCCAAGGAAAGGGCAAAAAAATAGTTCAAATTTAAAAAATGATAGGACTAGTAGCTTTAAGAATTCTGCAAAGAATTTTGTAAGCAAACAGTTTGGAAGAAATCATCAAAGAACCCGATGGCCTATAGAAGAGAGGCCTATAGAGGCTTCCAGCAAACTTGAGCAAGGACAACCCCTGAAACCACCCCTACAGTGTTGGGGGGTGTGGCGAAGCTCATTACTATAAAAATTTCCCACAGCGAGGAAGAGGTGATACAGTTGCTAATATGCAGGAAGTTACTACAGTGGGAGATGTAGCCTGAAATATACACAGAATCAATGCAGGTTGGAAGATCATCAGACATATTATCAACCAACGATGATAGAGTTGGAAGGTAAGCTACTTTCGCACTCTGTTTCTATTTTGGCTAACCCAGGTGCAAGTTTAAGTTATGTAAAACCAAAAATAGTAGAAATATGTAAATTACAAGGTCAAAAATTCAAAAATCTCTGGCTGGTACAACTAGCCATGGGAGTAAAAAGAAAAGTGAGTGCCAAAATTCCAAACTGTACATTGGAAATTGGAAACCAACAATTAAAAGTGGCTTTGAATATATTGCCATTAGGATCCTATGATGTATTGTTGGGCATGGATTAGTTGGAGAAACATAGGACATTGGTGGATTTTAAAGAAAATATTATATATTATAGGATGCAAGATGAAACTCACAAAGAGATTCAAGGAATCAAGAAAACACTATAGTTGCGTCCTATTACAACTTCCCAAATGAACAAATGTATTAGAAAATGATGCTAGATATATGCCATCTAGGTGGGTTTTGCTAATTCTAAGGAGAAGTCTCCTATGATGGAGAACATACCAGTAGTACAAGACTTCATGGACGTATTTCTGAAAGATGTATCAAGTCTACCTCTGAGAAAATATATTGATTTTACTATTTAGTTAATGCCAGGAGCATCACCAATTTCAAGGGCCCCATATCGGATGAGTGTTCCGGAGCTAACTAAATTAAAAATGCAATTGCAAGAGTAGCTGGACAAAGGCTACATACGACCAAGTGTGTCCCCTTGGGGGGCACCAGTGCTGTTTGTAAAGAAAAAGGATGGAACCATGCAAATGTGCATGGATTATAGACAACTCAATAAATTGACTGTAAAAAATAAATATCCTTTACCTTAGATTGATGACCTGTTTGATCAGGTGAAGGGGGCCACTATATTCTCAAAGATAGACTTAAGGTCTGGATACCACCAGATCCAGATAAAGGACGAAGATATCTACAAGACTACCTTCCATACCAGATACATGCATTATAAGTTTGTGGTACTAACTTTTGGTTTAACCAATGCACCATCAACATTTATGAGACTAATGCATGGTACGTTTCACCCATTTTTAGACAGTTTTGTACTGATATTCATTGACGATATTTTAATTTATTCAAGGAATATGGAGGAGCACAAGGAGCACTTAAGGATAATGTTGGAGATGTTACAGAAATATCAACTGTATGTCAAGTTCAGCAAATGTGACTTCTTCAATGAAGAAATCCAATAGCTAGGCCATGTTATTTCCGCTGAGGGAATAGCAGTTGATCCAGAGAAAATTAAGACGATTATGGAATGGCGAATACCCGAGAATGTGGCAGATATCTGATCCTTTATGGGATTGGCCGGATACTATCGAAGGTTCATTGAAGGGTTCTCAAAGATTGCTTTTCCGATTACCTCCTTATAGAGGAAGGGAAAAGTATTTAAATGGACTAATGAATGCCAGATTTTTTTTGAAAAGTTGAAATATCTGTTGACTACTGCTCCGGTGTTGAGAGTAGCCGACCCCCACAAAGAATTTGAGGTTTGTACTGATGCTTGTAAGGAAGGAGTTGGGGCAGTTTTATCGCAAGAAGGAAAAGTGGTTGCCTATGAATCAAGAAAGTTAAAAGAGCACAAACAACGATACTCGGCCTATGATTTAGAGATGACAGCGGTAGTGCATGCACTCCGGGTATGGAGGCACTACTTGCTAGGAAAAATATGTGTTAAAAACTGACCACAACAGCCTAAATAGCTACTTTAAGCAAGATGATCTAAACTCTTGTCAGGCAAGATGGAATGCCTTCCTAAGTGAGTTTAACATTGATATTCAACATGTAAAAGGTAAAGAAAACCATGTGGCTGACGCCTTAAGAAAAAAACTGCATTGTGTTTATGAAATTTGCTATAACCAACTTAAATGTAAATTTTTAGATCAGATAAAGGAGGAAGCCCAGAAGGATCCTGAATACTAGTGTTTATGGCAACAAATGGAGGAGGGTAGAAGGCAAGCAAAACCTTCCGACTATGGAGTTAGGAAAGATCAGTTGCTAATATTTAAAGAAAAAATATATATCCCAAATCGAATGGATTTGAAGGAGCTGATCATGGATGAATATCATCGTAACAATTATTCAGGACACCCAGGGTACCAGAAAATGCTAACAGCAATTAGAAAGATCTATTTCTGGCCTGGTATGCGAAGAAGCATTGCAGAATATTTAAACAAATGTTTGGAGTGTTAACATGTTAAGGTGGAGCATCAACATCCATCCGAATTGTTTCAGCCCATACCAGTACCTAAGTGGAAATGGGAAGTTATATCTCTAGACTTCCTTAATGGGTTACCAAGATAAAAAAACATAATGAATATTATGGTAGTGGTTGATAGATTAAGGCAACGCATTTTATACTGGTACAATCTACTTATAAAACTGTGAAAATAGCAAATATCTTTATGAGAGAGATCTTTAGACTGCATGCCATACCTAAGACTGTCATATCAGACAGAGATGTGAAGTTTCTGCATGGCATACCTAAGACTGTCATATCAGACAGAGATGTGAAGTTTACTTCAGCGACAGGTTTGGGAACCAAAATAAAATTCAACACCGCTTACCATCCGTAGAAAGATGGACAAACTGAGTGGGTGAACCAAATTATGAAAGATATGCTGCGGATGTACGTGATGCAACAACCTATGAGATGGGAAGAGTACCTACACTTGGTAGAGTTCGCTTACAACAATGGTTATCATGAATCTCTTAAGATGAGTCCCTTCGAAGCTTTGTAAGGATGACAATGTCGTACTCCTATCAATTGGATCAGTCTCGAAACCAAATTGATGCTTGGAACATAAATGTTAGCTGAAATGGAATCAAAAGTAAGGAAGATCAGACAAAATCTAAAGGCAACACAAGATCGACAGAAAGTATATGTAGACAATAAGAGGACTTATCGCGAATTTGAGGTGGGCGATCATGTGTATGTAAGGATTAAACCAAAGAAGAGCACACTAAGGTGGGCCTCCAGTGCCAAATTGGTGCCCAGGTTCTATGGAAATTTTCAGATATTGGAAAGGGTGGGAACTATGGCATACCGATTGGACTTACCCAGCCATATTCGGGTGTACAATGTGTTCTATGTATCTTTACTAAAGCGATACGTGCATGACCCAAAGCATGTAATCCACTGGCAAAGCATTCAGGTAGGTTAAGATTAAAGATCCTATCTTGAAATACAAAAAAATTATGAGAATTTAATTTAGATTTTTGTTGATTGCAGGTCAAACCAGACGGAGAGTTTCTGGTCAAACCTTAGCATATAATCGATCAGAGAGAAATCATGCTCCAGAGGCGAGCCATCACCTAGGTTAAAGTGCAGTGGAAACACTTCGGCTCGAATGAGGCTACCTGGGAAGATGAAGGATTTGTTCGTGAAGCTTATCTAGAATTGTTTGTTGGGCTGGAGTGAAAACACCGAGGACGATGTTTACTTCTAGGGGGGGAAGTTGTGACAGCTGGCTTAATTGCTAACTAATTGTTATATTAATTTTATTTTAAGAGACTAAAAAAAATTATTTTCTTTGAGGAAGAGATTACATAATGAACATGAATCAATTATGTTTTGTTGAAATAAATTAAGCATGGAAAAATGGTTCCATAAAAAGTAAAAGACTGATGGTAAAATATTCCAAGAACTGAGAAGTAGTTGAACAGAAAAAAGTTCAGACAATTACCTTTTTCTCTGAGGATAAAGGTACATCCCAGTGAGGAAAATGGGTTCTATTCTATGGCTAAGGGAAAGAAAAATACGATAGTGCTAATTTCCTGAGCTAGTGGTGACCAGTGGAAACACTCAACAATCTTGAAATTCCTGGAAAAGAAGACTGAACTTGGGATCCCAAGGTCTCTTCCAGATTCTCTGTCAACCAACTCATCTAAGGTGTGGAGCATAGGGGGGATGAGGATGTAATCGCCTCTCTCACGGTAGGGTGGACATCATCAGTCAAATTCGGAAAAGAAAACAGATAAGTGAATTTACTGGGTTTGCTATCTAAACAGAGATGTTCTTTTAATGCAATTGCCTAAGATATCTATTTAATTATAGTAGTTGTTCTTTCAGATACTTTTTTGTTACGGTTAATGTTCTCTAAGAGTAACTGTTTAATCCTTGATTACTATTCTTTCAAATATATTTATGTTACAGTTAAAGTTTTTCCAAAATATCGGCTTAATACAATTAATGAATCTTAGAATGTTAAGTGCGGAATTATTTTTTCGGAAGGATGAGAACATGGACTAAACTATACTTTTTATATACACAGAGAAGATCATAGTAGAAATAATAGAGTTATGCATGGAATCTATAGAGAAGTCAGGATAGCCCACGTGGTGTAGAATAGTCGGTGATGGGGTGCACTGTTAAGGCATTCCGTTCTGTAAGGTCACCGGTTCGAAACCCGTGGGTGGGATGGGAGGAGAAAAAATGGAAAGATTAGGATTAGTCTAAACGAGAAAAAAAAATAGAGAAGTCAGGATGGAAATCAATAATGAAATTCTTAGAAGGAAAAACAATTAAGACACTATCATGTAAATAAGAAAACAAAGTCAAGTACCTATTGGAAGTTTAACTTAGGAAACCGTTAATCCATGATCCATAGTCGAAACTCCGAATCCTGGGTTGGTCATTCCTAATATCCTATGATATACACGGAACAAAAGTCTGGAATGGTCCGGACATCACTTTACTTAATAAACTGAAAGATTAAAACATGAAACTCGATTTTAAAACAAAGAACAAAAGCCACTGTTGGAAATCCAAATAACATCTTATAATTGTAAACAAAAAATCTAAATGTTCCTTTATATCATGCTAATAAGCAGGAGAAAATTACAATGCTATATAACTCCGAAATAAGATCGAGTAAGGACATAGCATCTAGAAGAGCATGTAGCCAACAGTCCCTGACCAGGAGAAGTAATTAAGAAAGTGAAGGTGGAACATCAAGAACTTCCCCTCTAGCACTTTAAATAGTGAAACAATGATAAGAGGATAAACGAAAGAGAAAACTCAGATAACTAGAAAATTATAAACCAAAATTCAAATGGTATTAGAAATCGATCTCAGAACTGGAAGAGAATTATTCTCTTAAATTACAGGATATAATACACATACAATTGTAAGTTTAATGGCATTACATTGCATTAAAAAAACCTAAAGCTAGCAGATCAATGTTGCCGGATAAAACTTATAAGCTTTTTTGCGGTGCTACAACCCATGGGAGAAAACCCGGTAACTGTAAAGTAAGCAGCGAGGAGGGTGAGACCCAAACCCTTATCAAAGGAACGAAAATAGAACAGCGAGGAGTTTCCCCGGTAAACCCCGACGAATTTACCTGTAAAAACAAGAGGAGAACAATATAGCATATAGCGTTATAGTTGCGAAAAGGGAACTAGAATGTAAATGAAATGACCAAAAACCTGAGATACCTGGAACGAATAACCCGCAAGCAGAGGTGTAGAACTGCAGGAACACAGACGTAGGAATGAGGAATTGGGAACGTTGAGAGCAAAAGAGCTACTGGGTCGGAATTGGAGCGAGCGCAAAGGGAATTACTTGCAATGGTGAATGAGGCCGTCATGGTACCTCGACGTTAAAAACCTAGAGCACCTCTCGACCTTGGAAAACCCAACCAATATGTTGATTAGTGGTGTTTTCCCCAAAGGAAAAAATAATTGGAATATGCATGGCATACTGTAATGAGAATTTAACCTTGTTAATATAAAATGAAAGAAACCTAGCTATATAAACAAAGGGCGAATGGCGGCCATGCCGTGGACAACCTGAATTCAAAGAAGGGAATGCGAGACTGTAGAAAACACTAGCTTACCTGTAAACTCCATGCTGAACAACACCAAGAGGAGGGTTCGGAAGTTAAGCAAAAATACTTGGAGATGCGACTGAGTTGCAAAGGAGAAACATCGCAGAGCTCAGCACAAATCACTGAATTCAATTAGGGTTCAGCGGGGTCAATAACCTATGCCAGTACCCTGTATTCACAACTCTCGATTTCAAATCTACGATCTGACAGTGAACCATCAAGACAGTTGTACACCATTAAAACCCATACCCAATGGAAAAATACAACAAACTTGATTACATTAAAGATTTGAAAACCATAATGCCTTTCCAATGCGCAAAGTAAATCAAACATCGGGATTCGCTACAGTTTAAGTTCCTTCGGGATTTGAAGGCATTCGTGCCATGTTACTAATGAAATAAATCATCACCCAGAAAATTCAAATGATATAAATGATAATCAGTACATTGTAAGATGGCTAGATTTGTAGAACTTTATTGCCAATGTATAAACAAAGGCATTCTGAATTATATGTTTAATAAGCGAATTGTGTTATGATAAATGCGAATGGCTAGATTTGTAGAACTTTATTGCCAAAGTATAAACAAAGGCAATTTGAATTATATGTTTAATAAGCGAATTGTGTTATGATAAATGCGAAATATGAATATGTTAAATAAAGTCTATATATATATATATATATATATATATTTTTTTTTTTTTAATTGTTTGTTGATATATGTGGATATGTTACACATCCATAGGTGATGCTGCAATGCATTGGTTTTTTTGTTAAACCCCTTCAAAAGGGGGAAGGACCACTGTGCTCCGGCCATCCCTAACCCTAGAACAAAGGTTGTTTTCATTTGTATTGGTTTTTTTTTTGTTAAACCCCTTCAACAAGGAGAAGAACCATTGTGCTCCCGCCATCCCTAACCCTAAAAGAAAGGTTGTTTCCATTTCTGTTTCTTCAGATGATTCAAACTCCAATGCGTAAGAAAGCTAAGGCCTTTCACTCTTTACGGATCTACCAGATTGTTGTTGTCTCCAAAATTTTGGTAATCTTCAATACATTCTACTTTCCTTTTGTTTACGTATTTAATTCAAATTTCATGTTGTTTTCATTCCTATGAAACATTTTTATTCCTTCCATGGAGGTCCTATTAATGCTTTTCATATCAATCCAAACCCTAAAAATTCCGATAATCTTTAAAATATTCTGTTTTCCCTTTTCATTTGAAACTCAAATTTCAGACTTGTGGTTAGGAAATTTTCAGTTCAGGTTTCGTTGGCCAAGTGTAATACTAACTATTGTTGTAATAATAAATTGTCTCAAAAAAATAAAAATGGTAACTCATAAATCCATTTGCAGCAATTTTGTAAGATACATTTATTTGTAGCTGGCCGAAGGAGATAAGAATTCAAAATTTTTTCACAAGTTCGCTTTAGGTAGGAGAAAGGCTAATTATATCTAGGAAATAGAACATGGTGGTTGGACTCTCTGTAAAAAGGCAGATATCAAAGCGGCGACAATCGAGTTTTTCGGTTCATTGTATACAAAGAAGGAGACTCCATTATCGGAAGACCATTTGGAGTTGATCGGTGAGTATCCGGTGATGTTCACCGCTGATGATAATTCTCGGATTATGGGGAAGGTGTCCTTTGATGAGATTAAATAGGTATTGAAATCTTTTGCAGCTGATAAAAGTCTGGGGCCGGACGGTTGGACCCCGGATTTTTTTCTACACTTTTTTGATGTTTTCTCTGCTATTCTGACTGAAATGGTTGAAGAAGCTAGGACCTCCAGCCGGATCAGCGGTGCTATCAATTCCACCTTTCTGGTTCTAATTCCCAAAAAGAAAGAGAATCCCTCTTTTGAAGATTTCAGATTGATATTGTTATGCAACACGATATATAAGATTATTTCTAAACTGCTTGCAGAGCGATTGAAGGGTGTGTTGTCACGGTTTATTACTCCCCAGCAATTCAGTTTCTTGAAAAATTGTAACATCCATGACGCGGTTGCCGCGACTCAGGAGACTATCCACACTATACAATCTGCAAAGCTGAAAGCGGTTGTTATGAAGATTGACTTAAAGAAAGCCTATGATTGTGTGGATTGGGTTTTTCTGCGGTTGGTGTTGTTTAGGGTTGGCTTGGATCGGAATGCTGTAGCTTGGATAATGAGCTGTATATGCAATACTTCTATGGCGGTTCTTATCAACGGATCGACATTGAATTTTTTTCATCCCAAAAGGGGGTTAAGGCAGGGGTGTGCCTTATCCCCACTCCTATTCATTCTAGTTATGGATGCACTCAGTATAAGAATCAATAAATTGGCGGAGACAGGAGGCTTTAATGGCATTAACATCAGTCCACATATGAGTTCAACTCATAGTTTCTTCATTGATGATATTCTTATTTTTGGTTTGCTGGAAAGGACATGTTGGATTAATATACAAGGAACCATTAATCTATTTTGTGAGGCTACAGGGATGCAGGCTAGTGTGGATAAATCATGCATTTACAACAATGAGGGGGATGAGGAATAGGTCCGGGAGATTTGTGGTTTGTTTGACTTCCATTCGGCCAACCTAAAGGATGGGTTGATATATCTTGGCTTCCGAATGAAGGCAACAAACTACACTGCGGAAGACTGGAGGTGGTTTATTTATAAATATGAAAACAAGATTAATAATTGGACTACTAAATGGCTATCAAGAGGAGGGAGATTGATTCTAGTAAGGGCTGTATTACGACAACTCTTTGTCTATTGGGCTCATTTGTATTTATTGCCAATTTCTATTATCAAGGAAATCTGGAAATTAATGGCTAAATTCATTTAGGGAGGGGGGCATGATAGAAGAGTTATACATTTGGCAAGATTGGACTGTTTTATGAATCCTGTCGAAATTGGGGGTTGGGGAATCCTTGAACTGACCATTTTCGGACATGCCCTCATCATAAAATCCATTTGGAGGGGCATCTTTGGAAAAGGGATATGGTATGAGATCATAAAGCAGAAGTATCTAGCTGGCATATCAGTTGAGGATATGGTTATATATGGGTGGAAAGAACCCAGATGCAGATCTAATATCTGGAAGGGCTTTGGCAAGTTATGGCCTACTTTCAAGATGCACATGAAATGGATTTTTGGCAATGGTGCCAAAATTCTGATTGGCTGTAGGTCGATGCTGGGGATGGATGATCTTTATCATCCTCCTGCACTTTTGAGTCACCACCTTAACCAAATGGGGATTTTATACTTACAACAAGTCTTAAAAGAATGGAGAGGAGGAGTTCTAGTTTGGAAAATTTTTAGTGACTTGGGGCTCAATAATATTTGGGAGGAGCATTGGGTGGATTTTACATAAAGATTGACGCAATCCGGAATGTGTTGGAATCTAAAAGGGGATAGGCTTCAGTGGGAAGGTAAAAAAGTGAATGATGTCCTGAAAGTAAGTGACATATATGCCATTCTCATTAAAAACAAGAATTCACAGGTTCATGAATATTGTTTTAAATTCTTCTGGAAAACTAAGGCTCAGATAAAAATGACTATATTTTTATGGCTCGTCTAGAAAGATAAGAACTTAACATGGAATAATCTACAGAAAAAAGGGTGGCTTGGTCCAGGTATGTGCATACTTTGCGGACATGAAGAGGAGAATAATAATCATTTGTTTTATTTATGTTCATATGCACAAGAGACTTTAGATATTGTGTGCAGGTCTTTAAAGATTAATTATCCAGATTACCTCAATACAGAGGACTGTTTATACTGGTGGCTACACAAAGGGGTTAAGATGAGAGCAATCCCGATTATCTTTCATTGGTTTATATGGTGCACCAGAAATAGGAAGCTTTTTGAAGGGAGACCCTGTCAACCTAATTAGACAGCTTTTCACATTGTCAGCACTTGGGAAAATTTGAAGGGTATTGATATGACACCAGGTGACCTCTCAAAAAGAACACTACCTTTCGAGTTCCACTATCCTAGAGGTTTCTTTGATGGGGCCTCACAACAGTCAAATTGTGGTTGTGGAGCTTGGCTCATCATCTCACCTCGCTGTTACTACAAGATTTATTGGAATGGCGGTAACAGTACCAACATGAAAGCATAAGTGATGGCATTGTGGGGACTCTTATGGTTCGCCAGGCAATTATTACTGGACAGTTTGTGGACTATTGGGGATTCAAAAGTTCTTATTGATTACATGAACCAAAAAGTCACAATTAATGTCAATTCCATTAGACAGTGGATGGAGAGAATTAAAACATTAAAGGAATCCTTTCAGGAAATTTCTTTCCATCACGTCTACAGAGAAAAGAATATAGTGGTTGAACGGTTATCAAAGGAAGGACTTGATGTCAGATCTGGAGTAATTTTTTACCAGTTCACCAGTCTGGATGACAGCGTAGCATCTGAAGCCTTTCCATTTACATAACTGGGGGATTTTCTGTTTAACATACTTATGTTTATGCTACAATTTTTATTTGTTGCTACTTTTTTAATTTCTGCTGAAGTGAGCCGAGTTGGGGCTCCTTTATTGGTTTTTTTATGTTGCTGAAGACAATATTCCTTTTCCTAGAACTGAGATTTTTGCTTTCATTAATGATGTTGATCCACGAAAAGACGCTGTTACTTTTCATCATATATGCTGAAAATGATTGTGAAGGGGATATTCTTTTGTTTTGCAGAAGTTAGCCCTTGCCTTTTGAATATATGTATAATTGTCTTTTTAGACTGGCTTATCTAAGGTTATGGTTTTATCCTTATTATAGCATATGTCAAGTATATTGACTGTAAATGTAAGATTACAGCTTTGCTGAAGGATTATAACTTGAATTGGTACATCTAACATAAACTAGTGTATTTTTCTTGCTAAATTTTTTTTTATTTGTAGCTTGTATTTAAAAAAAAAAATCTATTTGTAACTTGTACCTTTGAAAAAAAAATCTATTTGTAGCTTGTATCTCTTAAAAAAAAAAATCTATTTGTAGCTTGTATCTCTGAAAAAAAAAATCTATTTGTAGCAATCTTGTAAGATGGTAACTTATAAATCCATTTGCATGGTAACTCATAAATCCATTTGTAGCAATTTTGTGTGACAATTATAAATTATCCCAATAAAATAAAAATTTAACTCATAAATAAATTCATTTGCAGCAATTTTATGAGGACAATATTAAATTGTCCATTATAAAATAAAAATATAACTCCTAAATATACTTGCAGCAATTTTATGGGTGCAATAATAAATTGTCCCAATAAAATAAAAATGGTAACTCAATAAATCCATTTGTAGCAATTTTATGGGGACAATAATAAATTGTCCCAATAAAATAAAAATGGTAGCTCATAAATCCATTTGCAGCAATTTTGTGTGGACAATAATAAATTGTCTCAATAAAATAAAAATTTAACTCATAAATCCATTTGCCTCAATTTTATGGGGACAATAATAAATTGTCCCAATAAAATAAAAATTTAACTCATAATAAATCCATTTACCCCAATTTTACGGGGACAATAATAAATTGTCCCAATAAAATAAAAATTTAACTCATAAATCCATTTGCAACAATTTTGTAAAATTTCATTAGGTTTCCATGAAAACGATAACCCAATAATATTTCATTAATTTTCCATGCAAATGATAACCCAACTATGATTGATGGTCGCACTGATAAATTGTCTCAGTAAAATAAAAATGGTAACTCATAAATCTATTGGCAGCAATCTCATAAGATTTATTGTTAAATGAGATAATTTCTTCATTATAAAACTAAAACTTTGATTGTTTGCTTTCTCAAAATGCAATCTGTCAAGTTTTCAAAAAAAAAAATACCATGTTACTTTTCATTTAAACTTATCTTCAATTGCAAGTTCCAAATTAAGCCATTTTTTTTTTTTAAATTTTTTTATCATTTATTATTTTATGTAAACCCAACAATTTGAAGCTATTAACTCTTCTTATTATTTAGACACAAAATCTTGAAAAGAATAATCTCAAGTTAATAATAACTTTACCTTAACAATAATAATAATTATTAATTTTTTCTAAAAGTGTTAGTGTCATTATAATGTTCACACTTAATAATGTCATTTAGTAAGTTTTATTAGTAAGTTTCATTATTACGTGTAGCAGTAAAATATATATATATATATATATATATATATATTTTTTTTTTTTTTCATTTTTTGATTGCATGCTAGAAGTTATTAAAATATATTTTTGACACTTGATCTTTCGAAAACATTTTTGCCGTTCAAAATTATACTTTTGATATTTGATATAAATTTATAAGTTTTATTATTATTTTAAGTTACTGAAATTACATGTCACAATAATAATATTCTTTTTATTTTTAAATTGCTATAAGTTATTTTTGATCTTTCGAGAACATTTCCTGCTGTTCAAATTTATAATTTTGTCACTTGTCTAAATTAAATTTATACATTTGAAACTTATCATTATTGTTATAATCGGAAAGTAATTTGTTACGGTTCCCCTTATGTAAGGGGAAAAATGATTAATATAATAGAAAGGGGAAAATTGATTGACTAAAATGAGTCCATTTAATAGACAATGTCTTTATCATTTTTAGTTCATTTAATAGGCTGTTATTATTATTATTTTTAATTTAATTTGTTTTTTTTTAATAATGTTGATTGTATTTATTTAATTTGTGAAAAATTCATAGTATTTGGGAACTTTATAATGATTTTTTTTCTAATGCAGTATCAGAAGTTGTTAAATTATATGTTTAACATTTTTATTTTTTTAAATTTAGTAAGTTTTAGTTTTTTTTGTTTTTTTTGTTTTGTTTTGTTTTTTCTTTTTCTATTCAAAGATAAAATGCAGGTCATAAAATATATATTTTGGCTTCAATTTGTTTGTAGAAAATCAGGTTTGTTGGCTGTGTTAATGAGTTATAGGCCATCCAAAACATAAATATCTTAAGTCTATCTCTTAATGTCTTCAAGTAGCTAATATCAATATTTTCTGTCATACATAAAAAAAAAGTAAAAGCTATCCACCATCATTCCAAAAAATTAAAACAAGGAAGGTCAATTCTCATTCCGAAACACACAGGAAATTAAATTCAGTCATCATGTGACTCAACAGGAGCCGGATCTTTCACACTGGAGCCATGCATGTCAACCTGGTGCATACTTTGAAGCTACTTTTCAATTCTCTCCAAGTGAACACATTGATGATGCTGGCGCAAATTAATCTCTTGAATAGCCCTGTTGATATTTGTTAAAGTTGAAGCTGCTTTGGGGTCTCCCCCAATCTCCTGAACAGAAACTATTGCCTTCACCAAAAGGCATTTGAGCAACCAATATGTGCGAATTGAGTGATGAAATAAATATATACTGCCTCGAGTGTTACAAGGGTCGGTTATTATCGGATTCAACTCTTCCATGACTATTTCCTCTTCTTCCTCCTGCTTGGCTCTTGTATGGCCCTCCCATCCATGAATCAATGACTTAATATAGCATGGGGTACCATCGGAGTATGTTTGGAACAGATTCTCCATAACTTCTTTTCTTGACTTCCTGCCACGTTTGGCTAGAGGCGACTTTGGAACCTTGGTTTTTCCTTGGTCCTTTTTCGAATTTCCTTTCACCATTTTCTTCAAAGTTCGGTCTTTCAACAAATTTCTCTGCGGGCAGGAGTTGCTTGGAAGACGTGTAACAATGCACAACATGACAAGTTTAAAACAACCCAAGTGAATAACAAATTGACAGAGTAAAAAGCCCTGACTTCTTCCATCAGCGGATGGAGACTGCGGCTTTGAAAGAGTCAGAAAACTCAATTTGATAACAGAAATCCCATCCTGAGCAGACCCGTAAACCAGAGTAGGAGACAACACCCAAACTAGCGAGTTACAACCATTGTTCCACTTTTCCGCATTGACCTTGACCCGAATAGTTCCTCCATAATTACTAACAATATCACCCTTAATCTGAGAAGTAGTTAGAAAACAAAAGGTAACAGAATAACGGACATGACTAACCCACTGATAGGTCAAAACAATTTTCCTACCCTTAACATTGTCACCCCTTACATTAACATCATTAGAAGCCACTGAATCCATTTCCCACCTATTGGAGCCATGTGGTGAGAAAAGAGCAAGACATGACTAACTCACTGACAGATCAAAACAATTTTCCTACCCTTTACATTGTCACCCCTTACATTAACATCATCAGAAGCCATTTGATCTATTTCCCATCTTTGATGATACAAATTGGAGCCATGTGGTGAGAAAAAAGAAAGACGCCCAAAATGAAAAACATGCAAGTCAAAATTAACCTATAATGATATTTTTAACACTTCCATATAATAATATTTTTCTTAATTTTAAAGTGTTAGAAGTTGTTAAACTATATTCTTAACATTTCCCTGATAATTTTCTTAATTTTAGAGCATTAGAAGTTGTTAAACTATATTTTTAACACTTGATAATGGCGACTAGCTGGCTTTTTTAAACTAGAGTTACTGAAGTTACCATAGCTCCTGAAAAAAGTTCTTAATTTTTTTTAATATTGAAGTTACCAATAACTCCTGAAAAAGGTAAGTGGTTTTTTTAAACTATAGTTACTGAATTTACCAATAGCTCCTGAAAAAAGTTTTTAATTTTTTTTTATAATGAAGTTACCAATAGCTCCTGAAAAAGGTAAGTAACTTTGGACGTCAGGGTATGAGTATAAACAATGGAAATATAAGTTCCTAAACCTAGGAGGTCGGGTAACGATGGACGCCATGAAGGGTACGAGTATAAACACAATGGAAGCATAAGTTTCTACGAGGTCTATTCAGTTTTTTTAACCTATTAGAGTATAAACACAAGGCGTGTCGTTTCCAGGTAACGTTTTAGCCCGGACTCCGGCAAAGATTTTTAAAAAATCCGGCAAAGATTTTTAAAAAATCCGGCAAAGATTTCATCAGAATCATGTTTACAGTTGTTAAACTTAAGTATTTTGAGTGCCCTAAGGGATTTTGGTAGTGCTGAATCCATTTCCAACCTCAAAAATGGATTTCAAACATTGCAAGTACCTGATTTCTTGAATTTAAGTTGCCCGGATTCCGGCAAAAAACTGCCGTCCCGGCTAAAACGTTGCCTGGGTAGACTACTCCTAAACACAATGGAAGTATAAGTTTCTAGGAAGTCCATTCAGTTTTTTTAACCTATTAGAATTGCAAGTAACAATAATAATATTTATCTTTGTTCTTTAATTTGAGAGTGTTAAGGGTATGAGCATAAAACACAGTGGAAATATCTTAATTTGAGAGTGTTAGAGTCATTATATTGTTGACATTTGATGATGATGGCTAACCGGTTATTATTATTATTTAGTTAACAAGATAATAAAAAATATATTTTAACTTTATGTCAACTGAAAATTGATTGATTAATTTAATTTGGTTTTCTGATTGTCTTATTTTTTTGGTTGGAAACTTATTTTTGGATGAAATGTATATTTAATGAAAGATATGTTTAGAAAACATTTTCTATGATAATCTAAAAAATTAAATGAGAGTTTTTTTTTTTTTTTTGGTTTTCTTATTATATCTTTTTAAGGATAAGAGACATCATGGTTTCAAGTATAATGGTAGTATTAATTAACTAAGACAATTAGTATCCAAGTAGTTGAGGCATAAGGAGCTTAATATTAAAAAATAATGGAAAATTTTATTTTCTTTGAAACCATACTTTAGGTCATCTACATGGTTGTACATGGTTGCTTTTTATATGAAAATTGAGAAAGGAGATTGGGTTAAAATTGCTCAAGGAAACAAGAAGAACCTATACTATCAAGGAAACCTCTTAGCATCAAATTATTATTGGAGATGATGCGAAGAGGGATGCCAACAAAGGAAACCTATATTTTCAGGCATTTAATCTTGAAAGAACTCTTAGCATCAAATTATTATTGGAGATGATGCAAATAGGGATGCCAACAAAGAAAACCTATATTTTCAGGCATTTAATCTTGAAAGAACTCAGCCAAAATTTGGAAGCCTTTTGTTTACTTTCCTTTCACCATCTTATATTTTTGGGTTAGGTGATCAAACTTTTTTTTGTGATATCTAATTGTTAGTTTTAGCATTTAATTTGAGTTGTTTTATGTTTTTCTAGCACAAGTTTGTGCTTTTTTTTAATGAAGTTATAGCCTTCATGTAGAAATGACTTCAAGTAGCCAATGATTTCCCTGAACGAAATTTGAACAATGATTACTTTCTTGATATTAAGAAGTGACAATATAAATACAAAATTCCAATTACTCAAAAATCTAAAAAAATATGAATAATTTTTGTTCTTTATCTTTCCAAATTTAGATTGGGAAAGATAGCCATCATATTGTTCATGAATTATTATGATTTTATTTAGCTTTTTTGATGTCATTTACTTGCTTGAATGAGATGGACCCTACGGGGTTGTACGTAAGGAACCATAGTTACACAACGATTACCCTGATGGAACCACAATTCATACAACACCCCATGTAAAGAACCACACATAGCAAACTCACACAATAAGAAGCAATAGCCAGAGTCGATTGTCGATTATTGACAAACAATCTTGATTGCAATTATTGTTGATCATTTCCATACTTGTTAGATTACTTTGAGGTTATTTATTTTTATTACTCATCTTGTTCTCTTCTACTCTGTACATAAAGGTAATATTTGACATCATTTCTGAGAGTCTAGGTTCCTTTAGACTATTTTGAGCATCATTTTTTTATTTGCATCTAGGTTTGTGACTGCTCTCACTTTACTTTTTATTAGACAACTGTCCTTAATAATCTATATATATTTGCAAAGGTAATAAGTGACAATGATGTTTTGCTCCACCCTACATTTGGCAATGTTATCTTATAAAATTAACTCTCTTATATGCCAAAATAATAATCAATATTGCACACGAATCTACAAAACACAGAAATCAACAAAAATACAAAATTTGATCACATTAGTAATGTTTTTGTGCAATTGGATAAAAATCATGTTTAAGATCGAAGGGTTGTGAATGTTACATAGATGACAATATTCTTCGTCAGAATAAAAGAATTTTATATTCCTAGGGGTTGATGATCTAGGTCTATGTATGGCTTATCTTTGCAGTGACAACTAATTGAAAAACACGTCCTTATGGTGACCACCACCTCCTAGTGATTACCATGACCCCCTTGCTATCAGTGAACACTAATGACCACTGGTTGTCGACAATTACCTCCTGTCAATGACCACTGGCTCTGTCTCTATATAGATATGACAGGAAATTGGGAACACAAGAAACATATATCTCAAGTTTGTTGTCAACTTGGTTGCAATGGTGGAGTTTGGGACAAAATTGTAGGAAAAGGGAGAACTGGCCGTTCGATAAATCAAAGGATCCATGAACACAAATGAAAGCATTATTTTTGAAGATACAACCATACCCTATCGTTGACCTCGAAGAATGAAGGGCTATGATGGTGATAACAAAATATCATAGTGTTTTCCTAGTTATGTTAAAGGGAGTGCATACTTAGAGATTGACATGGGCTATATATCTAAAAAATGTGGCAACACAGTTCTAGGCATTGATTTGTTGCTACAAAGTATAGTACTATAAGGTTGAAAAGGGCAACGAACTAGTACTTAGAACACAATTGAAAAGGAAAATAGCTTTTGGAAAAATGCACTAATGTATCATAACAATTCTTCACTATGCATAATGACTTATCCCTCTACTTATTCTTAGTGTATACTTTTGGAATAGCATGACCAAGGTGTGATTGAACACATCAATTTGGATATTGGTTTGGGAGTAGAAAGAAGTAGCATCTTGCACTCCAACATATGCTAAAGAAACTTCTCAAAAAGATTGAAAATTTAGCATCCCTATCAGAGGTGATAGTGCAAGGAAGGCCAAAAGTTGTGCAAACATGGATGAAAAGAAAATGTCTTTTTTACTATGTAGTAATAAGCTTGTTACGGGGAACCAATAATTTAATACTTGAAAAAAATACACTACAACAAAAAATCAATCATGTTTCAAGACGATAAATGAAAATGATGAAATAAAATCCGTAAAAAGTCCTCCCAAGGTTGTATAGGAAGTGGAAGTGACTGGTAAAATCCAAGCTTTTGATTCTTTCTAAATAAGGCATATTGCCTCACAAAGTGTAACACCCCCAAGATAGACCATTGTATCTAGTTTGTGTGTGTGTGTGTGGAGAGAGAGAGAGAGAATGTTAGTCTAGTGAGACATGTGGTGTGGGGCTTACATGTTTATGCGTGACAACCCCTTTTGGTAAACCCCCCTATTGGAAATATTGTAATTAATTGTTGTAACTAAAATAGACTAAAATAGGGGACACATATTCCAGAGCTTTAGGGAGGAGGTGCTTGGGAAAAATTGGAGGAGGATTATTCCTTACGAGTAGCATAATCCAACTGGTATAATTTTTTTTGTAAATGTAAATCAAAATGATTGAACATGGAAGAGTTGGAGAACTACTAGGAGACTCGCCATTGGTGGAAAATGCCACAACAACATGCCACCATGAAGATAGTTAGAATGATCATCATGGTGAGGGTGGCAAAAGATCATTCATAATGATTCCACGACGTGTCTAAGCAAGGAGAAATATAGACGCTTGAACAAAAAAAAACATAGGTAGAGGTGGGAAGAATGGAGAAAAAAAGAAAAGAAAATAGAGAAAATAGACTTGAGTGTAGATAGAGAAAAAACTCAACATGAGATAGATGGTAGAGAACTTGCATAAGAAAGAATAATCAGGGAGACTCAATGCAAGAGAGAATTCTTAGGGAACAAGTGACAATGTAATCAAGAATTAGAGGAGTGAATTAAACCATAAAGTGGGCAGTGGAAGAGAAGAGAATATCAATGGAAGAATGACAAGCAACAATTTATTTATGGTTATGAGAAATGGAAGAGATATTTGGGCATTTCTTAGGTGAAGGGAAAAGATTCTATAGATTCTCGTAGAAATTAATGTGTAAATATGAATCTGCTAATGAAATTTACTAGATCATAAGATTCAAATATACTCTTCTGCTCTGCGGAATTCAATTAAAATATATAGAAAACATATCATAAAAATGCATTAAGAATTAACTCACATACACAAAGATTTATCTAGGGGAAAGAAACTGCTAAAAACCCCTTCCTATATGTATTGCATTAATCAAAGAATATGGATGAATACACATGCTTTCTCAAGCCTGAGCACACCCTGCAAGTGTATTACTCTTCCTATTTCCTTGTGTTGTTCCTTGAGGAATTAGCCCCCTATTAATTTGAAAATTCCTCAATCTGGGTTGCACAATTCCTTCTGGCTGATCTTCGATTGCATGCACCACCTGTACACATGGGAATAATCTATAGCTGATAGTACACTGCCTTGGAACCTCCTATTTTTGGGTAACTCGGATTTATATGCGCTCGTATTTGGGATGATAGCCTTGTGGAGACCTCACCTCAGCTGAGTAGCCTCCGTTCTCTCATGCAACAGTATTTTGGGATGACTGATCGGTTAATTTGATTTGATCTTTGATGTTGAAGTCACAACGCACGACTTGACCTTCCACTAGTTCCTCTACAACTAGAACTAATTTAACTGGAAATAACTCAATTTAGTTGAATTATATTGCTACAAATTAGCAATAATTCATGCTTAACTAAACTCAAGTCTTCCAACTCGAATTAACTAAGATAATAGGGTGACACAAACCATGTCACTCAAGTTAACTCGTACAATTTGTCTGCTGAAATGGAAAGTCAAATTTTCTCTAGTTTGACGAAGGAAAATAAAACTGATATTTCTTTGGCTGCATTTTCAACACTCCCTCTCACCTAGAAAGGGATTATCAACTACCCTGATCCTACCTCTATGGAACTCGAATTTACCCTTTGACAAAGCCTTTGTACCAATATCTTCATCTCGTTCCTTTGTTGGAATGCAATCTAGCAACATGATGCGCCTCATGCAATCAGGTGAATGGTCATGAGATATATATGTACTTGGATTATTTGTGAAAAATTTGAATTTTTAGAGATCTTGAAGAAATTATGATTGTCCTGATATATCTTGTGAGGATCCATCCATCAGAAAAAAATAGTCCCAAAGAATATTTCTCCTTGGGATTACTCATCTTTTAACGACTAACAACCATGTATTCTACTTTTTCTTGGAAACCGGTTCAACGATGTTGCTTCCTATTTGTATCCTTGGAAACCACAATGGACCCAACACTAAAAATTCCTCTTGATGTACTCTGCGTTTGATGAATTCCCACCCCGATCACACGTCTGCATCATGAAGCCACACAACCCACTCATACTTTGGTTGTACCATAGTCCAAACTGGGTAGTGCCTCTGAGGTACCGTAGAACATGCTTAACTGCCCTCCAAAATAATTTGGTCGGTCAAACCATGGCTTGGCTCAACTAGTTGACTGCATAGCACATATATGGCCATGTGTTCACAAGATACATTAGTGAACCCACAAACTGCCAGTAAATAGTAGCACTCACATGAAGTGACAGCCTATTTCTTCTAGTTGGTCGCTAGAGGAATCTCCATGGGTTTAAACTTGTCCTTGTGGAACTTATTCAGTATATAATTTGCATACTTTCCTCGAGAGACAAACAATTCTCCATCTCCTTTCCATACTTCCAATCCAAGGAAATAGTGCACGAGTCCCATGTCCTTCATTTCAAATTCTCTTGCAAGGTCCTCCTTGTAAGATCTAATCAACTTATCACCACCCATTAAATCAAATCACCAACATATAAGAAAATAATCAACAATTTACCTTCTACCAAGATATGATAAAGGTTTTCATCTGCTTCACTTTTGGTGAAGCCCAAACCAGTGAGATAGTTGTCGATCCTAGTGTACCAAGCACAGGGTGCATGCTTGAGGCCATAGAATGCTCGCTTGAGTCTGCACACACGTGACTCTCGATTAAAGGTCTCAAAACCTTCTAGTTGCTCAATGTACACCTCCTTCTTAATAACTCCATTGAGGAATGCTGTATTTACACCCATCTGGTGGATCTTCCACCCCATCTGCGATGACAAAGCAAGTATAGATCTAATGGATGAATACCTTGTGACTGGTGCACAAGTTTCCGCATAGTCAATTTCCTCTACTTGAGAGAATCACTTGGCCACAAATCTGGCCTTATACTTCTCTATGCTTCTTTCTGTTGCTTGCTTTACCTTGAAGAGCCATCTCGAACCTACCACTGATTTATCTACTGGTCTTGGGACCACTTCTCAAATAATGTTATTTACAATGGAACCATATTCCTCTACCAGTAAAATATTATACAAGTTTCTATACCAGCTTCCTCGAAAGGATGGACCGGTCTCAACTTCTTTCGGTCATTAGAGAGCCATGTAGCCAGTATCTTTTAGATCTAGTGACTCTTAATACTTGTCTTTGAAAGTGCAGTGCTCCCACAGTCTCTCTAGCATCATGAAATAGCCTCTCAACATCTCTGGTTCATTTTCTTCCTTCTCAGGATGTTTATGCTTGAGTGGTTGTCTCCACTCTATGTTTCTCAACTTGTGGCTACTCCAAAAATTCCTTAGGTTCCTCCTATTAGGGTCCTATAGTCTAGGAATCAAAGTGTGTTTTCCTCTTACTGTTCATCTTGGGGGTTTGTTTGTCAATTTTAGCCTACGAGTCACTATGTGTCATAGTCTAAAGAGTCCCTTGTGTAAAGAGGTCAAATATAGTCCAATGACTGTAAATATATGGGTCATGAAGAGGGTCTTTAGCCCTGTTTCGAATTTTTAAAAGTCTAATAGTCCATGAGGGGTCATGTCATGGGTTTTTTAGTAGTTTATACTTCTCATACCTCCATGATTTCAAACTTCAACATCATGACATGATAGGACTTGTGGTGGCATAAAACTCAAAATTCCCTAATGCACCTCTCATTTCTCCCTCACCTGAAATGAAATTTGAACCCTTGAGAAAGCTGAAGGTGAAAGACAGAAGTGACAAGGTTGAAGAGGAGGCTGAGGTTGGCAAAAGAAAAAGTTAAATAATGCCAAACAATAAATCAAAGAAGGAAAAGCAGTCATCAAAGAAAAGAAGGAAGAGCAGCCTTGATATCTTGGTTGAGGCTGCCCAAAGCTGAAGTTGCATCAGGAGGGAGATGTCCATTTTTTCCATTTTGAAAGTTTGCCTATATGCTCTGTTTTGATGAATTTTGTTGAAGATTGAATTTGCGCAGCAAGAGCCTGCTATGCAAGTTGCATGGTGTCATGTTTTGGTAAAATGATGAAGGTTTTGAAGGCTTCAAGCATACTAGTGTGTTATAAGGTGAATTTAGGTGTTAGGTTGTCATTCCCAATCAGTTTGAAGCAGAAAAAAGTTCATCACAAGCTTAAAGTTCAAATTATGCTGCGCAAGTGGGTATCAACCATCTAGGAGGTCTAAAAGCATTGGATAGCCTACTTAAATAGTTCTACACCTTCACACAGACATTTCGAGCCTACTCATTTGATCCATTTTTCTAGAGGAGGTGTGCAACCATACAAAGCATGGAGGGCTACTTGGACTTGCTACGAATTTGCTACAAAACTGACTATTTTAGTCATCATTTTCAAAAGTTGTTTCCAACCACATGGAGATCAATTTTGGAAAACCAAAAAAGGTTTTTTTCAAGCACAAACCAAAGCACAAGAACCTCCTTCAGTTTCTGCACAGGTGTCATATATTGAAATGTTCAAGTGCATCTTTAAAGACTATTTTTTAGACTTTGAAATTTACAGTTTTAGTCATGATTTTGGGGAACATATTCTGAGGAGCTCGGGCAGAATTTGAGGAAACTGAGAGAGGTTTCTCTCAAAAACAAGTTCATATACAAGAAACTCTCTTAGGTTTTACACAAGTGTTACAGTTTGGTAGTTATAGAGGTCACTTTGGGACTCAGTTTTCACAGTTTTTCAAAGCTAGATCAGTGCACAATCCAACTTCTGTTGCGCAACTATATCAGTCAGGCCTATTTTTGCATATTGGTATTTTGGAACCTTATAGAAGTATGTTAGTAATCGAATAGGTGTGGATACGCTAGATTATGATTTTCTAGACATGACGTTGCTAACTTTTTCTTCAAGTTTTAAATCACGATGTTTCTAAGTTGGGATAGTCGTGATCTTCTTTGCAGATATATTTTTAGTTTCCATGCAGTGAATTAGACCACCTAGTGGTAATTTAAAATTCCTTATTGTATTTAAGGAGGAAAAGACATGAAAAAATGGTTATGATTGGGAGTGTTAAAGGCTATACTACACTTTTATGCGAATATTGTATCTTTTCCCAAGTGAATAGAAGAAAGGCAGATGCAATTTTAACAGAGATTCTTGTGTAAATATTTATTGGTATGTGTGTTCCTTTGTGTTTTGTTTCTAATATATATTTCCATGGTGTAAAAATTATTCATGCTCAACTTGAAAAGAATATCTCAGAATTCACTTAGTGCTCTGTTTTAGATCAACTAATCATATGTGTTTTCTTCTCTTCTATGGTAATATGAATTTATCAGTATGTTGATGCTGTAATTATCATTCTTTCTGGAATTGCACTCGCCCATTTACTGCGACAAAATTTGATTTGATAGCAATAAATTTTCCTATCTTGCCCATGTTCAAACTCCATCATCCCTTTTTCAATTGGATCTAAAACAATGGTCTAATATGAGGTATAGCTATCTTCTTCCACTTACCTTCAAAAAACAACATAAATTCACCTTTTTGATCCTTATATCCAACCTAAAATCAAGAGTTTTCAGTCACTATTTTGACTGAAATAAAAAATAGTGAAAGAGCCCTCTCCAGGGCTAGGGGGCTGGACCTTAGCCTAAAAGAGTTTAGTGGTTACCCCCGTGATCCTTTTCAGCCTAGAGATTAGTCTGAGTGCTATGACCAGCACTTGTTGCTGGTAAGAAAGGTGAAGGTCACATTTTCCCTAGGTGTGAACAAAAAGGATCATATCTACTCACTGCTGGTGAACAACACTTAGACATCAGAAGGCTGAACCATTCACCTAGTGACTCGAATAAAGAAGAATCCAAATATTCAAGTTCCACTGGTGTCTCCACGTTTTCAAGACGAATTCTCAATCTAGAAGGTATGCTCCCATGAATCGAGATCATATTTCAGGCTTCCCAAATCGCATTCCTTGTGCAGATTGGCAAACTTTCACATGCATGAGGACTCCCTGATGAAGATGTTCATGGTATCATTGGAGGGAAATGCACAATCATGGTATGAAAGCTTGCCAAATGGTTGCTTGTATTCTCTTAGAGATTTTCATGTTGTATTTTATGAGAAGTATAAAGAATGTCATCCTTCCTTGTTGCTGGTCAAAGACTATTGTACGCATTTTGAAAATTTTATTGAGCATTTGGAAAGTTTTTATGAAGATGATCAGTTTATGAATGATGAAATTATAGAGGCCTTTCATGAGAACCCTTTTGACCAAGAAGAAGATGTAGAAGCTGGTTTCCATGACACTCGAGAAAATTCTCAGCAAGTATTTATTTCACCCCTGGCTGAAAATGAAACAAATCTGCATTTCAATGACGTGCTTTCTGCTGAACTTGTTGATGACATTCAACAGCCTTTAGACCTTTCAGAAGAACAAGAGAATAGTCAACTCAGTTATACTGAAGAATCGATGCTTACATATGATAGTCATGTTCCATTCTTTGAGTTTGATGAACATTTGCAGCAGTCTTGTCAATCTTTTTGTGATCAAAGGTATGAGGATAGTCATCCATATGTCTCTTCAGATTGTTCATTTCCTGAAACTTTCATTCAAGAACAAATTGGTCTGAATCAGTTTTCTAAAGCAGCAAGTGTAGAAACTTTAGACACTCAAGCATCACATATCATAGAGCTGCAAGAAAGCAGCATCCTGGTATATAACACACTTCAAACATAATCACATGAAGGGTTAACTTTTAATGTTGCTGATGTATATGATGTGGCCTTCCTTTTTCAATTTGTTCAAGAATATACAAAGTCTCTCCTTGGCACTTGCTATTAATAATGAGGATGATAAAAAAACTGCTGCCATTTATTTTGAGAGTGGTCTTGAAACTGATGACATAGAACAAGAACAACCAACAGTTAGGAATGATGTTTCTTTTTCTCCTTTCTGATCAACAAGAGGCAATCCTTCATGTTTTTCAAGATCCTTTGGTTAGTCTGTTGGAAGCATCAGAAAAGGTGGAGTTCGTTTTGTTCGCCAGCACAGGTTTTGGACTCAAGTTTCATTTTGAGTTGCCAACATTTACATCTTTTTTTCTGCTTACAGAGGGTGTGAGCAGAATTTCAGTGAATGGCCATCTCCTTGCTTGGCTTCATTGGAAATTTTGTATCACTTGAGTGAGCAGGTTATTCAACAGTTAGTGTAGATAGCAATATGAATAAGCTAAATGGGTTGAGCATCTTTTTCAGCAGTGTGCCAGTTTCCAGCAGTTTCTTTCAGTAGTTTGGTATTATTCTTCAGATTTGCAGGTGTGGGTGTCCATCATTGGAATTTGAATCCCGAAGTGAAGGCCCTAAGGTTCCGGTGATCTTCTGCCATATGTAAGGTAAAATTAAAAGTCAGTCATAGCCAGTTTTAGTCTTTTTATGTTTGACTCCATTGTCCAATGGTTAGTCTACTAGTCTGTGTTGTTCTTGGCACCTCACGGGGAAGTTTCCATCCCCATTGGAGCCAATGTTAGGGTCCTATAGTCTAGGAATCAAAGTGTGTTTGCCCCTTACTATTCAACTTGGGGGTTTGTCTGTCAAATTTTAGCCTACGAGTCACTATGTGTCATAGTCTAAAGAGTCCCTTGTGTAAAGAGGTCAAATATAGTCCAATGACTGTAAATATATGGGTCATGAAGAGGGTCTTTAGCCCTGTTTCGAATTTTTAAAAGTCTAATAGTCCATGAGGGGTCATGTCATGGGTTTTTTAGTAGTTTATACTTCTCATACCTCCATGATTTCAAACTTCAACATCATGACATGATAGGACTTGTGGTGGCATAAAACTCAAAATTCCCTAATGCACCTCTCATTTCTCCCTCACCTGAAATGAAATTTGAACCCTTGAGAAAGCTGAAGGTGAAAGACAGAAGTGACAAGGTTGAAGAGGAGGCTGAGGTTGGAAAAAGCAAAAGTTGAAGAATGCCAAGCAACAACTCAAAAAGTAAAAGTAGTCATCAAAGAAAAGAAGGAAGAGCAACCTTGATATCATGGCTGAGGTTGCCCAAAGGTGAAGTTTCATCAGGAGGGAGATGTCCATTTTTTCCATTTTGAAAGTTGCATGGTGTCATGTTTTGGTAAATGAAGGTTTTGAAGGCATGAATCATGCTAGGGTGTTATAAGGCTAATTTAGGTGTTAGGTTTTCATTCCCAATCAATTTGAAGTAGAAAAAATTCATCACAATATTAAAGTTTAAATTATGCTGCGCAAGTGGGTATCAACCATCGAGGAGGTCTAACAGCATAAGATAACCTTATTTAAGAGTTCTACACCATCACACAAACATTTCAAGCCTACCCATTTGATTTATTTTTCCAGAGGAGGTGTTCAACCATACAGAGCATGGAGGGATACTTGGACTTGCTACGAATTGCTGTAAAAATGACTGTTTTAGCCATGATTTTAAAACCATTTTTTTTTCTTTAAAAAATATACCAAAGTCTATGTTTCGGGTCTAAAACAAGACCCATCATCAGGACAATTCTGTAAAAAAGAGAGACAATTGAGTTAAATAAATAGTGGAAAAAGGACAAGAAGGAGAGCCGACCAGACATCAACTTAATGTTTTAATTTCTAAATTATTACATTTATTTTTACTTAATTTTTATTTTATATTATGTTGAGATTTAGTTAATTTGTTGTTTTTTAATGCTACTAATGTGTAATATTTCATATTATCCCTTTTTATAAAGTCTTATGTTAATTTAATTTCAGGTTAAATATTTTATTTTTATTTTTATTTCTATTTTACAAGAAGCTTTGTTTTTAATAATGTCAAAGTGAAGTGTTTTCTTTCTTATCCTAATTTTATGTAGAGAGGTCCTAGTAGATTATATTAAAAGATTAAAAGTTTGTTTATTATTCATTTAATAAGACCCTATGTAGATTATAATGTCTACCTATTTTATTAATTATTAAACCATAAAAAAGTTCTAAGTTTTTATTCAATTTTAGCTTATGAATTAGATTGATAGTTTTTGTTTTTTATATAAGATCAAAGAAAAGGACTTTCATGTATCTAATATTATGTAAAAAGGTCAAAGTAGATTATGTTACTAGATTTACAGGTTTGCTTTTTCTTAAATATAAGAATCTATGTAGGTTATGAGGTTTACTATTTCATTAAATAAAAATCATTGTTAAAAAGTCCTAAGTTTTTTAACCTATTTTCTCTTATGATTAAGATTAATTGATTGTTTTTGTTTAAAGTTGTAAGGTTTTGTTTTAGAGATATTTTAGAGTTTCTAGTATTATCTTTATACTAATTTTAAGATCATACGGACCTATGTAAATTATATTACCTAGAAGACGGTGTAGTTATTTAATTAGGCAAGGAATAGGCTGATTGAATGTAACCCATAGATAAGGCTAGTAACCATTTGATCTTATAAACTAAGGATTGCAGAAGGAAGAGGTTTAATTAAGGTCTAAGATAATGAGGGGAGATTTATAAGGGTGTTTTTAATTTATTACTCATAACTTATTAAGGTTCAAGAAGGGTAGCCTGGTGAGGGCAAGGAGTAGGGTAAGGGTATGATGTGAACAGGGGGATAGAGGGAGGGGAAAGGCTACGATGCAGAGAAAGCGAGAGTCAATTTAAAGGTCATAAAGGGATGAAGGAAGAGTAGGGGAACAAGGAGGCCAACGACTCCAGGGTGCGAGGTGTTTTTAACGAGACAGTACGTGGACCCAGTTTCTGCTAACTTCTAATCCTCCATCTCTATTTAGGTTGTGAGGGTGTTTTATGATTTCCAGGGCTTTACGTATTTTGCGTTTGAAATGATGTTTTTCTTTGGCAATGACCACAACTTCTTCAAGGCATATGTGGTGACACGTTTTGCTTGAGTGTTCTGCTAAAGCTGAGGTTTTAATTCTTCCATGCCTAATGTCTGCTCCATGTTCTTTAAACCTTATTTTAAAGGTCCTACCTGTTTCCCCAATATAGCAATCACCGCATGAACAATTGATTTTGTAAACACATTTTTGTTGGAGGTGGTAGGGGTCATCCTTAACTGATTTCATTCTTTTCCTGATGGTAACTAGAGGTTTGAAAGTTGCTTTAATGTCCTTTTTGGCTAGAACTTTGGCTATTTTGTCTGTGACCCCTTGAATATAAGGGAGGTATGCTTTTGTAGTGGTGGGTTTGTCCGTAACCATTCTTTTGTTTCCGGATCTGGCTCTTTGAATAGCTTTGTTAATGTCCTTATTGCTATATCCTAGGTTTATGAAGGATTTTATTAGATATTCAATTTCTTCTTCCACATGTGTTTTGTTTGATATTCTAAAAGCTCGAGCTTTAGCAGAACACTCAAGCAAAATGTGTCTGATATTTGAACTCAGCTTTAGTAGAACACTCAAGCAAAACATGTCACCACATAGAATTAAAACCTAAGCTTTAGCAGAACACTCAAGCAAAATGTGTCACCACATAGAATTAAAACCTCGGCACAGCGGAGACACTCGAAGCAAAACGTGTCACACGCCGTTAAAACCTCATATTTAGCGAGAACACTCAAGAAAAACGTGTCACCATATAATTAAACCTAGAAGCTTTAGCGAGAACCTCGATAAACGTGTCACCACATAGAATTAAAACCTCATATTTAGCAGAACACTCAAGAAAAACGTGTCACCACATAGAATTAAACCTCAGCTTTAGCAGAACACTCAAGTAAAACGTGTCACCACATAGAATTAAAACCTCAGCTTTAGCAGAACACTCAAGAAAAACGTGTCACCACATAGAATTAAAAACCTAGAAGCAGCGAACACTCGAAACAAGAAACGTGTCACCACATAGAATTAAAACCTCAGCTTTAGCAGAACACTCAAGCAAAACGTGTCACCACATAGAATTAAAACCTCAGCTTTAGCAGAACACTCAAGCAAAATGTGTCACCACATAGAATTAAAACTTCAGCTTTAGCAGAACACTCAAGCAAAACGTGTCACCACATAGAATTAAAACCTCAGCTTTAGCAGAACACTCAAGCAAAACGTGTCACCACATAGAATTAAAACCTCAACTTTAGCAGAACACTCAAGAAAAACGTGTCATCACATAGAATTAAAACCTCAGATTTAGCAGAACACTCAAGCAAAACGTGTCACCACATAGAATTAAAACCTCAGCTTTAGCAGAACACTCAAGCAAAACGTGTCACCACATAGAATTAAAACCTTAGCTTTAGCAGAACACTCAAGCAAAACGTGTCACCACATAGAATTAAAACCTTAGCTATAGCAGAACGCTCAAGAAAAACGTGTCACCACATATGCCTTGAAGAAGCTGTGGTCATTGCCAAAGAAAAAAATCATTTCAAAAGCAAAATACGTGAAGCCCTGGAAATCATAAAACACCCTCACAACCTAAATAGAGATGGAGGCCTAGAAGTTAGCAGAAACTGGGTCCACGTACTGTCCCGTTAAAAACACCTCGCACCCTGGAGTCGTTGGCCTCCTTGTTCCCCTACTCTTCCTTCGTCCCTTTATGACCTTTAAATTGACTCTCGCTTTCTCTGCATCGTACCCTTTCCCCTCCCTCTATCCGCCTGTTCGCATCATACCCTTACCCTACTCCTTGCCCTCACCAGGCTACCCTTCTTGAACCTTAATAAGTTATGAGTAATAAATTAAAAACACCCTTATAAATCTCCCCTCATTATCTTAGACCTTAATTAAACCTCTTCCTTCTGCAATCCTTAGTTTATAGGATCAAATGGTTACTTGCCTTATCTATGGGTTACATTCAATTGGCCTATTCCTTGCCTAATTAAATAACTACACCGTCTTCTAGGTAATATAATTTACATAGGTCCGTATGATCTTAAAATTAGTATAAAGATAATACTAGAAACTCTAAAATATCTCTAAAATAAAACCTTACATCTTTAAACAAAAACAATCAATTAATCTTAATCATAAGAGAAAATAGGTTAAAAAACTTAAGACTTTTTAACAATGATTTTTATTTAATGAAATAGTAAACCTCATAACCTACATAGGTTCTTATATTTAAGAAATAGCAAACCTGTAAATCTAGTAACATAATCTACTTTGACCTTTTTACATAATATTAGATACATGAAAGTCCTTTTCTTTGATCTTATATAAAAAATAAAAACTATCAATCTATTTCATAAGCTAAAATTGAATAAAAACTTAGAACATTTTTATGGTTTAATAATTAATAAAAAAGGTAGACATTATAATCTACATAGGGTCTTATTAAATGAATAATAAACAAACTTTTGATCATTTAATATAATCTACTAGGACCTCTCTACATAAAAGTAGGATAAGAAAGAAAACACTTCACTTTGACATTATTAAAAACAAAGATTCTTGTAAAATAGAAATAATAATCAAAATAAAATATTTAACCTGAAATTAAATTAACATAAGAATTTATAAAAAAGGGATAATATGAAAGATTACACATTAGTAGCATTAAAAAACAACAAATCAACTAAATATCAACATAATATAAAATAAAAATTAAGTAAAAATAAATGTAATAATTTAGAAATTAAAACATTAAGTTGATGTATGGTCGGCTCTCCTTCTTGTCCCTTTTCCACTATTTATTTAACTCAATTGTCTCTCTTTTTTACAGAATTGTCCTGATGATGGGTCTTATTTTAGACTCGAAACGTAGACTTAAAAATGAGAACTGTGGAGATTCCGAGCTTTGATTCTAATAATATACACCACATAAATCTACAATCCATTAATATACCAAAGCACAATAACCTCCTTCAGTTTCTACACTTGTCATATATTGAAATATTCAAGTGCATCTTTAAAGCCTATTTTTCAAACGGTGCAATTTACTATTTTAGCCATGATTTTGGGGAACATATTCTGAGGACATGGGGAAAAATTTGAGGAAATTGAGATATTTTTATCTCAAAAACAAGTTTATATACAAGAACCTCTCTTAGTTTTTACACATGTGCTACAGTTTGGTAGTTACAAGGGTCACTTTGGGACTTAGTTTTCACAGTTTTTCCAAGCCAGATTAGTGCACAATTTAACTTCTGTTGTGCAGCTATATCAATTAGGCCTATTTTTGCATATTGGTATTTCGGGACCTTCTAGAAGTAAGTTAGTGATCGGTTAGTTATGGATAAACTAGATTGTTATTTTCTATACATGATGTTGCTAATTTTTTCTTTAAGTTTTAAATCATGATGTTTCTAAGTTGGGATAGTCTCGATCTTCTTTGCAGATACACTGTATCTAGTCTTTTTAGTTTCCATGCAGTGAATTCGACCACCTAGTGTTAAATTTTAATTCCTTATTGTATTTAAGGAGGACAAGACATGAAAAAATGGTTCTAATTGGGAGTGTTAGATGCTAGACTACACTTTTTTGCAAATATTTTATCTTTTCCCAAGTGAATAGAAGAAAGGAAGATGTAGTTTTAACAGAGATTCTTATGTCAGTGTTGATTGGTTTGTGTGCTCCTTTGAGTTTTGTTTCTAATATATATTTCCATGGTGTATGTTAACACCAGAAAATCGTACAGGCAAAAGACATTAAAAATGTCAAGCAGAAGTTACATATGAAGATTTTTAGAGAAGGAATACATTAGAGCAGATCAAAATTTAATTTTTTCCTAAGGTTAAGGGATAATTTAATGGAAAAAACACTAGAAACAAATGGATTTTGCGTGGCAACGCGGCTATTCCTTTGATAGGTGCGCGGTCCCGAGGATGGAGAAATGTCACCATCTGGGACCACTTGGCACACTTGGTTAGGAATATTCTCCACTTAGTATTGTCAAAGACAACCGACATGGAGGTACCTTGAGGCTTAAATGCATCACACAAAGTAATCCCTCCTCCACTCTTGTGTCACTATCTATCTTGGACTAATAGAAGGGGGAGGAATTCAAAAAATGTCTAAATAAACCGGCCTTTGGAAGAAGAATTAGAGACACATTGTTATGCTGGCCAATTTGCTTCATAGCAAACCAATTTGCATAGTTTAGCAACAAAGAGATTGGAAGGAATCATATGTTGGCCAAGCAATATCTCAGTCCAAGAAAGAGAGGTCCACCATTTGATCTTGATCTACCATCCTTTGGGAGAGGGAAGAGACACTTGCAAGAACTCGAGGGAAGGATACCTCCTTGTTTTGGGTATTTGAGCTCCATAGCTCAAAGAACCCTATTCAAGTGTTTAACATTGTATCTTTTTTACCAACAACACCTAATAAAGGGAGAATTATCCACTTGTGTTATTAGGCTGTTTGCTCCATTGAGCTTTTGTATTTTGCATCTTGTGTTTTTTTGTTCTTAATGTTGTATGCTTAGTTTTCCCTCAAACTTAGTTTACATTATGTCAAATTTGATCCACTAACAGTAGACAATCATATTTCTATGTGACCTTGTGCAAGTAGCAACCAAATTTCTAAAGAAGTGTATTTCATACACCCTTGCACCAAATACATTACCATAGTGTAAAAATTATTCATGCTTAGCGTGAAAAGAATATCTAAGAATTCAATTAGTGCTATGTTTTAGATCAGTTGATCATATATGTTTTGTTTTCTTCTATGGAAATATGAATTCATTAGTATGTTGATGATCTAATTGCAATTCATTTTGATACTTCACCCACCCATTTACGATGGAAAAATTCAATTTGATACCAATAAATATGCCTATCTTGCCCCTGTTCAAATTCCATCACATTCCTTTTTCACTTGGATCTAAAACAATGGTCTGATATGAGGTATATCTATCTTATTCCACTTACCTTCAAGCAACAACATAAATTCACCTTTTTGACCCTTATAACCAGCCTAAGTTCAAGCGTTTTCAGTCACTAGTTTGACTAAAAGAAAACATAGTGAGAGAGCCCTCTCGAAGGCTAGGGGGGCTGGACCTTAGCCTAAAAGAGGTTAGTGGTTACCCATGTGATCCTTTTTCAGCCTAGAGATTTATTATAGGGTGCTAACACCTCCGTTAAAGCCAAAATCAGTTGATCTGATTGCAACTGAAGCTCCCTCTCAAGAGAACATCTCATTAATTTCTCCTCATCAAACTTTACATCCCTTCGAACAACTGTCATTCCGAGGGATGGAAAGCATACATGGTATTTGTAAGGAGTTTTTGTGTAACCCACAAACACCCACAACTTAGTTGTTGGCTCAAGCTTCTTCCTAGAATATTTGGAGACATGGAAGTAAATAGATGCTCCAAAGATCTTGAAATGAGACACATTCGACTTTCTCCCCGTGAAAGCCTCCTCCAGTGTAATCATTCCTAGAATCCGATGAGGACTCCGGTTCTGCAAGTATATTGTTGTGTTGCATGCTTCTTCCCTCAAATGTAGTGGTAGGCCTTGGTCATGCAACATCGCCCTTTCTTCTCCCAAAAAACTACAATTATTTCTCTTAGCCACCCCATTCTACTGTGTGCTTTGGCATGCTGTCAACTCCCGTCAAATGCCTTCTTTTGCACAAAATTTCTTAAACTCATTTGACACATACTCACCTACATTATCGCTCCTGAGAGCCTTAATATTATTTCTTATTTCCTTCTCTACAAGTTCTTTGAATTCTACGAACTTGGAGAATGTCTCATCCTTCTTTCGCATGAAGAAGATCCAACACTTCCATGAGAAGTCATCTACAAAGATAACATTGTTGGGTGTGGAGCCTGATTATCATCCTGATTCATAGGTCTTTATTTTAGCTGGATGTATACCCTAGGAATACTATACACCCCTCCACATGGGGGGAGGAGGTGGGGGGGTGCGGGGGTTAACAGTCCCCTGTCGGGGTTTTGGGGGAATCACCCCCGAAGCTAAAAACATATGTAAAATTGCCTTGTAAAATATTGTAATTTCGTAGTCAATCTGAGCCGTTCATTAGGCGGATGATCTGCTAGTAGAAGTTATGTTTAATTTAGCGTTTATTGCCCTATAAGGCAACCCCTGGGTTCATGTGAGGGAATTGTATTGCGACTGTGTGTATTCTGAGAGAAAAAGAGAAAGGGGGAATGTATGAGAGAGTAGAGGATATTACAATGGATTTTCTATAGGCTGTGTCTCTTCATTTTGCTGGATAATAGAAACGAAGGACTGGCTATTTCTCTATAGACACAACCCAAGTTAGGTGAACCACATATATCTGTGCCTCTCTTATTTTATATGTTTTATGTGTTTTCATTTCCGAATATTTTTATGTGTTCCATTTCTATGTAATATATTATTTTCTAACAACTGGTATCAGAGCCGAAGGTATATTTCACTGATAAAATAGGAAACAAGGGTTCGTGGTTCGAGTGGGAGCAATGGTAGAAGATGGTAGGTTTAGGGTCTAGAAATTTAACGGCCAAAAGTACTTGATGTGGAAGATGCAGATGGAAGATTATCTATATCATAAAGATATATACCTACCATTGAGCGGAAAAAACAAATAAGTCATCGAGTATGGCAGACGCAGAATTGGAGATTATCGATATAAAGGCACTTGGAACAATAATATTGCATCTTGCGGCGTCAGTAACCTTCAATATTTCAAGGAAACGATAAAAAAGGGTTTAATGATGACATTGGCCATACTATATGAAAAAACCTTGGCCTCAAATAAGGTATTTATTATGAAAAAAATATTTAATATGAAGATGTCAGAAGGTGCATATGTTGATGACCATTTAAATTAATTTAATATGGTTACTAGTCAGTTAAGTTATGTAGTGGTAAAATTTGATGATGAAGTTAGGGATCTGTTATTTATATGCTCATTTCAAGAAATTTGGAATGGTTTAGTTATGGCAATTAATAATTCTATCTCTGGTGTTATCACTCCACCAGATTCCCAAGGTTGAGGAAGGAATCCCAACAGAGGTAACCACAAACCAAGCTTTTGACTCTATAACTAGCCCTATCAAGTCGGAGAGGGCTCTCTCCAAAAGGGTCACATCCAGGAGGGTTGGATCAATCAGGGTTTTAGGCTAGGTAATGAGTGCAAGGGGTTGTTTTGATTTTTGGTTTGGTTGGGTAAATCAGTGGATAATGGAATAGGTCAAGGAAAGCCTAGGTTAGGGAAATAGATTTAGGAGTGCAGGGATGAATGGGGCAAGGTAGGTATAATGTCAATCACTTGAGGAAAATGGTTATGGGATGGTTCAGAAAATGTAATAAGGCCGAGGGAAGCATAGAAGATGAATTTCTCCCAGATAGAAGACATGAACAAATTGTGACCAATTATCCAAAACAGAGCATGAATAGCATGAATTATGAATCTCACACTTATAAAAGATCATATCATAGAAATGGAAATGAAATGAACAATACATTCACACATATGTAACTAAAGAGGAAACAATGAAATACATTTAATACCAAAGGTATGCCATAAATATAGTTGCAACTCCTCTTGTATTAGTGGCCAAAAATGAATATAACGTCTTCTTGATCCAGAAAGCAAAATAAAATTGATTCCAACCTTTGACTCCTGTGAAGAACTAAGATAAATAGACCTCAAAACCTCCTCCACTCATCCATAGGGGTTGAATTCATGAGATGAGGGAGATATTGCATAAAAATATGAACTGATAGCTAGAGTGTAGGATGAGAAAAGTGACTCATTCCTATCTTTAATGAACTGATTCATTACACCTCAAATGGTTGACTTACCTAATGTATTTACAGTAAAAAAATGATATTTACATTCATATTTACCATTTACATAAGTAAATTCCTCATTTCCTAAAGTAAAAGTCAAACTGGAGTGAAAGTTCAAAATTTCTGAAAACTGTGTAAAATACATTTTTCTTGTGAAACGCGCAGCGTCCAGGTAGAAACATTGACCTCTGTTCAAGGCTGATTTTGAGTGCCTTCCTGGTGTCCAAATCAGCTCCATGATAGCTCATTAGAAATAACTTTGAGTCTATTTTCCAAAACTATCTCCAATTTTCAAAATGGTGCTCATTTTCCCTGTAAAAAAACCTTTTCTCCCAAGATTGATAAATGCGCAACGAGCAAACGGATTTAGAGGCAGAAACATGAAATTTTGATGGTTTTTTGATATTTTGATGGACTAATTCTCCTCCAAAAACTCTTGAAAATTTCTTGGGTTGATGTACTGATAAAAAAAAACCTACTAGTAGTGGCCATTTGTCATTTGGAGGTCCCAAAAAATAGCATAGTGTCCAAGTCGCTACATGTTTAGGAAATTTTATGTGTGAAAAAATAAAACGCGCCCTCTGTGTTAAACACATTTTTTCAGACCACATTTGGAGGCCTTTCCGGTGTCAAAATTAGACCTGGGATAGCTTGTTGGAAATATTATCCTGTCTACTTTCCAAATATACCTTTTGTTTTATGATTGGAGTTGATTTTCCTTGTCAAAAATTGATTTTCCCAAGACTAGTCAAAAAATGCAGAATGAGGGTGCATAAATGAAGAGTGATGTTGTAGACAAATTTTGAAGGCCTTCCTCAACTCCAAATTCAGCTCATGATAGCTCATTAGACATATATATTTGTCTAGTTATCATTTGACTCATAAAGAAAGTGATTTGGACACTCCAGCTAGGAGAAAAATTTATTTTTTCCAAGGTCACTCCATAAGTGCAACAACTCTCATGTGGAACTTGAATTTTTGATATTTCTATAAAACCATGACATTTTTCTAAAAAATGAAGGAGGTTTTTCTTCCTTGGTATATTATGGAAAAAACCTCTCTCACTTTTGTCAAATTCATCTTCGTTTGGTCAGAGACACAGTTTGAAGAAAAACCAACCCTATGAGTGGAAAATGACTTGACTCTTGGAATGACTTCTCAAAAACTGATGGAGACATGATGTTTATGAGCTGAAATGACCTCATACTTACTGATATGACCTACCTTATTCCTCCTCTACTCAAATGTCTTGTTTCCATAGAAAACCCTATCTCAGTGGGAGAGGAAATTAGGGTTTAGTGCGTGTGAACAATGATGACTTGGGCACCTTTGGGAAAAGACAACTCCCTTCGAAATTTGATCAATTGATGAAATAAAACTCTTTCAATTTGACATTTTATGTGTTGGTATGTGGAACTCTAAGTTGGAAACTTTGGAACCTTGTACTTATTACATTTGAAAGACATAAAATTACATAATGAAAATAAAAATTACATCTTGGAATGAAACTCACACTTGAAATCAAATTAAAACTTTGGAAACCGTCTTGGAGGTTATCTTTACATGGTAAAGAGACATTATTGGGATCACTCTCATACTTTGCTAACCTTATGCAAATGAAATGGTGCATTTTTGGACCTTGAAAGGAAAAACCATAATGACCTAATGAGACTTTGAATAACTTGACTTCCATGGTTGAATTTAACTGAGACAAGACATGGTGAAATGAGATTTTCATAGGTGTTATTATGCTCAAGAAGACATGAAGGCGATTCAGAAAATGTGATTTTCTAAGGGAGAGTGAAGTTTTATTGAGGAAGGCTACCATTAGTGAAACAATTTTTAGCATGACCTAAGGGAATGATATAAAAATTTCAGAGTGAGATAGCTAAAATGAAAATGAAAGGAATGATATTAATCAATAATGGCAGAATGAATATTTTGACACTAACATTGGTCTTATTGGGGATGGCAACTCTGACAGAGGTGTCAAGAACCATAGATCTCTGAGTTGAGCAGATAAGTGCTTTCTTCCATTAGGCCAAATACGGTAAAAAATAACTGAAACTGAAATGTAGGACTGACTATTTGACAACTTAATGACACAAACTGAATGAAACTGACTCAATTTGACTTGACTTGACTGAAACAAGACTAAAAAACTGAACTTACCCTACTTATTGATGGTAGTACATCACCGAGACTTGAGGGCTTCAAATCCTGATGACAACCACCTGCCTGCTGAAGACATATGTACAATCATGTGAAGTGATCCTTCCAGTGTAACCAATCCAGTAGATGGTTACTTGCTTGAATTCTGCTCTCACTTTCCTCGATCAGGTAGAAAAAACAAAAGCTAGGTGACTCCAAGTGTCTACTGAACATGTGCTTCTGGTCCATGAAAATAAGAAAATACATCTTCCCTGCTAACTGTAGCAGATCATTAAAGGGATCTTCAAAAATCTGAAATGTTACCTTGTCTTGAGATTCACCAAAATCACAAGCACACTCTTCATTCTGATATGAAAGAACACTTGGTTGTTGTTCCATAGGAGAACATAGGGAAGTATGACTTTCTGCTATCTGAAGCATGAGAAACTCTGATTCTTTCTCTGGCATATTTTCTCTCTTAGGCTCATACTCCTCAAATTAATATTCTAAATCATCTTTGAACAAAAAACATTCTTCAAGATTGTTAAACATGATAGCCCTATCCTCTTCATGAGAGAAAGCAATATCTGTTAGTTGATCTCCTTGCAGGAAATCATCATCACAAATCGGTTTACTCACAACAATTTCCTGTATGGCTTCATCAGTTTCATGAATATCATCTTTTAAACCCAGAATTTAATTTTAAATAATGGAAGATTCTTCAATCACACATTCTTGACTGTGTGAACACTGTAAGAGCTGTGATATGAATGTTCAAGAGCTAATCTATCTTATCTTCAAATAAAGGAGAAAATTTAGTTTTAAAGCAATTTACATTGATTTGGTGATTTTAATTTTTAGGATCAAGAATTGGCACTTCTCTTTCTTGGTCCTAGTCTGTCTCATCTAAGGAGGGAGCTATTGATTCTTTTTGGTGATGAAAAGGGTTCTCATGTAAAGGCTCAAGGATCTCTTCATCCAAGGAGGAAATTGCTATTTATTTTTGGAAGGAAAAATCATTAAGGGATTTTATGAACTCATCATCTAGACACTCTTAATTCCCATACAAATTTTCAAGAAACTCAATGAAACTATTAGATATCTCACAACAACTATCAATCATTGACATGGAAGAATTAAAGATTTGATAATTTTGAAAGAAAACTGAATGAAATTCCTTTAGAGAATATAAACTGGCATATGGTATACTCTCATACCATGATCTCGCTTTTTCCTCCAAGGTAGCCATAAAATATTCATCAGAAAATCTTCAGGAGATTCAATCTTTAGTCTATGAATATGCAAATGAAATTTGACCAAATGCAAACTAGCATCTTCACCGTCTTGACCCTTAAACTTTGACAGTTTTGATTGCCAATCTATACGAGGAATACAATCCAGAAAACTAGGAATATGAGCTCGATTCATAGGAGCATACCTTTGAGCAATCAAATCCATTTTGACAACAGTGAGTCACTAAGAAGTTCCCCAGGCTATCAGTTCTTGAAGAGTGGAGTCACCATGATAATTTTGAATCTTGGGATTTTTCAACACTAGAGTCGCCAGGTGAATGATGCACAACCTTCTTGTGCATGATCGTTTTTCACCATCAACAATCAAATCTGATATTTTTCGTACACCCAAGGAAAAGTTTGTGTCTTCGTTCCCTGACAACAACGCTAGTATGTTATCACTCCACTAGATTCCCAAGGCTGAGGAAGGAGTCCCAATAGAGGTAAACACAAACCCAGCTTTTGACTTGATAGATAGCCCTATCAAACCGGAGAGGGCTCTCTCCAAAAGGGTCACAACTAGGAGGGATGAAGCAATTAGGGTTTTAGGCTAGGTAATGAGTGCAAGGGGTTGTTTTGATTTTTTTTTTTTGTTGGGCAAATCAATGGATAATGGAATAGGTCAAGGAAAGCCTAGGTCAGGGAAATAGATTTAAGAGTGCAGAGATGAATGGGGAAAGGTAGGTATAATGTTAATCACTTGAGGAAAATGGTTATGGGATGGTTCAGAAAATGTAAGAAGGCTAAGGGAAGCATAGAAGATGAATTTCTCTCAGATAGAAGACATGAACAAATTATGACCAATTATCCAAAACATAGCATGCCTAGCATGAATTCTGAATCTCGCACTTATAAAACATAATATCATAGAAATGGAAAGGAAATGAACAATACATTCACACATATGTAACTAAAGAGGAAACAATGAAGTACATTTAATACCACAAGTATCCCATAAATATAGCTGCAACTCCTCTTGTATTAATGGCCAAAACTGAATACGAAGTCTTCTTGATGCACAAAGCAAAATGAAATTGACTCCAACCTTTGAATCCTGTGAAGAACTAAGCTAAATAGACCTCAAAACCACCTCCACTCATCCATAGGGGTCGAATTCATGATATGAGGGATATATTACATAAAAAGCTGAACTAATAGCTAGAGTGTAGGATGAGAAAAGTGACTCATTCCTATCTCTAATGAACTGATTCATTACACCTCAAATGGTTGACTTACCTAATGTATTTACCCTAGGTAAAAGTAAAAACATGATATTTACATTCATAATGACCATTTACATAAGTAAATTCCTCATTTCCTAAAGTAAAAGTCAAACTGGAGTGGAACTTCAAAATTTCTGAAAACTATGTAAAATACATTTTTCTTGTGAAACACGTAGCAGCCAGGCAGAAAAATAGACCTTTGTTCAAGGATTATTTTGTGTGCCTTCCCGATGTCAAAATAATCTACATGATAGCTCATTGGAAATCCCTTGGAGTATATTTTCCAAAAATATCTCCAGTTTTCAAAATGGTGGTCATTTTCCCTGTCAAAAACTTGTTCTACCAAGACTGGTAAACGCAGAGCGACCAGGCAGATTTAGAGGCAGAAACATGAAATTTTGATGGTTTTTTGAGCTTTTGATGGACAAGTTCTCCTCCAAAAACTCTGAAAATTTCTAGGGTTTATGTACTCATCAATAAAAACCTGTTGGTAGTAGCCATTTGTCATTTGGAGGTCCCAAAAAAGTGCGTATTGTCCAGGTCGCTACGTGTTTAGGAAAATTTTTGTGTGCAAAAATAAAATGCGCCCTCTATGTGCAACACCTTTTTGCATAACACATTTGGAGGCCTTCCTGGTGTCCACATTGGGGCAAGGATAGCTCATTGAAAAGCTTATCCTATCTAATTTCCAAATCTACCTTTGGTTTTATGATTGTAGTTGATTTGCTTTGTCAAATGTTGATTTTCCCAAGACTGCTCAAAAAGTTCAGAATGAGGGTGCAAAAAGGAGGAGTGATGTTGCATACAACTTTTGGAGGCCTTCCAAAACTCCTAGTGGAGCTCATGATATCCCATTAGAAAGATATATCTGTCTAGTTATCATTTGAATCATCAAGGAAGTGATTTGGACACTCCAGATAGGAGAAAAATTTATTTTTCCAAGGTCACTCGATAAGTGCAACAACTCTCCTGTGGCACTTGAATTTTTGACATTTCTCTAAAACGATGACACCTGGGTAAAAACCGAAGGAATTTTTTCTTCCTTGGTCTATTATGGATAAAAACCTCTCTTACCTTTGTCAAATTCATATTTTTTTTGTCAGAAACACAATTTGAAGAAAAACCGTCCCTATGAGTGGCAATGACTAGATTCCTGGAAAGACTTCTCAAAAAATGATGGAGACATGATGTTTATGAGCTCAAATGACCTCATACTTACTGATATGACCTACTTTATTCCTCCTCCGCTCAAATTTCTCGTTTCCATAGCAAACCCTAGCTCAGTTGGAGAGGAAATTAAGGTTTAGTGCTTGTGAACAATGATGACTTGGGCACCTTTGGGAAAAGACAACTCCCTTTGACATTTGATCAATTGATGAAATAAAAAATCTTTCACTTTGACATTTTATGTGTTGGCATGTGGAACTCTGAGTTGGCATCTTGGGAACCTTGTACTTATTAAATTTGAAATACATAAAATTACATAATGAAAATAAAAATTACATCTTGGAATGAAACTCACACTTGAAATCAAATTACAACTTTGGAAACCGTCTTGGAGGTTATCTTTACATGGAGACATTATTTGGATCACTCTCATACTTTTCTGACCTTATGCAAATGAAATAGTGCATTTTTGGACCTTGAAAGACATAACCATAATGACCTAATGAGATTTTGAATAACTTGACTTCCATGGTTGAATTTAACTTAGACAAGACATTGTGAAATGAGATTTTCATAGGTGTTATTATGCTCAAGAAGACATGAAGGCGAGTTAGAAAATGTGATCTTCTGAGGGAGAGTGAAGTTTTATTGAGGAAGGCTACCATTAGTGAAATAATTTTTAGCATGACCTAATGGAATGATATACAAATTTTGGAGTGAGACACCTAAAATGAAAATGAAAGGAATGATATTAATCACTAATGGCAGAATGCATATTTTGACATAACATCTGGATCTTCTACTTTAAAGTTTGATGATGTTTTCGGTGCCATCCTTAGCGAGGAAATGTAATGGAAAAGCTTCGGTGAGACATCATGTAATTACATGAGTGCAGAGACTAGGGGAAGAAAAATTGAAAGAGGAAAGAGCCTAGGATATCACGACGAGTCAAGGAAAGGCAGATCCAGGTCTAGATCAAGGATAGTGTAAAATCATTGGAATGGGTAAAGGTATTGTAAAGCAAAAGAATGGAAACCAATTGTTATTAAAGTAGGTAAGGCATGTTCTAGATCTGAAGAAAAATATGATTTCAATAGGGCAGCTAGGCAGTGAAGGTTGTGTGATAACTTTTACAGATAAAAACTTAAATATCACTAAAGGAGCCCTAGTAATAGCAAAAGGATAAAATGTTGGTACATTGTATTTATGAAATGGTATTTCTAATTGTGTTAATGCTTTAAACTACATAGGAGAAGATGAAAAATTATGGCATCATAGGCTCGGACACATGAGTGAGAAGGGCATGAAGATTCTTCACTCAAGAAATTTGTTTCCAGGTTTGAAGAATATTGATTTGGATTTATGTGAGAATTGTGTTTATGGAAAACATAAGAGAGTCAAATTTCTTATTTAGGAAAAAAAAAGAAGAGCGAAAAATTAGAGCTTGTGATACAAATGTATGGGGACGTGCTCAAGTGTCATATCTTGGTGGCTCTCATTATTATGTTACTTTTATTGATGATGCAACTAGAAAAAAATGGATTTATTGTATTCAAAATAGATATGATGTATTTGATACTTTAAATTAATGGAAAGATTGGGTTGAGAATGAGACAAGAAAGAATTTGAAGTGTCTCATATCAGAAAATGGTGGTGAATATTACAACAAAGAGTTTGATAGGTACTGTTCAGAGCATGAAATTCACAAAGAGAAGACAGTTCTAGGAACACCACAGAAAAATGGTATGTGAGAAAGGATGAAAATGACAATCATGGAGTGTGCAAGGTGCATGAGATTGCATGCAGGATTGCCTTTACAATTTTGGGTAGATGCTGTAGATACTGATATTTTTCTAATAACTAGAGGGCTTTCAAGTTCCTTTGATGGTGGTATTCTAGAGGAGGCATGGACAGGTAAAAATGTAAGCTACTATTTTTTGAAGATTTTTGGTTGTGAGGCCTTTGTCCATATTAATAAAGAAAATAGAATAAAGCTTGAGGAAAAATCAAAGAAATGTACCTTTTTTAGATATGGTATTAATGATTTTGGTTATTTCTTATATGATTATGAAACTCACAAAATAATTCGGAGCAAAGATGTCATATTCAATAAAAATGTCTTGTATAAGGATTAGATGTAGGAAAAGAAACAAGATAAAGAAAACAGAGAATACACAGTTCTTGGTGAGATCACAGAAAAAGTAAAGGTGCATGAAATAATAATAATCAACGACCACAACAACAACAACCACCACAATAGCAACATACACCTCAAACGCCTAGAAGTGGTTTTAGAAGATCTACCATGACAAGTAGATCCCTTGAACGATACTCTCCTTCATTATATTATGTATTTTTGACTAATTCTGGTTAACCAGAATGTTACGAAGAAGCAATGCAGGTAGAAACCAGGAAGAAGGGGGAGCTAGCCATGAAAGAAGAGATGGAATCTTTAATAAATAACTAGACATGGGACTTAGTCAGGTTGTCTACAAGTAAAACACCATTGTAGAATAAATAGGTTTACCGATTGAAGGAAGAAGATGGAGGAAAATAGAGGTAGAAAGCTAGACTTGTGGTGAAGGGGTTTGCTCAGAAGAAAGGTATTGACTTTGATGAAATATTTTCTCCTTTTGTTAAAATGACTTCAATCGGAACTATTTTAAGTCTTGTGGCAACATAATATTTACATCTTGAACAATTAGATGTAAATATGACCTTTCTCCATGGAGATATGGAAGAGGAAATCTATATGCAGCAACCAAAAGGATATGAGGTAAAAGGGAAGGAAAAATTAGTGTACATGTTTAAAAAGAGCTTGTATGGCCTAAAACAATATCTGAGGCAGTGTTATCTAAAATTTGATAGGTTTATGTCTGAAGAAAGTTATACTAGATGCCACTCTGATCATTGTGTTTATCTGAAAAATCAAAATTATGACAACTATATTATATTGTTATTGTATGTAGATGACATGCTTGTTGCAGGGTCTAGTAGGTGGGAAATAAATGTGGTCAATGGAAAATTGGCAAATTCATTTTCAATGAAGGATTTGGGAGTTGCAAAAAAATCCTTGGTATGAGAATAACTAGAGACAGAAAAAATCACAAATTAACATTGTCTCAGAATGAGTACATATAAAAGGTGTTGGAAAGATTTAATATGTATAATTCAAAACTAGTTAGTACACCTTTGGCTAGCCATTTAAAACTTATTAAGGAGATGTGCCCCAAGACCCAAGAAGAAATGGATTATATGTCTAAAGTTCCATATGCATTAGCAGTTGGAATCTTATTATCCGCAATGGTCTGCACAAGGCCTGATATTTCACATGCAGTGGGAATTGTAAGCAAGTACATGAAAAATATAGGAAAATACCATTGGATGGTAGTGAAATGGATTCTTAGGTATTTGAGGGGTACTGTGAAATATCCTAGATTTGGATTCCTACTGCAACAAATCTAGATTACTTCTTCTGTTATTTTACACATAGTATTAAAAACTGGCCGGGTCAAATCGGAAACTAGTCAAACCGGGCGGTCAGACCCCTGGCCGATCAAAATCGGTCCAAAAACCCGGTTTGTACCCTTATTTCGCCCATTTTTCTGGTCAAACCGGTGCCGACAGTCTGGTTAAGGACGGAACCGGCTGGTCAGCTACCAAGGCCACAAAAGGGACCCACGCAAGGTATTTATTCCGGTTTAGGGTTGTTTTGGAGGGACAAGGAGGGTTTTTTTGCCTCCAAAAACACCCTCTCCAATCCTTTATAAGCAATGGCAACCTCTCATTTGTCTCGCACCATCTCATTTGGAGATTTTGTGAGTTTGATTGAGAGCTTGGAGAGTGTTGAGTTTTTGCTAGATTAGTGGAACAACATAGAGTTTGAGGCTTGCTGCTTGAGCTATGTAGTAGCCATCATGCCTCCAAAAGGCAAGGATACTGCATGGGATCATTTTGATATTATTGATGGCAAAATTATTTGCAAATATTGCCAAAAATATATTGTAGGAGGGGGTATTTACAGGTTCAAGCAACACTTGGCTGGGATAGGAGGCCATGTAAAGCCATGTGGAGCACCAAATGAAGTAATAGGGCATATTAGGGCAGAATACCTTCATAAGTTTGAGACTCAAGTCACTGAACCAATAGAGAAGTTTGTAACTAGAGTAGTTGCAAAGTTTGGGAATCGAGAGTCGGGAGACTCAAGTTCAACCAACTGAGTTTGAAATTTGAACTTTGATCATGATTAGAAGTTTCAAGTGATAATTTTTAAACTTGATCATTAATTAGAATTTAGTAATATCATATATGTAGATTTATAGTAGATTGTACTATGTAGGCCAATGGCCTCAATGCTCATAGCTTGTAGCATTATTTTTGGACTTTATGGGTCATTTGGAGCCTCATTTCTTATGTATTTTTTCGATGATAGGTATTGCACTCGGCGCCATTTTGATATATTCACCTTTACATGGTATATAAATGAGAAAAATTTGCATATTGTGTCTCTATTGGCTTGGAATCATGGTTGCAAATCTTAAAAGTATTTTTTTAATTAAAAAATAATTATTTAATGTATTTTTTTAAAAATCGGTTCGTTTAGACCTGACCAATACCAGTTAGACCGGGTCAGGTCCAGTTACCAGTTCATTAGGTCCACCGATCTGGTCACCAGTTCCAGTTTTTAATTCTATGATTTCACATAATTATTCCATTTCAATGAAATATTGAAGTAATTACTGAAGCAGTATACACAAATAATATTGCAGAATAAATCTAAGTGTTGAAACAAACTGAAAAAAATGTAATGAAAACAACCACATTGACACAGTTATTTTTGGACTAAGTCCCCGGGAAAACCCAACTTGGGAAAATTGGTGCAACAGATCCAAGGATTTGTATTATTAAGCAGCAGAATCTTGAATATAACTAGGGTGTCAACATCCGGAAAACCCTTCAGAGAAATCTAGATAACAAAAATAATTATGAGGTATACCTCACTCAGCAAGTCTCTGGATGATCAAAACAGCGCTGGTGAAGCCCTCACTACCTCTGTGTGATTGCCTACGTTGAATCTGCGTAAGCCTATGTAGGCAAGCTTGAGGAATTGCGTCACCCTTCTCTACCGCTGATCTGAAACTGGATCTTGGCCCTCCTGGCTCAAAACCCCAACCTCTATCTTTCTCCGGGCTGACTCCAAGAGACACTGCACTGGCGCTGGGTGATTCTCTACTGGAACTGCGTCACCCCTGCAAGAAACTACGTTGTCTCTCTTCTGCGTAAATGTTGCCTCACTCTGAAATGTATTCTTGGTCCAACTGACCAATCTCTGCTTCTGCCCCTCTCTGGATCTGATCACTGAATCAAATCACTTAGCAAACCCAGCCCTAGTGATTTATTCTTGATCAAAAGATGTGTCTCCTCACACAAATTCGAAAATGCTCAATGGCTCAAGTGTCAAGTGTATTTTCCATATGCCCCTCACCCTCCTTATAATCTTTCGTTGACCCTTCAACGACTAAGATTAAAACATAATCAAGGGATAAGATTAACTTGGAGATGATCCATGACTTTATATAGAAGATTCACACTTGATTTGATTAATACACTTTAATTAATCAAATTTCATAAGTTTAGACTTAGGAAAAAATTAAAAAAATGATTAATTAATTTAATTAAATCATCTCTAAGTGGAATTTTCCAAAACCATTTCTGGGTTTTATGGAATACATGTGTCTTAGCCTATATACAAAATTACAAGGCTAGAGCACATCCGATGCTACCATAAATCAACAGGTACCACAAATCAAGCATTATGATTTGTTGGTTCAAACATTTCTCTACAGGGATATGTTGATGCAGATATGGCAGGTGATAGAGATAATATGAAGAGAACTACAAGGTATGTATTTACTGTAGGTGGAAAAATTGTTAATTGGGTTTCGAAAATGCAAAGTGTTGTTTCACTTTCAACAACGAAATTAGAATATGTTGCTGCTACAAAGGCTAGTAAAGAAATGATTTGGTTACAAAGGTTTATGGATGAATTGGGTAAGAAGAAGGAGATGTGCAGGTTATACAGTGACAACCACAATTTCATTCATCTTGCAAAGAACTCAACATTCATTCCAAGACTAAACACATACAACTCAAGTACCATTTCAAATAGTCAGTGGTAGAAGATGGACAGTTGAAGCTGGAAAATATACACACTAGCCAGAATCTTGCAGATATGTTAACAAAATTTGTAACCAGGGAGAAACTAAGGTTATGCTCAATTTCAATTGGTCTTCAAGTATGATGATGAATATTAGAAACAACCAGGTCCAAAGTGGAGTAATTGTCCAAAAAGTGAAGCAACAATGGAGTTGCTACAATCATTCTCCAAGTGGGAGATTGTTGGGTGTGGAGCCTGATTATCATCCTGATTCAGAGGTCTTTGTTTTAGATGGATCTATACCCTAGGAAGATTGTACACCCCTCCATGCCGGGGGGGGGGGCTTCCCTGGTTGGGGGGTTCGAGGGTTCGGGGGCAATGCCCCCGAAGCTAAAAACATATGTAAAATTTCCTTGTAAAATATTGTAATTTAGTAGTCAATATGAGCTGTTTATTAGGCGGATGAGCCGACGATAGAAGTTATGTTTAAGTTAGGGTTTCTTGTCCTAGAAGGAAACCCCTCAGTTCATGTGAGGGAGTTGTATTGCGACTGTGTTTGGTGTGTGTATTATGAGAGAAAAATAAAAAGGGGGAATGTTTGAGAGAGTAGAGGATATTACAAAGGATATGCTATAGGTTGTGCCTCTTCATTTTTTTGGATAATAGAAAGGAAGGATTGGCTGTTTCTCTGTGGATGTAACCCAAGTTGGGTGAACCACATATATCCGTATCTCTATTGTTTTATATGTCTTTTGTGTTTTAATTTTCGCATATTTTTGTGTTCCATTGCTTTGTAATATATCATTTTCTAACAAACATAATATTTGTGCCTGGTAGTGAAGGCTGTCGAGAAAGGTCCACATACATCAAAGTGGATTCTTTCAATGTCTACATGTTCTTTGTTGTCCCAATCATGGAATGTGGTTTTTGTGTACTTCCCCAATATACACCCTTTGCATGTATCTTGCTGCTCAAGTGCTCCTTTAGGGAGTCATATGGTTATTTGTTGCATAATATTCATGGCGCCATGATGCAAATGGCCAAGTCTTATATACCATAGTTCATCGAAATCATGACTCTGCACCTTCTCTGCCTTCGTGCTTAATGCAACACAATCTTCCACATCTAGCTTGTACAGTTTCTTCACGTGAACCTCGATTCGCTTCACCTGTCTTGTGGTTATGTGTCTTAGGAATGCTTTCCCTTTGCTGAAGATCACATTGTAAGCATAGTATTCCAATATTACAACTGAAATGAGTTTTTTCTTTATGCTTGGAACAAAACATCCTTGAGTTTGAGAGGGGAGCCCAAATCCCTCTGAAAGGTGACTGTACCAATACCGGTCGTGCTATACCTTCCATCATCTCTTTTCTCAATGTGCATCTAGAGATATTTCTCCTCTAAGTCATTGAAAAAATTATCTATTCCCCATAATGTGGAACGAGACACCAATGTCCAAGTACCACACACTCCCCATCACTATGTTCACCATGCATGCAATAAGGGAAAAGTCAAGCTCAAACTGTGAAGCCAAAGCTTCACCTGCCGCTCCTCCTTAGGTCTTCTTGCTTGTATTTTTGCGTGGAAACTTCGTGGCACAATGCCTAAATTCATGAAAATTGAAGCATTTGATTTTGGACAAGTCTATTTTCTTGCCCCCTTGAATAGACATTGGTTTGGATTGGGATTTATTCCCTTTACCCTTCTTTTCCTTTCCAGTAAAAGCACAATTCTATTCATCCTCTCCCTTGGATGAAGTTCCATCTCTGGTATTTCGCCTTATTTCCTCTTCTACCGAATCTGACCATATGTGTTCCCAATTTGGTAGTTTCTTCCTCCCGTTCACCAAATCTTGGTAGCTATGCCAACTCTTAGGAAGTACTCAAAGGGCTAGGCTTACCAAATCATCTTCTACAATAGTAACACCAACTCCACCAAGTTCATCATGACAGTGTGTGGACCTGATAAGGTACTACTAAAAAGAGTCATTCTTCCACATCTTGATAATACAAAGTTTATCCTTGAGCACCAGCTTCCTATGGTCGCTACTATTCTGGAACAAATATGTCAATGATTTCCACATTGCTTACGAAGTTTTTTTCCCATGGATATTTGAAAGAATGTGGTCCTTTAATTCCTCCAATATGATTCTCATCGCCTTGGCTACACACTTCCTCCATTTTGCTAGATCCTTGAGATCAGATTATCCAAGTTTTGGAATGTCAATCTCGAAAAATTACTTAAAACCATTGTCTTCCGGTACCGCCTCCATGCGGTCCTTCCAAGCAACAAACTTCGAGCTGCCTTTAAGGGGATACTCAAGTCTTAGAATTGGTCCTACATATTCGATCCTCCTGTAATAACAACTTCGAAATTCCTGCTCTGATACCATGTAGAAATTAATGTGTAGATATAAAACTGCTCATGAAATTTCCTAAATCATAACACTAAAATATATTCTACTTCTCTGCAAAATTCAATTCACAATATATAAAACATATCATAAACATGCATCAATAATTAACACACATACATAGAGATTTATCATGGGAAAGCAACTGCTCAAAACCCCTTCCTATCTGTATTGAAATAATCAAAGAATATGGATGAATACATATGCTTGCTCATGCCTGAGCACAACCTACAAGTGTAGAGTCTATCCCTCTTCTCGACTGAATGAATCTGGACAACACTTAGCCAATTTTCAAGCCCTCCAAGCTCCTATTTCCTTGTTTTGTTACTTGAGGAATATGCCCCTATTAATTAGGATATTCCTCAATCTAGATTGCGCAATTCCTTTAGGCTAGTCTTCGATTGCATGCACCACCCGTACACATGGGAATAATCTACAACTAATAACACAATGCCTTGGAACCTCCACCTCAACTGGGTAACTCGAATTCTCTACATGCAACAATTATTTTGGGATGATTGAAAAGTTAAATGGTTGATCACTGAGTGTGACTGAAGTCATACTGCATAACTTGACCTTTTACTAGCTCCTCTAACAGTTAGAACTATTTTTACTGAAAATAACTCAATTTAACTAATTTAGATTTCTAGAAATTGGAAATAACTCATGCTCAAATAAACTCAATTCTTCCAACTCAAATTATCTAAGCTATCTGGGTGACACAAGTGATGTCACTCAAGTTAACTCATCCAATTTGTCTGCTGAAATGGAAATTCTTATTTTCTCTAGTTTGACCAAGGCAAATCAAACTGATATTCTTCTTATTTCATTTTCAACAATTCTATGTCTAGGTGGATGCCTTTTCCCTTGAAGTCTTAGTTGCAGAGTGCCCAAGATGCCTTATTTTCTTCTTTGTATGATTAAAAATTCTTTTATTAATCTTTGGACCTTATTTTAGGGTGGAGCTACTGAAGGAATGATGCCTGGTTATTCTTTGTGAGATATGGCCTTTTAATTTATGGTGGAGTCACTGAGGGAATTCCTATAAGAGTGGAGGTGGAAAAAAATTTGGGTTCCCTGTAATAGATTGGAGGGTGGATATGGCATAATCTATAGATTCCCTTGATTAGTTGAAGGGTTGAGATGACATAGTTTATGGATTCATTTAATAAAATAGTGGGTGGAGATCGAATTATCTTTACATTCCCTATTTCAGCTAGCAACACTAGTTATTTTCCATTTAGAACTCCTCTTCAAGCTTCGAATATGACTCAGGGGTGATTGGATGCAAGAAAGGCTTCAATGCAAGCCAATCAAAGGTTGGGTGGAGAGTAGAAGTCCCAATCTCAATTGGATGACTTCTTGATTTAAGTTATGTGCTTAAATTAATTCACGTGCATGTAAATATTATGAAAAAATGTATAAATGCTGGTTATGTCATTATAATGCAAGTACTAATGATGACGAATGTCATTTCTATGGAATTTATGAGGAAGGGATTATTTCTTGGAGGATAATGAGAAATTATGAATACCTATTTATGTGTTGAGAAATGGCTAACTTGTGTGCTTATTGATGTGTTATTAAAATGCCTATACTAATGCTGAGGGATTTTTTTTTTTTTTGTATGAATTTTTTTGTTTAATTCATGTGTGATTGATGAAGAATGGATAATATCTATGTCCATCTTTGAGATTGGGTTCATTTAATTACTTGAGTACAAGAGATGGGTAAATCTCTGTTGTTGACTGATTTCTTGTATTACAATGACTTATAATAGGATCTGTACTATGAAATTTCTCACAGGGAGTGTTTATTTCTTTTTATGTGCATGTACCATGATGACCTGAATGGGTTGAATCCCATACAAGATTTGGAGAAGTAGCAAAACTTTTAAGTGTCAAAAGGAAGGGAATTTTCAGTATACATATGTATATTGTAAGGCCAAGACAAATGTCCTAAGCCAAATGCTGAGAGAATCGGTGAAGTACCATATATGTTACATATTTAGGCATTAAGCTTGGGAGGTATAGCCCCGTCGGCTCAATTTAACAAGATATATATATATATATATATATATATATATATATATATATATATATATATATATATATATATATGCTATTAGACAGGAGAGATAGCCAATTTCCAACAAAATATAAGAGCATCCCACTATGATACACTCATAAGCATGCACCAGAGGCACAAAGGCGTAAGCATAAATTCATAAGTGTCGAGGGTGTCCTCGTAGATCACCATATATATATATGTATATATATATATATATATATATATATATATATATATATATATATATATATATATATATATATATATATATATATAGGCATAAGCATAAATGCGTAAGTGTCGAGGGTGTCCTCATAGATCACCATATATATATACATGTGTGTGTGTGTACGCACACACATAGACACACACAAACACAGACACACATATAACAATGTCGAGGCTGACAGATCGAGTGACAAAGATCTCTCCTGCACGAAACCGTAACATTCTCATCGGTGGTGTTATCACTCCCCCCAAATTTCCATGGCTGAGAATGGAATTGAAGGAAGGTAACCACATACCAGGCTTTAGGTCAGGTAGCTAGCCCTACCAAGACTAGAGAGGGCTCTCTCAATGTCACTTTGCAGTCAATGAAATGACTAAATATATAATGATATTAAGCTAGGTATATAAGCATCATTAAATAGGGTTTTTGTTTGATGTTTCTTGTGCTGGATATGAAATGACAGCTAGGAGACTAGGTCTAGGGTTTAGGTCAAAATTCAAGGTCAAGTTGCAGAGATATGGATGAGGCTAGGTAGGTAGCTTGAAATAATGCTTAGTTTTTTCATTGTGTATAGGATGAAATAAAGGAGAATCTGAATGAGAATTTAGGTGAATTCATTAATTTAGAATGACATAGACATATAATGTAAGCCTTGTTAAAACAAATGACTAAAAGGCATGATTTTGTCTTATAAAGTGAAAATATAAACACATAGAAGCATATATGTGAAAGAGGGTATTATATCATTCAAGTTGATAAGATAAAAATATAGAGAAATAAAAAATTCTCCAAGGCATACCACAGGAGTCTCAACAAAAATTCTGCAACATTGTCTTTGATTTCATTCCATAAGCTTGTACAATATCTCCACTGCAAAAAGCAAATATCCAACCCAAAAAAAGACTAAAGTGGGTCTACTTATAAATAATATGAACAATGGAACCTCATAGGGTCAAAATCCCATCCAAAATACATCATAATTACATGAGATGAGTCACTTCCTATAATCTAGGGAACTTAGAAACCATTCCCTCAAATTCAGCTAAAGACTAGGAGTGTGTGTCTCCCACATTAAATTACATGTCTCCTCATGATAAGAAGCAAAAACAAACTCAATCACTCCAATGAAAGCTCAAACAATAGCTAAACATCGAAATTTTTACTTTTTCTAGCTTGACAAGTGTCCTGAGGGAATCCAATGTAGAAGCATAGTGCTTGTTGATAGAAACGTAGCGCCATTTTGCTAAAGTGTAGCACCACTTTGGAGGTGATTTTAAGGGACTTTTAGGGCTCCAAATACCAATCTAAAAGATAGGTAAACTAGCCATCTGTGTCTACTTTCTAAAACATCTTGAATTTTGATAAAACACCCATAGGAAGGCCTCCAAAAGTCGATTCTCCCAACCTAACTCCAGAAGCATAGTGCCTGGTCAAAAACACTGGAAGAAGCATAGAAAAATGGTAGTTTTTTGGAATTTTCTTCAAAATTAGAGCTTTTAATGCAAAACCAGTTATAGATATGGAATTTACTAATCAAAATGCATCCCACCATATAAGCCAATCTTCATTTATGTGTCCTGAGAAAAAGAGTAGCACCTTAGCGCTATGTTTTTGTGAAGGCAAAATTTCCACATTAGTGAAAAAATTCACCAAAAGTACCCAAGTTGCTCAAAAATTCTCAAAATTTGTTTTATACACCTGTGAATGATGTGCTAAATATCCAAGGAAGCTTCAGTCAACAAATCCAAGCTATCTTTCTCTTTTAGCTTCATTTGAGTTTCCTTAAGCATTTTATTGAGTTGCTTAAGCCTAATTTGGGAAATTGTGTTTCTAGAACAATAATGGTTTTCCATGTGTATCTGAAGGTTGTTGTCTCTTTTGGCTCTCTTCAAGAGCTTATATAAATGTTCACTCACCCTTCCTAACCAGTATTCTCTATCTTGATTTATCTCCATAACTATTAACTCATCAAAGGTAAACTATTTAGATGGATGAGATGACTATCTTTCCAGCTCCAACGTCCTCTTAAGGCCTCTTGTCTTTGGTCTTCTTGGCTGTGTTTCAGTCTCTATGCCCTAAATTTTATCAAAATCCATTACTTCTTTCCAATTACCCTTATCTTCCTCTAAGTCTGCCTTAGGTTTACTTTGGAGGAGTTGCTTCACCTTCAATTGCCAATTTTCTTGCTATAGTAGGGTTACCATGACATTAGCCTTGCAGATATTAAAGTTAAGCTCTGCTATCTTTGCATCTTTTTCCTTCATGATTTCTTCAATTGGCTTATGTTTCATCTGCTCTGCCACCTCAACCTCCAAGGACACTTAATCATCAGGTTAGTGCAATGCTGATTCGATTTGATGCAGGAGTGGTTTCTCCTCTATTTCTCTTTGCTCAGCTATAGTATCAAGTGTAGACACACATTTAATGGATTTGGGAGCAAAAACCTGTCACTTTCCATTCTTATAGGTGTGAGTGATCTCAAAAACCCTAGGAGCCTTTGAAGTATGAGCTTGCTTACTGGAAGAGCCAACCTCCATTAGCTGTGCTGATACTGATGGTGATGGTATGCTATGAAGGACAAGAGGACTAATAGTGGGCACTGCTGTTATTTTATCCATGAAGGTTTCCCAAGTCATGTTGATGGCTGAGAGATGATGCAAAAAAATGATTTTGAATAGGCCATGGTGGAATAGACTTGGATAACGATATTTTTTTTGTCTTTGAACCTTTTCGTTCATTTTAAGCATACTTTTGTACAAATAATTTGGGAAGGGAAGTGGTTTAGTAGAGGTGAAGTGCATCAACAGTCTGACATGGTACCTGTACAACCTAGAGAATCTCCCTTCACATGTGAAATATCTCATAATGAACTCCATCAAAGGAGCATATTTGTCAAGTAGGTGCCTAAAAGGGAAAATGTACTCAAGGATTTCTTTGGCATGAGGTTTGAGGAACAATTTGTAATCTTCAAGGTCTAAGTCCATGCCCTTGAACCACTTTTCTCCATGACTAGGAATACTTTTCGTTGAAGAAATCACCTCTGCTGATATGTTGAACTCTACACCTACAATGATGGCCTTTCCCATGTTGAAACTAGTGGAAAATAGGCTTGTCAATTGGATATGACAACCTTCTTCCATAATTATTTCACAGAACCTCAAACATCCAGTCCTCTCAAAGCATCTCTTGGAAAAAGGTTAAGCATTGACTTCTTGCAAGGTGGATGGCTCAAATCTGAAGTGGCGGCCTCCTTTTTGGATTTTCTTTCACTTTCCATAATTTCTATCAAAAGGATGAAACCCTAGGTGTTTATATGTAGTGGGTATGGGAAGTGAATTTGGAAAAACGAAGGACAAGGATAGGGTAAGTTTGGAGGGTGAGATGAAGGGTAATGAAGCCAAGAAAAATTCCCAAATTTTTTTCGGAGGCAGGGTTATATGTTGGCTTCAAAGTACAGGTGAAATTTGGTGAAATGGATGTAAGGAAGGTGATCAAATTAGGAAAACACATGGATTTCCTTGTTTTCAATAGAAAAATAGTAGGAAATTAGGGTTTTGATGGCAATGATGTTTAGGGAATCTGCAAATGGTAGGGAATGATAGAGTGTGGTCTGGGGAAGGTGCATGAGGGTATTAGATGATATGGTTAGGGTTTAGTCCACTAAATTCACTCAATTATAGGAAAAAGTGAAAACGTAGTGGGAGAGGAGGTAAGCAAGAAAATCAATACCCTACCTAATAAATTGACTTGAGGAGGATGTGAGGTGTTGAATTACTGTTGAATAAGCTTTAGAAACTTATTACAGTGATTCTGGAGCTTGGATGAGTGACTTAGGAGCCAAATTCCAAAATCGTAGCACACTCCCAGATGCGTACCAGAGCATTCCAGAAGCGTAGTAGAGAATTACAGAAGAGTAGCACAACCTTCCAGATGCGTAGCAGACGTCTTTTTGGAGCAATTTTCTTGATTTTCTTCCAACCCTTGAAAATTATGGAGCAATTTGAAGGTAAGAGAGGAGCCCGACCAAACATGAAAATACAAAATGAGTTGAATAAGCCTTCTTTTCTCTTTATAACATCTTGAAATGACCTTTTTTGTCTTTTAATGAAACTAAAAACTTTGAGGAAAGCTTTGCCTTTTTGAAACAATTTGACAATGTAACAAGCTTTGAAATAAGACAAACCATCTTACTTTATTTCCCTACCTATGCTAACTCCCTTTAAATGACTTGTATGATGAAAATGAAGTCTTGTTTGCTCTGTTTGATGACATAATTGGAATTTTTAGTGGCGAAACAAGGACACTTAGACATAGACCTAGATGGAGATGGAGTGGCTAATCTATGACCCTAGATGAAAATGAAAGGCATGACCTCTGAGATTATGATGGCCATGAATGGGATGAGGAGAATAGCATTTTAGACCTAGAACATATGTAGTTACCAAAATTTATTTGAAAACTTGTTTGAAAAGACAAAATTTTGACCTAGGACTACTAAAAAGTAATCTGAAAGAGCATATTTCATCATTGAACATATTGACACTAACAATAGCCTGAGAGGATTCTAGCACTTGCAATAGGGTCTATCATGGGAGATGAAGCAATTAAGAATTTCAAAACCTTCCCATTAGAGGAAATTTCAGCCTAAAAGTGCCCATTAAATTTTCATGTAATTTCCATGCCATATTATGTAAACCAATCAAAACGATTTAAATTTAAAGAGGTACATGTAAATATTTTGGAGGGAAAATAAGAAAAAACATTATTTTTTAATTGTATTTTTGACTTATCTTCTTATAGGTTTACTAAAATTTCAAGTTTAGATAGTAATTAGATGCGGAATTAAATTCCACATACAACAAGTACCCATTATGCATACTTTTGAGAAGACCCACCTTGATAAAAATTTCAGATACACTAAAAAATGTGTTTATATACGTTTTTTTTAAATGTATATGATTTTTTTTTTTTATCAATGTGGGTCCTCTCAAAAGTATGCATAATGGATACTCATTGGATGTGGAATTTAATTCCGCACCTAATGAGTTTCTAAACTTGAAATTTGAGTAAACCTATAAGGAGATAAGCTGAAAATACAATTAAAAAAAGTATTTTTCTTGTTTTCCCTCCAAAATTTATAACTCTTATTTTATTATTTTTCCTTAGGAGGCCACTTTTAGGCTGAAATTTCCTCTAATGTGGCATGTTTCCAGGAGGGGTGAAATGAGGACCCCCCCATCTTCATACCTCATGGGGGTACCTATTTTTCATTCCATCAATTTGACTTGATGGAATGTCTGTCATTGATCTGAGAGTGTGGAACCAAGAACGAAACCATGACTGAGGACCCCCCTCGGTGAAGTCACGATGGATAGGGGGCATGTCCTCATATTAATCTCAATCGTCGGTTGCTTCCCAAATGAAGGAATTTGATCGACCAAAGGGGAAGGTGTATTATATTTTATATAATATGTTTAATACATATTTATGCATATATTTAGTAAATGGGTCTCGAAATCGATTTGTGTTATAACATAAGTATTAACTCACAAAGCTAAGAGGAAGACTAGTACGGACCACAAGATGGTGATGTGGCACCAAAAAATGGACATGCTTGATGATGTGGACCTCCCCTAAAGGGTGGAGGCTGCCACGTGGGAACCATGTGGCAGTACAATGCTTACATGGCAAGAGTTTAACGGTCTGAATTCAAACAACCATATCTTGTGATTTTGATGTCTGTTTTCAAAAAAATTAATATCGTTGGAAAGCTCTTGATGAGATATACACAATGGCGATGTTTATTTTATGCTTTCAATGAGTTTAAAAAATGATGAAATTTTAAGACCCCATTTCCATGATAGGACTTTGGATGTCAGGTTAATGATAGTAATACCTTCTTTTACCCTTAGTAGGTTCTATGGGCTGGATGGGGGTATTATAGAGTGGTATCAGAGAAGAGGATTTAAGAATGGCCCTTTGGAAGCAAAGGCAAGGTCTCGGTATATGTTTTTTGGAATGGATGGGGGTCAAGGGAGTAAAACATGGTTATAGTATTTGAAAATCAACTATGTTATATGTTGTTTTGGTATTGAAACATGGACTGTATGTTGATATTTTATTTTGACATGGAAACTAACTTGTGAAATTGATGTGTCAAATATTTATGTTCTTGTGACAGTTGGTTGTGATATATGCATATAGTATGTGTGCACTGACCTTGGTATGAATTATTCATGTTACAAACATGCTAACCTGACGTGTGATGTTTCAGCTAGCCTTGCACTAGAAGACTCATAATAACAAGCCAATGTAATAAACTTTATGATGTAATTATTCTTGTTTTGTCTAACACATATGCTTGTGTATGAAAATACATAAGAGAGAAACAAGGAACACAACAATTTTGAAATAGGGACAAGGAATAGAATGGTGAATTACAACTCTGGTAGGTGTTATAATGGACATGGAGAGGAATCAATTGAGAAGAGGGGAGAGGTAGGTTCTTCTAGTTGGATGGATAAATTGAGGAGCTTGTGGGCTGAGGTAAGGAGATACAAATACGACAATGAGAATACTGTCAAAGAACATGATAATAAAGATGAAGTGAATGTAGTTATACTACAAATTTTATCAAATTTACAGAAACAAAATTAGAATGAGTCGGGGACTAGCCACAGGGTCAAGTAGAGCACATCAGGAAAAATAAAAAATAATAAAGGACTGATGGAGTAGATGGACGCAGATCTAGGAAAAGGCACATGTTATCAAGTGAGAAAATAGTAAGGGGAGGTACTCCATTGAGTACTCTGGGGAGAAGGACAATCACCCATGGAAAGAACTCTAGTGCTACTACTAGGAGACATCATCATAGGAGAATGAAGGAAAAATAACACATGCCATAGGAGTTAAAAAATACTGAACCTCCTACATGTTTTGGTAAGGAAAAGAAGACATAGGTGTCTGAGGCATGGATACTTGGGATGAAGAAGTTATTTAAAGTCCACAACTAGATTGAGAACATGAAGGAAAACATGGCGACCTTCAAATTGAATGGCAAGGTTGATATTTGGTGGGAGGATCTAAAGAATGTGAAGATGATATAAAGGAGGAAGATATTTCCTAGAAGGAGTTTGAGAAATATTTCAGAGGCAAGTATATTTCTGAGTGGTACTTTGAACTCAAATATCAACTCAAGATGGGGCAAATTTTAGATGAAGAATACACCACCAAATTCCTAGAGCTGCTTAGGTATGTACTGTAGAAATTATATAACATGCAGGTATATCTTGGATGCACCTGATCTAACAATGTACTAAAGTTAAATACTGAATCGCTTCTACAAATATTTTGCGGAATTAAAAATAACACAATTTCCAATCACATGAAGCAAAGAAGAATATATCAAAACTACAACACCAAATATTCCCCGAGAAAGCTTGCTGCTCAAAACCCCTCTATCATATATTGTATATTCCACAAGGAATCATGAAACCATTACATACAAAACTCTAATCACAAGAGCTCTCAGTACATTAGCTAATTGTCTCACACTGTCATACAAAAATTGGAAATTTCCTTAGCTAATTTACTGCCTCTAGACTGCCTGCCTTGCTCATGCAGGTCCCGATGAATGCAATCCTTAATCACAAAGAATTTCAGCCTTCCTCAACTGCGCTGAGTATCATGGGCATCCTGTGGTGTTATAACTAGACCTGGGTAGTCAACTAATATCACAACTGATAGTCACACTTCCCTTTCACCTAGATCTCAACCGGGTCTCCACTGGATCTGACATGCATGCAATTAATAATAGTAAAAACATCAATTGCATGTGAGATCACTACATGTGAATTAATTAATATTTAATTCACTTGATCTCTCACTAGTGTATCTGCAGTTACAACTAGCACAATTGACTTTAACTCACTTAACTGAGTTAAACTGATTTATAACTTGCATTAACTAATGCACCTCTACACTTCCAAGTCTGTTACAACTAGAATCACTCATTTAAAACTAAATTCAACCTGCATGTCCCACCAACCAACCTATTAACTCAAAATTCACTTAGCTAACTGATTTTCCACTTCATTTAACTATTTTCAAATCCACATTGAGAATAGATTATAGTTTAATGTCCATCTAATATTAAGGGATAATAAAAATAGAAATGCATCTATAAATAGACATGCACATACATATATAAATAGACATACACCTAAAAAAAGCCTGTGTGGGCCCCACCCTAGTGTAGGTGATTAATTTTCACTAGGATCATGGATGTTGTTTCCGGATGCAAATCCAATTTCACTGTTTCTTGTTGCAAACTTCAACACTCCCTCTCAACAAGACAAGAATGTCTTTGCATACGACATGCAACTCCATGCATGCGACATGCAACTCATGCATGCAACACTTCTCTAGTGTTTCTCACACATGCAACACTTCACTAGTTTTTATCGCACATGCAACCTTTGCATGCAAAACTTCTGAAACTAAATAGCCTCCAAACAACTGAATCAGTATAATGCACATCTCTACTGGAACCTCTACGCTACTGACACCTGCATCCATGCACTCTGCACTTGCTGCCAACTCTGATCTGCACTCTAGTATCTGACATTGTCACTTTGATTTCATGTCCTCACCACATCTGACTGCATCAATCCAAATGATCCTGCTACTGCTACTCTATGGGTATCCTCATAGCCAGGTTCGATTCATGAGATCCACACTATATTAATGAATCTTGTCCAAAATTTCTTCTTGGGATTATTCATGCAAGTCGCCTCACCTCTCAGCTGGTGGTATAACTACATGCACTCCCTCTGCCAATCTGGCTCGAAATTTCTCTGCTTGAGTGGTTGCTCCCACTCCATGATCCTCTGCATGTGGCTGCTCCACATCTTGAGGTTCACTCTTACCTACATGCAAATCCATCTCCCTCTCAAGGGTCAATTGCATGACTTTCTCACACTTCCCAATGGTAGGAAGCTCTGTAGAAATCACATCTACATCAAGTCTATAAATATTCTTAACTCAAATCCCAATATTATTGGCTTGTCCCATGACTATGTGTTTAAGGAACACCTTTCCTTTTCCAACTCACGTACATTGTAATTGTCTCGCCATCACAAAATTTTCTAACAAAAGAGTTGATTTTAAATCGATGATATCTCCCTCTTTTGAGCTCCGATTCGATCTATTGTTTTTTTTCAATTTGGGTATTTGTTCGCAAGGAATCAAAATATGCTATTTGTTTCTGAAAATGTTGCATCAGAATTTTTAGATATTCTCTACAAACTCGCGCACCCAAATAATTCCTGCTCTCATACCGTGTAGAAAATTTATAACATAGCTCCGATACCATGTAGAAATTATACAACATGCATGTATATCTTGGATTCACCTGATCTAACAATGTACTAAAGTTAGATATTGAATATCTTATACAAATATTTTGCGGAATTAAAAAAAACACAATTTCCAATCACATGAAGCAAAGAAGAATAGATCAAAACCATAACACTAGATATTCCTAGGGAAAGCTTGCTGCTCAAAACCCCTCTATCATATATTTCATATTCCACAAGGAATCATGAAACAGTTACATCAGCTAATTGTCTCACACTGTCATAAAAAAAAATTGGCAAGTTCCTTAGCCAATTTACTGCCTCCAGATAGCTTGCCTTGCTCATGTAGTTCCTCATGAATGCAATCCTTAATCACAAAGAATTTCAGCCTTCCTCAACTATGCTGAGTATCATGGGCATCCTATGGTGTTATAATTACACCTGGGTAGTCAGCTAATATCACAACTATTAGTCACACTTCCCTTTCACCTAGATCTCAACTGGGTCTCCACTGGATTTGACATGCATGCAGTTAATAATAGTAAGAACATCATTTGCACGTGATATCACTACATGTGAATTAGTTAATATTTAATTCACTTGATCTCTCACTAGTGTATCTGTAGTTACAAGTAGCACAACTGACTTTAACTCGCTTAACTGAGTTAAAATGATTTACAACTTGCATTAACTAATGCACCACAACACTTCCAACTCTATTACAACTAGAATCACTCAGTTACAACTAAATTCAACCTGCATGTCCCACCAACCAGCCTCTTTAGTCGAAATTCACTTAGCTATCTGATTTTCCACTTCAGTTAACTATTTTCAAGTCCACATTGAGAATATATTATAGTTTAATGTCCATCTAATATTAAGGGATAATAAAAATAGGCATGCATCTACAAATAGACATGCGCATACATCTATAAATAGACATACACCTAAAAATAGCCTGTGTGGGCCCCACCCTAGTGTAGGTGCTTAATTTTCACTAGGATCATGGATGTTGTTTCCGGATGCCAATTTCATTGTTTCTTGTTGCAAACTTCAACATGTGCCCTAGGAAAAGGAAAAAGTATAGAGATATATCACTGGACTATCATCAAACTTTAGGGACCAATTAAGTTATATGAGCCCAAAATGCTGATGTAGGTTTTAACCCTGTACAAAAATTACCTACAAACGAATACTTAAAACTAAAAATATACAATGGCGAGATCATAAAACAAATATACACAGAGAATTCCCCCCTGGATCCCCAAACCAGGAATACCGGATTTTTTTTTTCATTATATTCCTTTCAATGTTACAATACATATATATACATGCCAAAGCATTCATAAACCCCAATCCATAACCTTGGATTAGAACATAACCGTAGTTCCCTTAAATGGATCTACAAAATACCATGGGAAAAAAACCATCATGCCCAAAACCGTGTGCAAAAAACCCATACACAAAACCATGGGTAGGTCTTCCCACCATCTATGGGTCCACCCAACTATTATTGGGTCATCATAATTTTTTTTCCCTGGGCACTGCCCTAGACCTCGTGCAGGGGGGGCTACCGCCCTCCTGTGACCCCCCCATTGCGCCCGATGCAACGTACAACACGTGAGGCTAGTCGTCAAAAGAATACAAAATAGACCCAACGTTCTCCCACTTGTTGTTTTTTTTCCACAGAAGAGGCCACATGGGATCTTAGTGATTGGTCCAACCTTGCAACACCCATTGTTTCTCTACACCAAGAAAACTTCTTAGTGCTCACAGACTTCGTCAATGCATCTGCATCATTCTTCAAAGTTTCCACCTTTACAAGCAACATATTTTTCTCCTCAATCATATCTCTCACAAGTGATACTAAACATTAATGTGCTTTGTATTTGAATGATAAGCATGGTTATTTGCGAAGAAAATTACACTTTATTTGTCACATGATATCCTTATAGCTCACTATACAAACCCATACTTGAACACAATCTTTGCAACCAAACTACTTCCTTGCTTGCACGAGTGGATGCCATGTAATCAAATTCTGTAGTTGAAAAAACCACTACATAATTTATTTTTCTCATCCAACTGACTGCTCCTCAAAATAGGTTAAAAACAGACCCACTTGTAGATCTTCTTCGATATAGATCGCCAGCCCAATCTGCATCAACAGAGCCATGAATGTACAAAACTCTGTCCAATCCCGGTCTTCCTTGGTAGCACATACCATAATCACTAGTGCCACACAAATACCTGAAAACCCTCTTCACTGATGTCCAATGCTCCTTCCCTAGTTTGACATAAACCTGCATAATACTCCCACTGCATATGTAATGTTTGGTCTACTAAAAACCATTGCATACATCAGGCTACCGACTGCACTTGCATATGGAACATGGGACATGTCCTCTTCCTCTTCTTGTGTCTTAGGACATTGTTCACTAGAGAGATTTACACCTATAGGAATATGAACCTTCATTAGTTTACTATCCTACATATTAAACCTCTATAATATTGTCTCGACATAATTCCTTTGGTTTAACCAGAGCTTCCACTTTTCCTGATCTCGCTTAATTTCCATGCCCAAAATATAGTTTTCAGTACCAAGATCCTTCATGTCGAATTTGGAGGACAATTGGGTCTTCATATCCTAGATAATTTCTTTTTAATTTCCAATCAGCAACATATCATCCACATACAAGACCAAATAAATAACATGGTCAAAAATTAATTTAAAATACACACAGTGATCTGATTTGCTTCTTGTGAAGTCAAGTCCATGTTTATATGTATCAAATTTCTGATATCACATCCTTGGTGATTGTTTCAACTCATACATAAACTTTTTTGACCTACATACTAGTTCTTTCTTACCCTTCACTGCAAAGCCTTTAGGTTTCATCATGTAGATCTCTTTTTCCAGATCCCCATGAAGAAAATTTGTCTTTCACATCTATCTGTTCTACTTCAAAATAAAAAACAACAACAAAAAATAAAAGTAGTCTAATAGAAGCTAATTCAGAAACAAGAGAAAAAATATCACCAAAATGAATTTCCGACACCTGTGAATAAATTGTTTCCACTAACCTAGCTTTGTATTTCTCCACCTTGCCTTTTGCATTCGTCTTCTTCTTAAACACCCATTTGCTTCCAATGGGTTTCCTTCCAGCCGGTAACTCCACCAGATCCCAAGCCTCATTTTTGTCCAAATATTCCATTTCATCAACTTTGGCCTCTTTCCAGAGTTTTCCATCCTCTGAATCTACTGCCTCCCTCACAATTTTGGGATCATCCAGTAATAGATAAAGAAAAATTTGAACAAAAAGCATATGGACTATACCTTTCTGGTTGCCTTCTCTCTCGAATTGATCTTCTAAAAACTAGAGTTTTTAGCTCTTCCTCTTCTAATTCCCATTCCGCTGTAGAGTCTAATTCTTACTTCTTTAGCTCAAAATCTATGTTCTCAGGTTCCTTTGGTAGGAATTCATGTTTAATAACATCTTTCATCTCTCTAAACTCCACATCTCAACTGTACACAACATTCCTTGTTTCTGGGTTCGAAAACTTATAACCTTTTAAACCATCCTTATACCCAATAAAGGCGCACCTTTCAGATTTACTATCCAGGTTGGTTGTTTTATCCTTTGGAACACGCACATATGCATCACATCAAAATACCCTAAGATGTGAAAGAGAGAGTTTGTTACCAGTCCATACCTCATGTGGAGTCTTATCCTCCAACGCGGTTGAAGGTTATCTATTAAACAGGTAACGTGCGGTCTCCACTTCCTCTGTCCATAATACATGTCCTAACGTGACACCACTAAGCATGCTTCTTGAATTTTCCATCAACGTATTAATCATTATTTCTACCAATCCATTTTTCTAAGGTGTGTATGGAGTAGTCTTCTGTTGTGCTATACCACACTTCTTACAGAACTCTTCAAATTCCTTCTTGAAAAACTATCCACCATTATTTTTCCTCAACACCTTGATCTTCTTCTTTGTATGATTTTCCACCAGAGCCTTAAATTCTTTAAACCTGTCAAAGACTTTAGATTTCTTCTCGAGGAAATATATCCATGTATTCCTTGAGAAGTAATCTATAAACGGGACATAGTATGTCAAATTACCCAATGATGGAACTGAAATAGGTCCAAACACATCATTGTGCACAAGCTCTAATATCCCTTTCACCCTCATAGCACTAGAGAGAAAACTCACCTGATTCTGCTTCCCATATACACAATGTTCACAGAAATCAAAATCCAAAGATTAATTAGACATACCTTCTACCATACCATTACCATGTAGTATTCGAAGGCCCTTCTCTCCAATATTTCCAAGCCTTTGATGCTATAACATAGTCTTTTCTCTAGAGACCTAGATTTTCTGCTCCACTTTCAGGAACCAAAAAACTGTTGTACCCATCAATAATAGTGCTACCCAAAATCTTGTACATATTTCCAATTTGAACTCCCCGCATCAATACTAGTTCTCCTTGAACCATCTTGTAGGTAATTTTCTTGAACATTATTTTTATACCTACATCATTGATATTGCTTACAAAAATTAGGTTTCTAGCCAATGCAGGAATATGAAGAACACCAGGAAGTGTTTTAATACTTCCACATTACAACTTCAGTTTTAATTTTCTACATATGATGGCTATTTTATTCTTTTCATCCCATAAGAAGACATCACATCCATCATATTTCTCGTACTCTCAGAACCACTCCTTATGGGGAGTGAAGTGAAAGGATGCACCCGATTCAATCAAGCATGCCTCATGATCTACATGTGTACTTGAAGAAGAAGATAAGTACAGATCCCCAACTTCATCTGAGGTGGTTTTCACCTCTGCAAAAGGAGAATGACCATATCCCTTTCTTTTCTCAGGATATTTATATCTACATTACTTTTTGTAGTGCCCTTCCTTTTTTCATTTCCAACACACCTTTACAAGTTTTCCTGGATATTTATATCTCCCTCTAGATTTAGATCTCCCACTCAAGGAATTAATTTTGTTTCTTTTCTGGGACAGTCCTCTCACAGACAAGGCATCTCGATTCCGAATCTTCATATTTCTCCGTCTCATTTCCTTTGACAATAAGGATGAAACTATTTGATCAAACTTCAAGGTAGTTGTATTGCTACCTATTTCAACAACCAGACTATCCCACGAATCTCTATCATTGAGATTATGTCCTTCATCCTTAGGTCATACAACTTTTTTCGCAGGAATAGTTTGTTCACCAGAGACTTAGATTGGTACAAATTCCCTAACTTGTCCCAAAAAGTCTTTGTCATAGCTTCCCCTGATACATTCAACAATATTGAATATGAGAGACACAATCGTATTTTAACCTTTTCCTTCTGATCTAACTTCACCCAGTATTCTGCCGACATTCCTATTGATGCTGTGACTAGATCTACAACAATCCATTGATCTCGGTCCACCAACAAATTCTCCATACTTAACTTCCACAACTTAAAAATATGACCATTAAATTTATCGATCTCTATATTTCCACTATTTTCCATATTCTTTCACTGAAGGAATCGATCCTGCAAATATCCCTCTGAATAGGGTTTACCATAGGCCTGGGAAAAACCCCTCAGCAGCAAAGGCGTCCCCTTAAAGCCGAAACAACTCTGATACTAAATGTAGGCTTTAAAAATATACATAAATTACCTACAAATGAATTCTTTAAACATAAAATATACAATAGCGAGAACATAAAAGAAATATACACAAAGATTTTCCCTTAGATCCCAAAACTGAGACTACCAGATTGATTTTTCATTATATTCATTTCAAAGTTATATATATATATATATGATGCAGGGGCATTAGACACTAGCCAACAATGTAGGAGGTTTTTCCACATGTTGTGGCTAGAAGAGTTCTAAATTTTCTGAGATGTACCAACAAGATGTCAACACCTTGGCTATCTGTTATGCTTAGGGAAGATAGATTAGTTAATAACTGAAGAATCTAGATAGTTTCTCCATGTCAATCTGTTGATTTCAGTTGATAGGATTAATTAAATAACTGTAGGAGTCGAATGGGTTAGTCTGTGTCCACCTGTTCAGTTTTTGTTGTTCGAATGTTATGTAATTAGGCCTTTGACGGTTAGAATAAAAATGGTCCCCTGAGAGAGGAACCGAAGTCATAATATGCATTATAAATTGTAACCTTGATATGGTGAAAAGTGAGATTTGGCAGCGAAGGGTCGAACTGTGAAATTGTATTCTCTGTTGAATAAGATTTGTGCCCTATTGTCTAACTGTGTATGTGCGATTGACATTCTCCAATGAATTACTCTGTCGAATTTTGAACTATGTGTATAATTTTCAGAAGGAAAATAATGCTGTGTGAAATCTCTTGTAGCCTCTCTGTCTATGTTGAGCATAGGCTCTCATTTAGTTACCCGAATGTGTTATATTGATGAAAAAAAAACCCCTGTAAGAGGCCGAGAGTGAGGTTAGAGCGGTCCTCAGTACAAGAGAGGATAGTGACCCTTGTACAAAGTGCGATCTCTATGTGTTTAACCCAGGTTCTATAGAAGAAAAACCCTGTATTACTGAGGTCGCAATGGAACTTTGAAATCTCATAGAAGAATTAATGTGGTATACTGTGGGTTGAGCGATGACATTGAAGCTTGAACCAGAGTTAACAGGGCGGAGGTTATACAACAAAAGGTGTTAACCATAGTCGTAGTTCGGTTGAGGACTGTTCAAAACCCGGGAGTGGGTTTGTGAACCTAAAACTGCTCTCATCATGCTACTTTTGGCCAGAGCCAAAACAACTAAAAAAAAACCCAATCCTATCGTGTCGCACCACGACGCATGTCCTAAACCACCCTCATCGCATTTTTTTGAAGTGTTAAAGGTAGGTGAACAAAACAACGTGATATCGTTGTGGATCGTTCGATCTGGAGCCTGATGGATCCGACGACAGTCGCACTCGAAGCTGCGCGGATAATAATGTAAGGTATGGTCCACTGATTTAGTTTGAAAACCATTCATTTTATGAAATTCGAAGTGTGGGGCCCGTGGATTCAAATATTACGAAATGTTAATGTTATAAGTGTTGTCGTATTGCTAAAGGCATTAGACCATCATTATAGCATTAAGAGTTAAGGTCGGGAATATGCACGTGGTTTATTATATAATGTTCAAACCTTAGGAAGTGGGTTAAGAAGTTGGTGTGTCGAGCTATTAACCTTTGAACAGTATAAAAGTGGGGTTTCACATCACCATCACTGTTTTAAAAAGAAGCGCTATAACAGTCAGGGCGTTTTATATAAGAAGACGAAGGGATATATATAAAGAGGGAGAAAAAGTGGGGTGTTTGTTTAAATACCAAAGGGCTCATATATACATTCGGGTTGAGTTTAAGATTTGATTAAAGTATTCATTTATCAATTTCTATGAAATTGATAAATAAATTAGAAAGAAGAGTTTAAATAATTCTCCCTTAATAAATGAAAAAGATCGGGAAAAAAAGAGAGACCAGCTCTCCTTAGTGCCCGCGTTCCATAATTGCTATCAATATATATATATATATATATATATATATATATATATATATATATATATATATATATATATATATATATATATATATATATATATATATATATATATATATATATATACATATATCTTTTGAAGCATTCATAGAACCTAATCCATAACCCTAGATTAGAGCACAACTATATTTCCTTTGACAAAATATACAAAATGCCATGGGAAAAAAATCATCATGCCAAAAACCATGTGCGGAAAACCCATGCTCAAAACCATGGGTAGGTCCACTCACCATCTATGGGTCTGCCCAACTATTATTGGGTCCGCATTACATATTTTTCCTGGGGCACTGCCTCAGACCCCGTGCAGGGGGGCTATCACCCCCCCCCCCCCCCCACCGCCTCCCTTGTGACCCCCCACTACGCTTGACACAATGTACAATGCGTGAAACTAGTCGTGGAAAGAATATAACACATACCCAACAACTGAAAGATGTGATCTATAAATTAAAAATTTTCTATGAGAACTTTGAATGTGGGGTAGAGCAATGGGTTGAATATAAATCAAATGGAAGCTTAAGGTTCAAAGGAAAGGGGAACAAAGGGTGGGAATCGTAGTCTACATGAAAAGGAGTGAATGCAATCTCAATAAACCAAAGCGGAGCTTAACAAAGATTCGATGTAGTAAAAAAAAGACGTGTTAACCATTCCATGGGAGAGAAAAGTAGGGGCATCAAGGGATATCCTTTGAAGTGCTATATTTATACTAAGAATCATCTAAGGAAGGATTTATCACAGCAAAGGAGAGATGAGCCGCGAGTGTACAATGCCGAGGAAGCTGAAAAAATCTAGGACATGGCTCAAAACATGCCTAGAATTTATGCCACTATGGACAACATACAAGATAATGACTAGGCATCCATTATCAAGATGGAAGGTATTATTTGTAATAAAAATGCATACTTTTTGATTGATTTAGGGTCAGGATTTAGCTACATTATCCCAATAGTTGTTGAACAGTGCAATATGCCCAAAGAACCTCACAAGGATTCATGGCTAGTTGAGTTAACCACAGGGATGAAAAGGGGAGTGGAAGAATTGGTAAATCATGTTCCCTTGTACTGAGTGACATGCATACAACTTATAATTTTAATATACTTCCATTGGGCACATATGATGAATTCTTGGGAATGAATCAATTGGCCCTTCATCAAACCAAGGTTTTATGTTAAGAAAAAGGAATTGAATGCCTTAATGAGATTAGGGAAAGAAGGGTGATGCAAGGGAAATTAAAACCCATAACAATGAGGCTTTTGGAAGCTATGTAGACCAAAATAAGTTAACATAAAGGATGCAAGATGTTTATTGTTCAAGTCAACAACATCCTCGAAGTTAGTAGTAGCGGTAGTTTGTTGGAGCACCCAATATTGAAAAAATTGCAATATGTGTTTATGGAAGAGATTCTAGGTTTACCCCCATACAAATAATTAAGCTTTTATATTGAGATTTTACCTGGGAGAACACAAAAATCTAAAGCTCCATATAGGATGAGCACTCCGGAATTGATAGAGTTAAAGCTAAAGATCAAGGAAATGTACAACAAAGGCTATATTAAGCTAGGTGTATCACCATGGGGAGAGTCGGTCTCATTTGTGAAAAATAAGGATGGCCCACTCAGGTTGTGGATAGACTACAAGTAACTCAACAAAGTCATCATCAAGAATATATACTCTTTGTCACAAATTGACGATTTTTTTGATCAACTGCGGGGAGAAGAAACATTTTCAAATATTGATTTGACGTCTGTGTATCACTGGGTTTTCACTAAGGATGAGGATATTTATAAGACACCATTTAGGAAAAGGTATGGGCATTATGAATTTGCGGTAGTGCCTTTTGGGCTTACTAATGCATTGCGTACTTTCATGTTCCTGATGAACAATGTAATGAGTCCTTAATTGGACAAGTTCATGTTGGTGTTTGTTGATGACATATTGGTTTACTCAAAAACAAAGGAGGAGCATGAAGAACACTTGGTTGTAGTATTAAAACAGTTAAGAGAGAACAAGATTTATGCAAATATCAACAAGTGTGAGTTATTTCTGTCTCAGATATATTATTTGGGACATGTTTTCTCAAACGAGGGTGTGGTTGTTGATCCAAAGAAGATTAAAGAAATTATGGAATGACCAACACCAATAAATGTGGTTGAGGTTACCTCACTCATGGGGCTTGTAGGTTACTAAAGGAGATTTATTAAAAATTATCCAATATTGGTTGCCCAATCACTACATTTCAAAAGAAAGGGCAGAAATTTGAGTGGAAAGCTAAGTGCACTGCTAATTTTGAGCAGTTGAAGTTTTTTCTTACCCATGTACCAACCCTTCGAATTGGTAATCCAAAAAAAATCGTGGTATGCACAGATACATACGAGGAAGGGTTGGGTGGTTTCCTCATGCAAGAGAGGTAGGCCGTTTTCTTTGAATCACGAAATTAAACAAGCATGCACAAAATTATATAACTCATGATTTATAACTTGTTACTATTGTTCATGCTCTAAAAATATGGAGACAATTTCCTTGGAATGAATTTCATATTAATGATAGATCATGGAGGTCTAAAATATTTATTTGATTAAATAATATTAAATGTGAGGCAAGCTAGATGGTTAATTTTAATCAACAATTTTGATTTCGAAATTAAACACATCAAAGGGAAGGAAAATCGAGTTGTTGTTGCACTAAGTAGGATATTTCAATTATCTCACATATCAAAATTTAGTTCCTTCGGGACTGATATCCAAGAAATAATTAAAATTGCGGGACAACAAGATGAAAAATATCAATACTCAAAAGAAAAGCTACAAGAAGATTTCAAAGGTGTGAAAGATAAGAAATTTTTCCTCACAAAGTATGGAATGATCATATTCAAAAATAAAATTTATGTGGAAAATTAGAGCGACTTGAAGAAGTTTTCACTAAAATGATTTCATACAAAGTCATATTTAAGTCACCCAGGTTATCAAAAAACATTAACAACCATTAATTTTTTTATTATTATTGGTCTAATTTAAAAAGGGAAGTGGCTGATTTATTTCTAAATGCATTAAATTTTAACAAGTGAAGGTTGAGTGTAAGCACCCAACTAGATTATTACATCCTATCCCCATTCTAGAATGGAAATGGGAAGTAATTTCAATGGATTTTATTACAGGCTTGTTGAGGGAAGGCAAAAAAAACAATGGCATCATGGTAATGGTTGAGAATTTGATCAAGGTGTCTCATTCTTCAGCTATAAAGCCCACTTATATAGTAAGGTATATAGCTCAAGTGTTCATAAGAGAAATCATGAGGTTGCACAAAGTACCCAAGAAAGTTATCTTAGATTGAGATGCAAAGTTTACTTCCAAGTTTTGGAAGGAATTGTTTGTTGGCCTAGGGACATAAGTGGAATTTAGTATAGCATACCATGTGTTAGTATGAAATTTATTGGAAGGTGTACCAAAAAGATATCACTTAAGTCACATGTGATTAGTGACTCTAACAACAATTATGGCTGCTTATACTTCAAATTTGCAATAAGAATGTGAGAAAGACCTGTATAAAAATATATGTATGCAATCTAAAATAATAAACAACAAAATAAATCTGATGTAATAACCTAATTATGGAAAAACATTTGAAAGAATAAATAATATTGTCCTGATGATGGATCTCCGTTGGGATTCGAAACGTCGACAAATGTTCCTTAATACTGTGGATAATCCGGGAAGCTCTTTAAGGAAATATTTTATTAATAGCACCTAGTGAAGGATATTTACAAAAGGGTCGTAAATCCCCCTCTGTGGGATGCGTCCTTTGATGTCCTTGATGATTTAGTATTAGGTCTTCCTCTCTCAGTATGTGAAAAACCAAACAATATGTAGAACTCTAGTGGGAGCTCAAAACCATGGAGACGATAATGGTGATGATGATAATGATTATGGTGAAGGATGAATGAAAGAACCTCTTATTTATAACAAATTATATGGATTGATATAAAAAATGGAGAATAATAAAATATTATTGACCAAAATAAATATCTAATCGTTATGAATACTTTATTATATCTTTAGAGAGGGAAAATATATTCAAAATGGTCAAATATATTTATTTATAAATAATTAACAAATAAAATTATTTATTAATTATTTCACGGATATTAAGAAAGCTGTGAAAATGAAATAATTAGTAAATAGTGATTTAACAATTATTCTAAGAATGGAGTTAAGGAAAAATAAATAAATAGTGATTTATTTAATTATTCCTAGGTGATTTAGTCAAATGTGACAAGGAATAATTATCAAATAATGATTTAATAATTATTCCTAGAGAAAATTGAATAAATAATGATTTATTTAATTATTCTCATGAGGTTTGTTTAATTTTAATCATAAATAATTTAATAAAAATGGTTTAATAAATTATTTCCTATAGTGAAAGTGATTTTACTACGGTAAAATTAAACTCACATGGTGTATTTCAATCCACTGAGTTAGAAATGACTAGGTGATCATTTTTTGGTGATAACACCACCCACAAACATATGGATAGATTGAGAGGATAAACAAGGTACTCGAAGACGTGCTTGGAATGTATGTGATGTGCCAACGAAGGAAGTGGGAGTATATTCTTCCACTAGTTGAGTTTTCCTACAACAATGGTTATGAAGAGTCTTTGAAAATGAGTACATTAGAAGCTCTTTATTGGAGAAGGTGCAATACTGTTATCAACTAGAGTGATCCATTGAATAGGGTCCTCATTGGGCCTGATATGCTTAGAGAAATGGAGAAAGAAGTTATGACCATCAAGCATAATTTAAAGGTGGCCCAAGATAGACAAAAGAACCATGCGAACCTACGTAAAGTGCATAAGGAATTTGAAGTAGGGGAGCATGTCTACCTATGGATTCAACCCAAGAGAATTTCTCTAAAATTTGGGTCATGTGCTAAGCTAGCACCATGGTTTTGTGGGCCATTTAAAGTGATTTAAAGGATAGGGCTAGTAGCATATAGGTTGGCCTTGCCACCTATAAAAAAAATACATAATGTTTTTCATGTATCTTTACTCAAAAATTATATATAGGATTCTAATCATGTGATTGATTGGTCGATGTTATAGGTAGAGCCAAAGGGTGAATTCTAGATGGAACCTCTGTGCATCCTATATTGGAGGCATATCATGCTACGAAATTGATTAATCGAGAAAGTTAAGGTACAGTTGAGGAAATTTGGGCACAAGGAAGCCACATGGGAGATGGATGATCACATGTGGGAAACATACCCATTTTTGTTTGCTTGTTAAATCAATGTAAATAATTTTGTAAATTATTATGCATAGTTATGTATATAAATCACATAGTGATTTTGTGCTTGGTTTAAAGCATGCTTTTATATGTGTTTGGATATAGAACACCAAGGATGGTGTTACTCCAACGGGGTGAGGTTTGTGACAACCCCTTTTGGTAAACCCCCATACTGTAAATATTGTAATTAATTGTTGTATCTAACTTTGGATCGATATAGGGGACATTGATTTCAAAGCTTTGGGCATGAGGTGATTGGGAAAAATTGAAAGAGGATTGGTCCTTAAGGGAAACATAATCTAACTAGTATAATTGTGTCTGTAAATTTAAATCAAAATGATTAAACGTGGTAGAGCTAAATGAGTTGTGGGGAATAACGAAACTACTAGCCAGGAGACTCACTGTTGTTGGAAAAAGGCTACGATAACACGCCACCATGAAGATAGTTAGAACAATTGTCATGGTGATGGTGATGGGAGATCTTTTTAGAAATTATTCCATGAAATGGCTAGGCAAGGAGTAATAGAGAAATTCAAACAAAAGGAACATAGGCGAAGGTGGGAAAATGGAGGAAAAAAAGAAAATGGAGAGAATAGACTTAACACGATAGAGAGGGAATATTACCCAACACGAGGAAGAACAATTAGGGATACTCAGTGAAAGAGAGAATTCTAGGGAAATAAGTGAATTTGTACTCAGGAATTAGAGGAGTAAATTACACCACAGAGTGGAAAGTGGAAGAGAAGGGAAGATCACTGGTAGAATAGAAAGGATTTTTATTTTTTTTATTTTTATTTATTTTTTATTTTTTATTTTTTAATGGTTATAAGCACTGGAAGAGAAACTAGTTAGTAATTTATCAGGTGAAGGGAAAAGGTTCTCTATATTCCTGATTTGGGCGGAGGCCCTATTCCCTTGGATTCTTGGTTATAGATTTCCCATGACACCTTCCTTGCTTGGTTGAAATATTAACAATTAATTTAGTGAGTTTTGGACACCCCTTTTAGGGTGGAGCCACTGAGGGAATTCTTATAATGGTGGGGGTGGAACAACCTATATATTCCTTATAATAGATTCGATGGTGCATATGACATAGTCTATAGTTTACCTTTTTTAGGTGAAGGGTGGCTATTTCATAGTTTATGGATTCCCTTGATTAGTTGGTGAGTGGAAATGGAATGATATCTGCATTCGTTATTCAAGTTGGTATAATTATTTATTTTCCTTTGAGTAGTCATCCTCAAGATTTAAATATGGCTTGGGGGTGATTAGATGCAATAAATATTGTAGCGCAAGCCAATCCGAAGGTTGAGTGGAGAGTAGATGTCCCAATCTCAATTTCCATACTCCTTGATCTAAGATAAGTGCTTAAATAAATTCTTGTGCATGTAAATATTATGCAAAAATTGTATAAATGCTAGTTGTGTCATTTATATGGAATTGATGAGGAAAGGATTGTTTCTTGTAGAATAATGAGAAATGATAAATTCCTATATATGTGTTGAGAAACTTATGTGCTTATTCATGTGTTATTAAAATGCATATACTAATGCCAAGGGAAGTTATTTCTTGTATGAAATTTGAGGAATGGTTTAATTCCCATGTGATTGATGAAGGATGGCTAATATATGTGTCCATATTTGAGCTTTAGTTCAATTAATTACCTGAGTACAAGAAATGAGTAAATGACTTTTGTTGATTAAATTTTTGTATTACAACAATTTATAATAGAAAACCTATACTATGGAATTGCTCATAGGAAGCGTGCATTTCTTTTAACGTGTATATACCAAGATGATTGGAATGGGTTGAATCCAATACAAGCTCTGTAGAGGTAGTGAAATTGTTAAGTGTCAAAAGGAAGGTCCTTTTTTTGGATACATATATGTATACATATGTATATTACAACATTAGGATAGATGGCCAGGGCCAAGTGCCAAGAGGCTTGATGAAGTCCCATATAGGTTATGTATTCATGTGTTAAGATTGGGAGGCATAGCCATGTTGAATATATATATATATATATATATATATATATATATATATATATATATATATATATATATATCCTACTACACTAGGAGAGATAGCCAATTTTCAACTAAATATAAGTGCACCCCACTACGATATGCTCAAAAGCACACACCAGAGGCATGATAGAATAAGCATAAATGGCTAAGTGTCGAGGGAAACCTCACAAAACACCATACACGTGTTGAAATATGTAACTAGGTTCAGTATTCATAATGACATATGTAATCATGATTTTATTTGTTTAATAAAAATATAAAAATAAATTTATTGTTGTTGTTTTTGATTCACAGGTTTCATGCTCAATCAAATTTATTTTTCTAGGTCAAGCTCCCATTGAGAGATTATAGGGATTTTCATTGGGTCTACAAGTCATTAAGTCATTTTCATATTTGGGGCATGTTACATATTGTAAAATAAATTTCATTTGAGTCAAATAGATTCAAATAACCTCTAAGACCTTATCAAATGTGCAAACTACAAGTCGTATTTATCAAAAGTCAAGTCGGCCTATTTGATGTGACAAGAAGCCTATATAAAGGACTCAACTTCATTTGGAAAGGAATCATCCAAGCAACTTGTAGAAGCAGATAAGAAACTCCTACAAGTACTAGAAGAATCAATGAAGTAAAGAAGAATAAGAAAAGGAAAAAATATGAACTATTTTATGGGCTACCTTACATCACACATGCAAAATAATTATGGCATCTGAAACTACAGGAAGGCTGAGCTAACAAATTGTCTAGAAGTCATTATTTGGTTTCAAAAGGCCTTTCAATACAATTCAACTTGAACAGAAGGAGAAGGAACATCAAGCAAATAAGGAAAGGAATCATTCCAACGATAATTTCACCCACACGTGTGAATTAGTTAGAGCTACACACATGCCAAAATTATGGTCCTGAAGTGATAGCCAAATCTTTGAAGTTAGAGCCAAAAAACTGAAGTATACAAGCAGGTTTGACTAATTTTGACTTAAATAAATGGAAGCACATCAAGGAATGGTTTTGACTTGGTCTTGGAGGAGTCTTGTTGAAGGGTCTAGGTCTTATAATTCGTCAATTGAAGGTCTATAAGAAGATAATTATTCTTTTGGTTTTTCCTCTCAGTTGGAGAGGTTTTGGCCCTGTCTAATCACCTACATCTTGTGTCTTTTGTCTAATTATTCTTTATGGTTTGAAAATTGCTTGATGAAGAAAAAAATAATAATAAACAGTTTCAAGAATAATCTAATCATGTTAAGTAAAAATATAACACACACAATTATTAAAAGTAGAGAAATCACCTACACTTGCTGCCCCTTGATTCCTCAACATGGTATCAAAGCTAAGGTGACAAGTCAAGGAAAGGCAACTTGAAAAAGAACTATCAAAATAAGTATCAAATAAATTAAAAGACATCTAGGTGGACATCAAATATTTAAGAATGGATATTCAAGGTTCGAGTTCAAGGAAATCACTAAGCATACTTGATCAAATTATGGGCTCAATTCTTTTACTAGATCCATATCAGAGGCAACGAATAAGTCTATCATTAACATATTTTGAAGGCTGAAACCTTTACAAGGTAAAAAAAAATAATGGGCTATATTCCATAAGATAAGAACCTCAAGCATGCATATATATAAAGGTATTTTCTAAGCCCTACATTTAGGAGACAGAAGATCTAATCCTTCAGCCATAGGAAGGTCGAAACTATTGACAGGAAAAGAGAGCTGATGGGCATCACAAAAGGATTTTTTTCATCATTCCAAGAATTCAAACCTACAACAACCACAGAACCGAGACTCTGAGGTAAGTATGATTGTTTTCTCCATTCAAGAACTAAAATATCCTAGAAAAAGGTGATAAAGGAAATTCTAAAGAAGGCACGATAAAAAATCGTTCCTAAAATCTGATCTTCTTTTGGGCATACATGATCCAGGTGGATATCGGTGGCCATCCACCTATTCCATTTGAACTCGCACCATAAACTCTTGTAGTTCTCCACTTTTAGCAGCTTACTATTTTTAGCAGGTTTTTGGGTCCTGCATGCCCGGAGCCTTTTTGGGGCATTAATAATCCAGGTGGATATAGGTGGCCACCCACCTATTCCATTTGATCCCCCACCATCAGTTATTTCAGTTTTCAAGTTGTAGCACAACTTACTATATTTAGCAATTTTTGGGTCCTGAACTTCCTGAGCCGTTTTGAGGCCCTAAACAACGTTTTTTTGGGAAAATTGGGAACAACATGGGTTGTTAACCAACGTTTCTCACTCAAAAGTTGTAGTCCTCAGACAGATCTTTCTAACAAGCTATTGAGCGCGTCAAATGGATATTGGATGCCAAAGTTACGTCTTCAAAAAGTTGAAACACCAATTTACCGAAACGGGGCCCACAGTTTTGGCGCTTCATCTCCTAGGGTTAGGTTTTTGGACGTTTCAGATTTTACATTGTTTCTCAACAATAAATAGGCCTTCGAGCCTCATTGTAACACAGTTTAGGGGCTGGTAGCCGACACATCTCTTCTCATAGATAAGCGCTGTCGGTACCCTAGCTCATCTATTTCCATTATGTCTGTAGTAGGACTTCGAGCCTCAATGTAACACAGTTCAGGGGCTGGTAGCTGACACACCTCTTCTCAGAGATAAGAATTTTCGGTACCCTAGCTCATCTATTTCCATTATGTTTGTAAGATTATTTCAGTCATTCTTTTATTAATAAAATGAAGCATTATTTCCGCTGCATCTCTGTACTTATGGTTATATGTGTATTCTGTTGTGTTCCTGCATAAATCTGGATCAATACATATACTCGATTCTCAACTCAGTAAAATTATGATACATATATCTTATCACCCTCTCGACATATGTATAATTGCACTCAGTCAGGAATTTGAGCTTGCTTAAATATGAAGTGCAGATCCCTCCATCTCCGTGATAGCATAAATCCCATTTTCAAGACATGTCATTGTGACATAACTACTCCACTCTAATTTACAAGTTAAATTCTGTGGTGACCGAGTCCCTGTGGAAAAAAATAATAGAGTCACCAATCTAATATACATTTTTTCCTCTAAGAACTAATCAATTAAAAGAAGACCATAGAAGGATATAACTTCTGAAAAAGGTCTATTCACTATGAAGAAGTCTGAAATAACTAAGGAAGTAGATATGAAGCAATCTAGTCATCAAGAATTTTTTGAACCTATACCATCACTAGAGGTTTCTCGAGAAATATTGATATACTTGTAGCTATCAATTTTGTGTGAAGAACTGTGAAACTGTAGAGATACCGATCCAAAGAAAATGAACATGGTCTTTGTGGAAATCATATACTTGAAAGGAGCATATGAGTACAGTGAGAATATATCACACCCTAAAGCAGATCATTGAAGATGGAATCTAGAATTGCAAGTCATCAAGACAAAGGTAAGTAACCATAATGTTATGAAGAATTATCATGATTGTGGAAAAGGTGAATTCCCCAGGCCTAGTGGTTTGACCTAGAACAACAAAGGAAAAAAAATATGAATGTTTCCTTAGAGAAATTAGAGAATGGAAAGAGTCCTACCTAGAATCCATCACAATATTTGCTTTCCTCCTTGCTTGTAAGCTCCAATTGCAACTCCAAGTGCTATAATTATAACCTGCACACACGAATAAAACAAGCAAAGGATCCACACCATCTACATAACATAATCCAATTACTTTATTCAATGAATCAACAAGGCATTGAAATATACGAGTGAAAACATAACACAAAAAATATAGGAAAACAATATACTCTTTGTATTGACAAACATAGGAGAGAGTTTACAACCATAGATAGTAGCTGACTTTGTAGATGTCTCCCCAAGTTGACTTGTCCTTCCTTGTCACAAAGCACACCTCAACATCCACCCTAATTCATGAACATGGTGACTCCTTTAGGATCAAATGAACAACATAAGGGTATTATCAATCTCCAAAAGCCAACCAAGACCTTATGGGAGGCAATAAATTTAAAACATGTGTGTGTTAGTTTAGGAATTATTATCCAATTACCAATCTAGGCTTGAGATCCACTTAATATGGGAGGATGAGCTCAAAATATAGGAGATGAGGTCTCCAAGATAGGATCAAATAGGAATTCAAGATTTCTATCCGAGTTAAATAGTTAAAACTACCTTAGAATATTCTGGAAGAGGAAGCTTCGAAAATGTTTTTTTATTTTTCCCAAATTTCTAGAATCAACACACGTGAAAAAGGGAGCAAAATACACTAATCAATGCAGGTGTTCAATTATGAAATATGCGACCAACACAGGTAGGAATTTATGTAGGGTGCACTAGAGCTAAAAACATGTTTTTTATGCCGATTGTTCTAGAAAGTCAGACTTTTTGAAGAGGTCATGCTTAAGGCTCTATGAAGGGATAATGAAAACATGTTCATGGATATTGATTGATCTGGTTCGCAGGCCTCTTTACCAGATGTGACAAAATGGCCTATAACAGATTTCCCCCTAAAGTACAAAGTTAGAAGTGAAAACTGATGCCTGAATTGCTTTGTCTTGTGACAAGTCCGTATCAAGAACAACTGGTCAAGATTATCATCTATTACAATACCTTTTCATCATGATATATTTGCTATGGGAGGCATACCCATGCTTAGAACAAAAGCTAACATTACATGTACAATTATCAAATAGTTCGTGTCCATTGATGAAAAAGAGTGGACCCATGATTGGATAGTCTTCTTTATGATCATAGCCATCGTAATTTGTGATTTGGTATGAATCTTGAAATCACAACCCAGATGGATTGGACTAGATACAAGATATTCTATCTCATTCACTCGATTGTTCGATGTACTAGTCTAACCATGCAAATAAATGAATTGGATTCGAACATGGTAGATACCATATGATTACCATCCAATGATGTAAGACACTAATAGATGCGAGAGAAACCACTGATGATGTTAATGGCTTTCAAGGTACTACGGTATAGTGTATGTGGTGGGAATAGATGAGCTGAAGTAGAACACCACACAAAATCTTCCGATCAAAGGCCAATGATAAAGACTTGTCACCGAGAGCGAGGAAACTTGCCATTGATGTATGCAAGATCCGAGGTACCAAAGGGAGTTTCTAAGTCAACTTCCTAGATATGAGCTCATGTTGACAGGAAGCGACCAGTCGCAGGAGGGCCTTGATGTATCCCCCATCAACAAAACGAAATAGGTATCAAGATTAGAGATGGAATGGTGTTGATATAGAGATGGTTCAGGAATTTTATACATGAAATGAAGGCTTAAACACATTGTAGGAAATATCAATTGAAGGACTTCTCTTTAACATATCAATGACACTTCATGGAGTTGGTAACATTGACTCAAAAATGAATGTGGAGGATTTTAATATGGTGTGATGAACCAAACAGAAAAGCAGATTTCCCAACCCAACAGTCACAGAGATGAAGTGAAAGGGTGTCATGTTCAAGAGCGACTCACTACCAATAATAGGTGGAGTACCTCGTTTTCCCAATTTTCTCAACCATTTTTGGTTAACATCTCTTTATTTTTGACAATCTGGAGGAGGACAACATATGCTTGAACTATAAGTTCATCCTTCAGATGAATCATTTTGAGTATTTTTAATGAACCCTGAGAAGGAGTGGTTTGGTCTTGTCATGTTCAATGAGTCCATCACTATTTGATGTTTTTTACGAGTCCAGTGAAGGTGAAACTCAACTAATTTTTCATGTTTAGAGAGTTTGAAAAAGAGTCGAAAAAGAAAACTCCAAATGTTTCTTTTTGTAAAATTATCTCTTGAGTCTGAAAAGGCAGAAAATGATGCCCAAGAGAACCTATTAGCCATGTTCGACTAAGGTATTCCTTTTTTGTGAATATTTTATCCTAGTTTGGAAAAGGGTTAAACTTATATTGGGCATATGTCTTTTCATATACTTAACTAGTTCGAAAATACAAGTGCTTAACAATATTTTCATGTTTAGCGAGTTTGAAAAGAGCTGAAAGAGGACTCATCCTAGAGGAATGGGTGGTATAAAGGGTATAAATTGGTTCTGGTCATGATGGAACTACCCAAAACACATAGAGGTTAAGAGGAAAGCTAACATGACCACTCATATCAGCGGTTCCTTAGGAAAGGGTAAAACAACCAAGTGAAAGTGTATGATAAGCCAAGAAGACGACGATGATGGAATAAAAAAACCAAAGCTCATATGGTAGAAATAGGTTGATAAAAATAGAAATTATGAAAATAGGATGAGAATGGCTTCATTTTTACACAAGCTTGAAACATGTGCAAACTATGCTTGAGAATACTTGAATATGGTTTCTTTTTTTCACAAGCTTGAAGCATGAGAAAAGCTATGCTTGACAGTGGTTTCATTTTTAGACAAGCTTGAAACAGAGAAAATTATGATTGAAATAAGTTTGCATGCCCTCAAAATAATGACTGAATTCTAGACACATGCCCCCCAAGCTTAATTTCATTCACCTAAGTAGACTACTGGTTACTAACAAGCGGATGAAATGAAGGTTCCTATACAAGATCAAGTGAAATACTCAACTGGGAATATACGAAATCTAATCAAAGAGTCGAATGAGAAGGGGATATGTTTCATTTTTTAATGAGCTTGAAAAAATAAAAGAACTATGCTCATAGCACCTTGTTTCATTTTTTAACAAGCTTGACAAAAGAAAGGAACTCTGCTTCAGGACCTTGTTTCATTTTTTTAACGAGCTTGACAGAAGAAAATGAACTTCTTCGAGACCTTGTTTCATTTTTGAACGAGCTTGGCACAAGAAAATGAAATTTTCTCTGAGACCTTGATCGTGGTGATGAGGCCCATAATTAGGTATATTTTAAGGGGTTAAAATGCCAAAATTAAACCTATTAAGTTACCTCTCTCTCACATTTATTTACATTTTTTTCATATTATGCTTAATGAGAAGGGTGTAGGATGTTTGTCCTGTCTTGTTTCCTAATATGAATTAATTGCAGGAAATGAAGCCATTTTTGAGATATTTTCCACCCAAGGGCTCAAAGTAGACAACAATGAGAGATTGTAGGATGTTTTTCCACCTCCTTAATGCTCTCAATCAACTAATATCACACCGAGATATCTCCCAAAACCTCAAAGGCAAAGGCATCCAAGCAAAGTGGAAGTTATGACTAGCCAAGCTCCAATCATCTCGAAATCAAGGAGAAATTATTCCTACTTTTTAGGGATATGTTGGTAGCTACCCATTTTTACAAATAATAATATGAAAGAGCACATTATTATTGGAACTTTGTATTCATCTAGATAGCTCTTGAGCTCTGATTTAGTGTTATTTTTTACTGTCATATGATGTACTAGACCTTTTTATGCAATGATAATGAGAAGTTGTTTGTTCCATCACTGATTTAGTATTAGAGGGATGATGCTTTTAGGTTAGGGCCCAATCCATTGGCTAAGTCCCTCTTGTGTATTTATATTCTCTCTTTATGTTTCATCACTTTTTTTAGTCTCTTTATATTCTAGTAGCATCAAAAATCTATCAAAACTATGCTTATAACCTCTCTTTCTCACCTCTCTAATGGGAGCTTGAGGACAAGGATCTCCAACCACAGATCAAAAATAGTTTTTTTTATGATTTGTTGGAAAGTTAGATATTGTGATTATCATGTTCACAATATAATCAATGTAAGTTAGAATTTGGATTTGTGCTTAGATTAGATTTTAACATAGGTTAAGCAGGGTTTTCCATTCAACTCATATTTTCCACTTTTAAACATGTTAGTTTGTAAATAATCAATGCATGAATGTATGTAGTGATTGCAAGGCTATATATAGCTGTAGGGAAATGTCCCTTTTCATCATTTTCATCCTTCTTCTCTTCAACCTCCAATTCTCCCACCGAAACCATGTTTTGTGAAACCACCTTCACCACCACCGTGAGTAGCCATCCAAGTGCAAAACATGCTTCCCAAGGGTTTTGAGTCTGGTTGGAGGTTTTGGTCACCTCTCCCTCAACTATTTATACCATCTCCAACCTTTCCACAACTTCCTTGCACCATTTTCATCCTTAGATCCCTCTCGACCCATTTCTTGTAGCACTTCAGGACTTCCTGTAGCAATTAGAGGACATCATGTAGCAACTTCTTGTAGCAACGTTGTAGGTCACCATTTTCACTCTATTTTTGATCCTTTTTAACCTTTAAATCTAGAATAGTATGGATTTAACCCCAAACTCTGAATTCATGGTCAAAAGATACCCTTAGGCACACTCCAAATATCCTTCCTTGCTGCAAAAACATAGTAGGCATTAGTGTTTTATTTCATTCCAGAATTAGATTGAATAGGACAAAAATTGATATGCAAGTATAAGTTGAATGAAACATTAGATAGGATTTGGTTTATGCTTTGATGAAGTGTGAGATGATAAAATAATTTCTTTACTTCAAATGAATAGATAGCTAGAGGAATGATTTCCCATAGCATAGTTTCCTTTTTCTGCAATTAGGTTATCTATTTATGCTTTGCTTTCACTTTCAATTGAAACTACAAGTTTGATAAACACTCTCTTTGTATTAGATTAGAAGAAATTATATGCATTAAATTAGCTAGTTTCACTTTAATCAAGTAGGAGGAATGGCCTAGAAGTATTATCGACCAAAATACCTAGTTGGGGGTGACATGAGTATAATCCATCCGATGTGCATATAGAACTGTCACCTATAATTTTGCACGAACCCGAGGTTGATATGTAAATTTGAGTAACCCTTGGGAGTTGCAGTACTCATGGTTCAATACCATGGCTCACCACTTTTTGGCACCGTTTCCTGGGCGGTGTCTAAGTAGATGCTTGTTTATGCTTAAGCATTATCTTTTGTTTTTGTTTTGCATATAGTTTGAAAAAGTGAAAAGTAACAAAACATGATTTATCTTTCATGTCTCATAGGAGTAGGGAAAACCAAGGAAAAATTATACTAGAAACCCCCACATCCCCACACAGTCAACCTTCACTCTCCTTCAATGACCGTGAGTTAGAATACCCTCTAGGTGAGAACCTTGAAACTTTGAAGAACCTATTGTGGAAGGAGATGAACCTACTCCACCTATTCAAGCTATGGCCGAGAAAATAAATCGAGAGGTCTTTATCATCATAGAAAAAAATGGAGAGACTAATATGAAAAGCATCAACCCTTCATCCATTCCACTGATCCAGGTGGATGTTGGTGGTCACCCGCCTATTCCACTTGGGGCTCCACCATTGTCTATTTCAGTTTTTCAGTTTCGGCACAGTTTACTATTTTTAGCAGTTTTTTGGGTCCTAAACAGCCAAAACCCTAACCCTAGGAGATGAAGCGCCAAAACTATGGGCCCCGTTTGGGTAAATTGGTGTTTCAACTTCCCAGGGGCGTAACTTTGGCATACGATCTCCGTTTGATGTGTACCATACCTCGTTAGAAAGATCTATCCGAGGAATAAAAATTTGGAATGGGCAACATGGTCCATGGACCCATGTTGCCCTCCGTTTTCCCAAAAAACGTCGTTTAGGGCCTCAAAACGGCTCCGGAAGTTTAGGACCCGAAAAACTGCTAAAAATAGTAAACTGTGCCGAAACTGAAAAATTGAAATAGACAATGGTGGAGCCCCAAGTGGAATAGGCGGGTGACCACCAATATCCACCTGGATCATTCCTCCCCCCTTAGGAAGCAATGGTCCCCATTGCGTTAAGTTCCTCCATGAGATGAGGAAATTTCTGCTGAACTTGGTCCCTGGTGAACCACTTTCCTTGGTACAGGAGTTGGCCAGCTTTGACAACCTGATATAGTTGGATCTCTTGCTGGCGAGTGTTCTTGATTTGCATGTCCATGATGCAATCTGTGGTGGCCTGTTCCATGCAGTCTGGATTTAACTCAGTTGGTGTGAGTTGTTCTGCAATGTCCGAGGTGTCCAGTAGAGGTGGGAAGTAAGGACGAAGGCGATCCACATTGAAGACTGGGTGCAGACCAAGGAATGGTGGGATACTGAGCTCGAATGCATTGTTCCCTACAGCCTTGGTGATGGTGTACGGCCCGTATCGGAGCGGGCGAAGCTTGCGGTGGGGTCCAGTGAGGCGCTCCTTCTGCAAATGTAGCCATACTTTGTCACCCACCTGGAAGTTGTGTGGCACCCGGTGTTGATCATGGTGTTGCTTGTACTTCACGAGATTATATTATCTTATAAAATCATGGAAAATCACTAGAACAAATGCTGAATCACTAGTACAAAATGGTGAATCGTTGTCTAGTGGATTTCGGGGTGTTGGTTCTAATGAAGATATGGTAGTTGAACCAGGAGTTGAAGGATGTGAACCACTAAGACCAAGCATGGCACATGGTGACTGGTAAGGGAAGTAGTTCTTGTGCAGTTTGGAAAATGTGTTCTAGTTCTACTAAGCGTAGTGTTGTTTCTCATGCTACTACTAGCAGTAATATGGAGTTTGGAGAGGAGTTTGAGGAAGCATGGAAGGTATCAGTGGTGGATAATTACAAAGAGAACCCCATGATGGGCTTCATTTTTCCCTTTGGTATTTGGGCCTACAAGATCTTATGTCCATTGAGCCAACAATTAACCGTTCAACCAACAATCAATTTAACAGAGTTGATTAGGTACGAGTCAAATCAGACTAATATTCAAAACTATGCTTTGCACTATCCCATATTTATCACACTAATGCTACACAACATTGTGCATTTTCACCCAACTCTCATGCATGCACACAAAATTTTCATCAACATCTATAACCCTAACCAAGTGAGAATTGATGAACAATTTGCACCAAAGTTTGTTATAGTGTTGAAAGTTCATAAGAAATTTAGATCCATGGTACCTTCAATAAATTTTGAGATAACCTCCACTAATTCAACCACAATAGAGAAAACTTGTGATAAATTTTAAACCTACAAAAATTAGGATTCATGTTCCTAGGAATGATCATAAGTAGTTGACATATAGGTAGAGTTTTGAGCCTTGACACATTGATAATGCAATGGCTTAGGTCAAAACTCACACATTGAAAATTCATCAATGAAGAGAAGACAAGATCATTATGAATTACACATACTCCAAACTTCCTACCAAATTCTACTTAGTTGTCTACAACTCAGCTATGCATAATCTTGTAGTAAATACAAATTCCACAAAGCCTTCTTCACATAGCTAATAAAAGGCCATTGGAAGAGCACCCCTTATATAATAGTAATAGTAGCAATCAATAGATTATTTCATATTGAAATTCATAGCCATAGCACTCCTATGTATTGTATGATGTATTCAACTTGCATTATCAAATATAGATAAAATCATACTTTTGATTGATACATGTAAATCATACTTGTGCGCAATGTTGAATGCAATGCCAGTCAAGGAGTAAAGTCAGTGTGACGTGTAATGATCTATAAAATAATGAATAAACTTAGTAACGCATCACAACTTTCACGTTTGAAAAAATTATAAAGCTTTCATGCAAATCCATTGTTGTTATAGTTCCTTCTCTCGACAATGTTCCATATAAGCATGGAAAATCAAGTAATATTAAAATGCATTTATAATACTTTGAAGCAATTAATGCTTATGGTGTATTTTAATATTGATTTATTACTCTGCCCCAGTTGTAATTTATGCAATTAGATTGTATTCAATCCTTACAAAGAAATTGAAGAGAGGATAGTTCAGAACTAGGGCTCAATATATTATAAGCATTCATGCCTTGATCGATGATATAGAATGCATATAAAACAAACGAGATTTGGGTAAAGCACGAATGTGGCAATCCCGTTGTACACAATAAATGGCATTGAGTTTGACATAAGATATTGTCTTTTACCAGTGTTTTATGATAGATTAGTGCAACTTAAAAGCTATAAGATGTTATAACTTTAATATATCTAAATCTTACCTGAAGAGATAGTTAGAAATACATAGATTTTACAAACAATAATTTTGCAAAGAAATATGAATGTTGAATTAACACACAAGTATGCCTCAAATAAAAGCATCTATAAAACCTTTTTCCCAAAAGAAATTCATGAGTTTGAAATTTTGAAAATTTATCCATGATCTTTAGATTGTAGGAGTATATATAGTTTATATACCAGATTTCTTAAATTAAAGATTAGCTTACCATATGAATTACAGTGCATAGATAGAAACAGAGATGGTTTCCAACAAAAAGCACCCAAAAAGGCAGCAAAATTCAGAGGAGACACTTATTTCGCTTCTTCGGTGCCTGTCTTTGATGACCAGCATCATCATCACTTCCACATTCATCCTCATGCACCTCAAGAGTTGCAGGTACCACTCTGCCCCTGCAAATAGATCAACGAAGTGAAAATTACAATTAAAACATTCTATATTTTTACAAAGAGTTACAATGCACATTCACAAGAACGACACCAAGCCTTCTCCATTAAGCATTTCCATGCTAGTGAACAATTTCTATATAGGGCATAAAACACTATTATCAGAATTCAATCCTATATAAAGATGATAAACACTGAACCCAACTAAACATTTCCATTTATTGGAACTACCCATCATCAAAAGTAAGTAAAACAATCTACAAATTTATGATTAACTTACAAGCATGATATGTCACGGAGGCAAATTTTCTTAATAGAAGGTGCCTTGCCACTCGAAGGATCACAAAAATTGAAGTAGAATATGAGACTAAATAATTATTTCAACAGTTTGTCATTGAAAAAGATTTTATTTAACTTCCACATTATTGTCTAATAAAGTCTATTATTTAACAACACAATAGTATTAATATGTAAATATCACATTATAGAATACTATTCTACTAACATCTAATTCTATTTCGTATTATTATGATATTGTCGAGTCTCAGAGCCCGCCAACAATTCCAACCCACCTTCTTGTCTAACTTTTAGGGGATGCCAACTTTCACAGGAAAAATAGAGTCTTTAAAAACAATACTGAAATATCACTGGAACATCACACAAGAGCCTTGACACTTGTGTGCATAATCAATAATGTTAAAAGAAATAATATTTCCAAGCAAAACCAATTCAGAGCCCCTGCATCCCAATCTAATCTTAAGACAATTGCCACAATTTAAAAATATGTGGAGGTTCAATGCTAGTTATAAAATGTGTTTGACTGCAATATTGTTTCCAAATCAAAGTGTCCATCAGGGAACCTCTCTCTATATTCCTCTAGTTCCCATAGCTTCCTCCACTCCAGATATCCTTCACATATCAATGTGTCAAACTGTGATTTTATTGGCATATAATTGGAGTTGTTTTGTAACCAGTCAGCAATAACTGCTACCAAAGCAATACAAGCACTCTCCCCTACAGCACGTTCACTTCGTTGGTTAATTGAAGCAAAAAATACTTCAGTTGATAGCTTCATTTGTCCATCTCTGCTAACCAGTACTTTATGTTCCCAACTGCTAATGGTAAAGTTGTCATCTCCAAAGTCTACCTAGACATGTTCAGAGCTACACTGGAATCAATCTCATTGACCTGCAATAGATAAACAGATATTGATATCAATATCTACCAGATATTGCAAGAGATAGTTAAACAAAAATGAAGCAACAAACAATAGGGTTCTATCAGTTTCTAAATTGATGTTGAAGTAAATTCAATACTTGAAAATAATCCATATCTAGAAGCATCGAACTGTAATCAAAGTATTCAATCCAAACAAAATATATCAAACACTCACAAGTCATGCCAAACTAAGTAACACACATCCAAACTTGTTTGTAGCACCAAATGAAGCACTCGAAAATGCCGAAAACAGTACAAACATCCATCAATATTACACCAGTACTTTTCGCTATGGTATGAATAATGTGACATGGTTATGAGGGAAGAAAAAATCAAGAGACGAGTTGTATATCACTAGGTAAGGCCACATGGTGAAGCTTGATTAAAAGGAACCCAAGTCACCAATCATCTCCACTGGATAAAAAATAAACATAAATTCATAAAAACAAACAAAATGTTTGATCTATTTTTACTTAAAAATGCGAAGATACCAAATTGTAATCACAACCATTCAGGCCAAACACATTACCATACATGATACACAATCGTTGATTGTAGCACCAAAATAATGCAATCAAATATGCCGAAAATAGTACAATCATGCACCAATATTGCACCATAACCGTTACCTTTCCTATATTAAATTTATGTATTGTGCAAAGTGATATGGTCAGGAGTAGCAAAAATGATAAGAGACAGGAATATGTACCATCACTTGTGGGGGGATAGCTATGTAGGAAATCTTGATTGTCTGCGATCAAAATCAATATTATCTCTACCCTCTTCTCTGCATACCTTATTCAACAATGGTATATGGAGGAGCTAGTTTAAACCAAGAAGGATCATCCACATGTATAGTTTTCCATAGATGAGGATCATCTTTCACGGCAGCATGCAGAGACTTGCAAAATTTTTCAATGGATAGAAGATCTTGCAGGCCCAAATACCAAAGGGAAAAATGGAGCCCATCATGGGATAGTGAAATAAGTTCTCGTTTTGAGCCAACCTGAAATCTATTTAATAGAACTCTCCCAAATTCAAAGTGGCATTCCATCATAACAGAAACTTCTAACAAACATGATGAATCTTTTTTCACAACATTAAATGGAAAAGTAACTGAACTGGATTTTACTCCACAATTTCCTTCAAATTCATTGACATCTATTTGGTTATATTGTACTGAGTCTCCCAAAACCATCAACAACCAAATTCCAATAGGCACGCCTATTACAAAATTAAGAGGACACTCATAACTATTTTCTGGAACAAGCAAAACTGCTCTAATTTCTTTAAGTTATTCACTGAGAGGTATGGGTTCAATGAAAAATTGTTTAGGTAATTCCTGCACAAGTTTCAAGGGACATGATATATTTGGATTGTCATCACAAAGTTGCTTCTTAACTCAGCTCTAAAAAGTCAGAATGCTCCAATCCAATTCCTTCATAGGGGAACTTAGCAGTAGAAACTATGCACTTCAGTCTTGAATCTGGTAAATATCTGTAAATGTAAATTTAGTCCTTACACAAACAACCTCAACATATAACTGAGGGAATTCAACTCAAATATGTGCAACTCTTGTTCTTCACCTAGACCCAAAAAGTAATTCCCCGTTCATCTTAATGATTTGTCTAATTGTTGCAGAAAGAATTATGGTGAATTTATTCGAGAATGATATGTATTTCGGCAACTTCCAAGTATCAAGTTGGCCCACAACTTTGCTAAAATTGGAATTGAGTATATATAAAGAGAAGAAAAGGCTATCACAGAGCTAGGCCCTTTGAAATTTCTTTCAATTTGTCCCAAGTCTTCCCTGCCTAGGTAAAACAAATTGCCTAGGTAAAACTATGGAAAAATTGCATGAACATGAATGAAACTAGGTAAGTGTATTACCACATCAAAGGATACTTATGATGTAACCATGCAGCACAAGGTGAAAGTGACCAAGATGTGATTATTTGACCACCTTGATGTTGGTTCATGAAGAACATTATGCACCACTGAAGCAACCTCCACTGATAATCTAACCTTGTGAAGGCTAGAATCATCATTCCAACCAAGGCAACCACGTTATTATCAAGGAGAATCACTATGTTGAACATCCAGGAATATCATCACATGAAGGACAACTCTCAACCAAAAATAAGTGTGTGTGTGTAGCCCTTGAGCATCCTACAAGTTACCCCTGAAATATGCATTTACCAATCATGTCAACATTAGGGGTAACAACAACCACCAATGTGACCAAGTGGACAATGACAAGAACATGACTGCAGGGGTTCTCGACTGGCAAAGACAAAACCCATTTCCAACCTTGAAAAATTGATGATATTTTTCTTCAAATAGGATAAATTATAGTCTCTGCTGAAATATTTATTGACTGCAGATCATATGTACCAGTTAGAGCTAAGGAGCAAAACCTAATTCAAATGATTGCATGACAAATATACCTCCATATCAAGCAGGCAATCACCACTTCATACGGAGTCCCAACAACAAGAAACTCTAAAGATGAAGGGAGGAGACTTGGAATTTGAGTTACACACCAATACCAAACAATTTCAAGAAACAAGCTTGGATATTTAATCTGGGCTCCACAAGTATCCCAATCAACCAGTCCCATGAAAGGAACATTGGTCAGCATACCTTGTGCTGCATGCAAGACACACAACAAACCTTTACCCTTGTCTTCTGTCAATTAACTATGCTACAACTAATGCACACAACCACCATTAGCAAACCATTAAATGCTTGGAAAAAACTAGTTAATAATTCCAAAGGGTCAAAGATTATGAAAATACAATGCATCGATTTGAATGTAGAAATTAAGTGAAAACTATACATATAATGAAATCCACCGAATCAATTATGTAGCATCCCTTGCACCACCAAGAAGAAGTAAGAGGGTCCACAACCATCATACACAATCTCTAAGCAAAAATCAAGGTTTGCGCCATTAGCATACTTGTGAATTACCCCTGCAAAACTTGTCATGCAATGAGAATCACAATTTATCACTCATGCCAATATGAAGGGTAAGAACCATCACAATTGGAGTATCTTTCCATGAGAGAGAGAGACAGAGAGATGAGTGACCACTCTATCACAGATATAAGAAACAACTTCACAAGGTAATGACAAAAATCGTTTGGCACACCCCAACAATTGTAAGGGAAGCACTCTGCTTGTAAGCTACGTGCAAATTAGGAGAATTAGTTGCATCTCCTAGATAACAATATATATAATCTATTATAATTATAAAGCAATAGAAAAGAAAAGAAAAAAAGTGAAGAGAAAGAGAAGCCAAGTATATGGCTAGTAGCTACATCAAATCAGGATGCACTTTTTGAAATGTATTCTACAGCATCCCATTATGGTGGTAGTAACAGTTATTCATCATCTCTATGATATTGACCCAAAACTGGGTTTAACAATATTTGAAAAACCCACTAATTGTTTCCTTGTAAGATGAACCCTCGCATAACTCTTAATATGACACCTTTTATGCATAAATTTATCATTGGCAAGGAATTGTTCCAAGCACTATTTGGACAAGAAAAAACAATTATTTCAAGAAATATATCAAAAAATCATTATTTCAAGCAATATATAATTTGACAAAGGCAACATACATTTGTGATTTATTTGTAGGAAAAATAATTGAAATACTTCCATGAGTAAGCTCAATCGGTTGCACCATTGTCCAAGATATTTTTATCCAAAGTGCAGTCAATGGTCACAAATTTCCAATCCAGTCAAGCCCCTCAAGGTTACCAGCCACCATTTTGTTTGGCAGTTGACGTGCAACAAACATGCCATAGGCAAGAAGAACAGTCAACTTGATCTAAAAATGGGAGAGCAAATATACTCCAAGGACCAAACTCATTCTGGCCAAATTTGTCAAGAAATGCAAGAAATCAAGATAGATACTAAAATGAAAAAATTGTTTCAGTGCAAAGGATCCACATGGTTTGAATCCATACAAACAACGCATACAAATATTACACAAATATTGGTGAATGTGTACACAAACATGTGCTTATGATAATTTCATCCACATTGACCCTGACAAGGCTCAGGGGAGACATTATCAAGTAGGATTATATAGAAATACTTGAGGTTCTATGATAATTGCATCAATGTTGACCCTGACATGACTTAGGGAAGCCATTATCAAATAGGAACCCTACATGAGCAATGCCACCTCAAGTATTCCTAGATCAAACATACTACTAAGTATATCTTGAACTATTTGTATGTTTATATGAGGTATTTCACATTAAGCAATCCCTGGAAAGGGAGGAGTCTTGCTAGAGTTTGAGATGGGAGCTTCTGGACTAGGGGCATGGGTTTAGTTGTCAGCCACATAAATAAGCCTGACCTCCTGATGTTTACATTGTACATAATAATTATCATGATTTCTATACTAACAACACAATATCTTGCAGATAACATTTTCAACGACTAGTGCTCCTTAACTTGAGCATGCCTGATAAGTTTGAGGCATACGTAATATGTTGCAATATCTCAGAGTTGTTCAGTACAGTCCTTGAGAATGTCAGAAGAAATTACACTAGTGATCATGCTTCTTACTATATGTTTTCCTTTATCACACTTAGATATAGACTGGAGACACCCGGTACATTGCCTTCATGTATCATATAAAATATTTAGTCTATCTGACATTTTGGACATCTATGTGTGTCGATACCATTTCAATACCTTTTCTAAAGAAATCCCAGCAGTTGTGTCAAATAGACTACAAAATGGATTTTGGATGTTTTCAAAATCCAGAATTAAATGGTTTGCAAAACTCCAAATTTTCCTTATTTTGGTTGGCCTGTATATACTATATTAATGGTCCAATTTCTAAATTGATGACAAAGAGGTAAGCCAACTGCTTGGTCTCAACCTAGTCTCCTAAATTGAGTTCATTTAATTGTCAACCAGGGTTGGTAAACTGCTGAAGTGAAGTGCACCGTATGTGCCTAGGTGTTTGTCTCTTAATGCGTTGTGTTTAGTGTTTTATGATTTTTTTGGTCTTTTGTGATGATTTATGATGTTTTTGGTCTTTTGATGGTTTTTATGTTCACAAGGAAAATGACTAGAAAGCTAGTGGAAAGAAGCTACTGGTTAAAAACAGAGTGAAGCCTAATTGGTTGATGACAAATGACAAATGAAAATGCAAATACTGAAACAGAATCAAACCTAAACTATGACTAAGCAGAATACCAAGCTTGATAATGACTTCAAGAAAATGAATCAAAACATAAACTTAACTTGTCCAATTCTTTCATCAAAGGTATTTTGGGAGAGCTTGAGAAGTGGTCAGCTAAGTATACAAATTCTCCTAACTAAAAAATTAAACAATCAGCTTATAATGAGACAACATTTTATCCATGATTAAAGATTTGTGAAAACATATTTGGAGGAAAACATTGGTACCATCATAAGATCTCTACTCTAAGACTAGTTCCTAACTCTATTCTGCAACTTAGTTTAACATTACTAAACCTTACTCAAGAGTTATAGATTTATTTTAAAAGTAGTCTTTTGAGAAAAACACTTTGTTTATGAAGTGGTAAAGAAGTTGCAAAAGTACTTCAGGCCTTGAAATGATATTGTCTTCTGTTCATATGGTTATGAATCAATTATAGATTTGGAACAAGAAGAGGTTTTGTAAATAATGAAGGCCATATTGTTAAGTTTAACAACTAATGTAATCTAATATGCAGTGGATGACAACTAATTGTGGAGTGAAAATGCAATGAGTTAAGCTAAAACTGAACTTAAGATGTCACTAGTCTAAAACAGTGTTGAACTAACAAGCCATTATCAAACTTAAAACAAAATAACAGAGCATGAATTGAATGCAATTTGACTCTGGAGTACCCTAACTAAGTTATCATGCATTAACCTATGGGATTCTATAGCCTGTTTTGTCCATCATGATTGGTATTTTGGAAGAGCTTCTTAGAACAATCCTGACTGTACAATTCAGTGCAAATGCAAACATAAAGACTGAAAGCAATTTAAAAACTAATACATCACAGCTATCTCCTACCCATCATTATGGTATTTTGGAAGGGCGTTTTAAGAGTAAGATCAGCTATGCTACTTAGTGCAAACAAACAACCGAAACGTTCAGTATCACAGTCATGCCTTAGCCATCATAAGGATTTTTTGGAAGAGTTTGCTTAGTATAAGTTCAACTGTGATAGTGAACAAAAGAAATTACAATTAAATCCTACAACACTATAGCCATTTCCCATTCATTATCATGATCTTTTGGAAGAGTTTCTTCTTTTGGAAGAGTTTCTTCTTTTGGAAGAGTGCTTAGAACAAGTATAACTATAGTGGCTAATGAAATTAACTACGAACTCAAACTTCAAAAACGTAAAAACAACTAAGATACTTATCTAAATTACGAAAGTAAAGCCGTGCAGGAGGCAGGGGCCCTCTACCACCAGACGGAATCTAACTCCAAATCAACTCAACGTGTTCAAAGCAATGTTGTCCTCTTCATTAAAGTAGAAATAACTTGAAATAGAGTATTCTTCGTTTTCAGAAATATAGCATGAAATCTAAGCAAAATCTAGCCTATCTCTCGGTTTCCCAAGTGTTTTTATAACAATTTTACATAACAGAACTTGCAACAATACAGGGATCCTTGTCTTTCCTTATCAAAATCACATTAGGAATCTGAAGATGGCAATGTAAAGAGAAAAATGACATCTGGACTAAGACAGTCCTATTAGAAGTCTGCTTCCTTAAATGATTTCCCACGTACCAAAACCACGTCCAGAATTCGGTTCTTCCTTCATGGTGAGCAACGAATGATGTGGACATGACGTGGAATATACCCATATGTGGTTTTTCTTGAGAGGACACCTGGAACATGCCTGAACGTGAAGACAGCTGCAGAATTGCCGGTTAGCTACGGAATGTCTGTATTCTGCAGCTAGTTCTGGTCAAAATGCATTACAATGACAAAAATCACAAAACTTAGCAAGTTAGCCATGTTAATCATTCTAAAAGTAATTTTAACTAATTTCATTGATCAATTGGGTCTGGGATAACAATGGACAAAGGAAAATGAGGTGAAGTAAGGTGAAAGAAAGCACAATCTTGGGGCTCAACATACCCCCACTGCTGTCTTTTTGCATGTCCTCATGCAATTTATTCCATAAACTCAGAGACTTCTGCAAGAACATCTAATCCTCTCCTTCTTCTTTGCCTGGAAGCTAAAGGTCTTCTGGGTTTTCTGATGACAAGTTTGAACCTTAAGTTGATAAGTGCCCTGATTAGCTTCTTGTCCCTCTTTTTCAACTTTTCATTAGTCTTTTCCACTTTGTCCATTTGTAGAGATAAGGTTGAGTTTATACTGGTTTTGAGTTTGACTTGTTCCTTTAGAATATCATTCTCATTTTTGATGTGTCTATTAAGTATTTCCAGCTCATATCTATCCCTTCTTAACACATCTATTTCGGACAGTGGAGGACTAGGGGTTCTATCTCTACTCTCTGAAGCTTTCCTTTCCAATGTTTCAACATAGTCATAAACTTCTTGCTGTGCAAGGTCAATTTCAGGGGTTTCTTCATTAAAATCTTCTTCAACATCTTCTTCAATAGATGTTTCCTCATCTTCTATGTTTATCACCCCTGTTTGTTTGATCTGTGTTTTCCTTAGTTTCCCCCCGAGTCTATGGCTTCTTCTTGGCTGGGATGATCCCTCTCCTTTTTCTGTGGCAGATTTTCTGATTACCCTCTCTTTCTTAAGTTGTCTCTTAATCTGAGTCAACTTCTTAGAGATTATTTCTTCACTACTTTCCTGTACTGTTTTGTCAATTTCAATTTTAGAGGCTCTCCATTTTCTGCTTCTCCTTGTAGGCTGATGTTCAGGTGAGGGCTCTTTTGGCTCTTCAAAATGATTTCTTATCAAGAAATTATCCCAAGTATCATTTTTTTTTGGCTAAATGGTGTTCAATTAAAATCTTAACCAAGCCATGATGGTATAGAGTTGTCTCTAAGAATTGGACCCTTCTTTGAACACAAGAAGCCATCTTTTTCAAACTTTGAAGCAAGAAATAGGGCAAGTTTAACTCTTCCTCCAGAAAATGCATTATTAGTCTAATATGGTAAACATAAAATGTGCCATATCTACCTTCACATGTGATAAATTTTTGCAGAATAAGCAATATATTTCTCCATTTATTTTTCAATGAAAAACTTGGAATTCCCTTCTTAAACATAGTGACATCCATACCTGGTGATTTTAGGATTTGCTTCCATGATTCATTGTGAAATTCTCTGTTTTTAAACCATCTCTCTCCATTTCTAAGAAATCATGTTACTTCTGCAATGAAAACCTTAGTGACAGTGAATTTAACATCTCCCACTTCAACCTCAGCTCCTTTAAATGACCTTGCAAATGTTTTAGTGACTTCTTTGTGGAAGCCATTAAATTTCTCAAGAAATTGTAGCCATCCTAACTGTTGCAACATTTCTCTACTTTGAGGGTATCCTTCCAGGTATTTTGTACCCACTGGTTCAGTTCTTACAATGAGGCCCATAATTCTTTCTTCAATCTTCAGATTAATACTCTTTCTGCCCACGGAAACAATAACTTCAACCTTCAAACTGATATACTTCTGGTTCACGGTGACAATGGCTTCAATCTTCAAACTGATATACTTCTGGTTCACGGTGACAATGGCTTCAATCTTCAAACTGATATACCTCTGGTTGACAGTGATAATAGCTTCAAATTCCACACTGATATACCTCTGTTTCTCGGTGATAATGGCTTCAAATTCCACACTGATATATCTCTGCGTTTACGGTGATAATGCCTCAATCTCTGCTCACGGTGACAGTGCTTCAGTCTCTGCTCACGGTGATAATGCTTCAATCTCTGCTCATGGTGATAGTGGTTTGATATTTCAAATTGATATACCTTTGCTCACGGTGATAGGGATATCTCTGTTTTGTGGAATGAAATGATGAAGGGCTGGCTACGAAATGGAGTGATGGAGGTAGTTACGGAATGAGTTAATGAAGTGAGGTGAAGAAAACAAATTAATGAGTGAAAATACTGCGGAGATTTTTACAACGGAAAAAAAATCATCATTAAATGATTTGGCTGGGTGACGTGAGGAAATCAAACACTTCAGCCTTTTTAACCGCTTAAATGATGGTCGGGTATAGAATTTGAAATGAGAGATTTTTATCCAAATTTTGTGGAGGGTATATTGGACATGATCAATAAAAATAATCAAAACAACTTTTTCGAATGATTCATAACTAAAACTATGCTAAAGTTTATGATATGCCATTATAATCAAAACTTGTTACCTTTGCTTTTCATTTGCTTTTTGTGGTCTTTGTCTTCTTTGTTCTCCTTTGGAAGAGTCTTCATAATCCTTCTTTATTCTTCTTTTTCATGGATATACTGGATCATCTTGTTGCAATTCAAATGTCTGCTGATTAGTGTCTTCAGGATCTGTAGCTGCGGAATGACTGTCTGGCTGCGGAAAGTCTGATCAGCTGCAGAATGTCTGTTAAGCTGCAGAATGTACCTGTAGAGCATTTTAATCATGGAATGGAGTGGTTTGGAATATAAGTGAAATGTTATATGGCATGAATGAAGATGGATGATGAGACATGATATGTATGAAGTGGATGATGAAATGGAATGGATTCAATTTATGAAATGGAGTGAAAGAATATAAGAAATGGCCTGCAATCCATGACATGTGTTATTCATTTGCAGCAAGACATCAAACTTTAAATTTTGACATGGAAATGAGGTGGATGGAGTATGGAATAAGATGAATGATATATGGAATGAAGTGAAGTATGAATGAATGAATGAAATGGAGTATGGATGGATAAGTGAATGGAATGAAATGAAATGAGATGGATCATAAGTACAATGGATCTGAACTTATGATTTTGTAATAGCTGCTTGCAAAAACAAAATGGAAAAGTTAGAGTGTCAGAGAGACTCTGATTTTCACCCTATCTTTTCTGTATAAACATGCCAATCAATGATTGGTTTTCATGTTTATACCTTTTTTTTTTTTTTTCAAAGAGAAATGCTTCAGAAAATTTAATCAAGTTGATGAAGAAGAGAGATTCTTCTTCATTAACTTCACATCACTGCTTTCTTGGAACTTCTTGACAAATTCTTCTCTTGAGAGTGGTTTGTGATATAGCTTCAATCTATGACCATTCACAAGAAAAGTGACCTCTTCTTCATCTATTGTCCTGATTTTTACCGCTCCATTGTCAAAAATTTCAACAATTTCATATGGCCCAAGCCAATGTGTTTGAAATTTACCTTGAAAATCCTTGAATTTTGAATCAAACAAGAGAGCCTAGTCACCTTCTTTGAATTTCTTCTCTTTGATGTACTTGTCATGCCATCTAGTCCTTTGATGTTGGACTAGACTTGTTTTTTGAACTGCATCTTGTCTGATCTCATCCAATTCATTAATTTGCTCCAGTCTATGCTTTTGTGCCTCCGTTAAATCAAGTCCTAGCTGAACTGCCATCTTGAAGGTTTGAATTTGGAACTTTATGGGAAACAAAACTTGCTTTCCATAAAAAAGTTCATAAGGAGTATGGCCTGTTGTGTTTCTCCATGTAGTTCTATAGGCCCACAAGGCTTCAGGAAGCCTATCTACCCAATCTCTTCTATGTAAATGAACAATCTTTGTTAGGATTCCTTCAATGACCTTATTAGTAGATTCCACTTGACCATTTGCTTGTGGATGATAAGGAGTAGATTTTCTATGTCTGATTTTGTACTTCTCCATCATTTGCCCCACTAGCCTTGATGTAAATTGAGCTCCTTGATCTGTAACAATTTCCCTTGGGACACCAAAACGAGTAAAAATATCCTCAAAAAGAAAAGTAACTACAAATGCTTCATTAGCAACAAGTAATGGCTTGGCTTCTACCCATTTAGTAACATAATCAGTGCAAACTAATATATACCTCTTCTTTCTTGATGGAGGACTAATAGGTCCTACAAAATCCAAAGCCCATTTTTCAAAAGGTTCAATATGTACCTGAGGTTGTAATGGCATCTCACCCGAAGGAGAAGGTTTCCCTACCCTTTGGCAACTGTCACACCTTTTGACATACTCTTTAGCATCTTTAAACAAGGATGGCCAATAATATCCTAAATTAAGGATCTTATAGGCTGTCCTCTTATCTGCAAAGTGTCCACCACAAGGTTCATCATGACATGCCTTGAGAATCTCATGCATCTCATCTTCACGAACACACCTTCTAATGATCAAATCTGGACCTGTCTTGTACAACTCATTAGCAACCCATGAATATTTTGCACTATCACAAATGATTTTTCTTTTATCCCTTGCATTCATAATTGAAGGAAATTTTCCTGAAACTAAATAATTAGCAATATCAACAAACCATGGAGTTTGAGTAGAGATTGCAAAAAGATATTCATCGGGAAATTGATCTTCAACTGGAGTGTCATCTTTGATATTTTGGAGTCTAGATAGGAAATCAGCTACTGTGTTTTGTTTTCCAGGCCTATCTAGAATGGTAATGTTGAATTCTTGTAAGAGCAATAACCATCTTATAACTCTGCCATTAGTAATTAATTTGTTCATTAAGTATCTAATTGCAGAATGATCAGTGTGAACAAAAGTTTCATAGCCTGTTATATAGTGTCTAAATTTGTTTATGGCATGAACAACAGCTAAAAACTCTTTTTCAGTTACAGTATAGTTTAACTCTGCAGGAGTCAAATTTTTACTGGTATAATAGATGGCATAAGGAATCAAATCTTTTTGTCCCAATACTGCTCCTAGAGCTGTATCGGAGGCATCTGTGGAGATATGAAAAGGTAACTTCCAGTTAGGTCCCCTTAATATAGGTGCTTCAGAAATTTTTGTTTTTAGGGTCTCAAAGGCTAACTGGCAATCAGAATTCCATTTGAATTCACAATCTTTGGTAAGTAATTTGAAGAGTGGAGATGCTATCTTGGTGAAGTTTTCTATAAACCTCCGATAATATCCCGTAAATCCTAGAAAACTCCTAACATCTTTTTGACAACTTGGAATAGATAAGTTAGAGATGACTTCAACTTTTGACTCATCAACTATAATCCCATCCCCTGAAATGTGATGCCCCAAAACAATACCTTCAGTAAACATCATGAAACATTTCTCATGACTAAGTGAAAGATTTGCTTCTTGACATCTCTTTAAAAAAATTTCCAAGTTTGTTAAAGCTTCTTCAAAAGTGTTTCCATAAACTGTGAAATCATCCATGTATACCTCTACACAATCATGTATTAGATCTGAAAAAATTCCTAATACTGCCCTTTGGAATGTTGCAGGTGCATTGCATAATCCAAATGGAAATACTCGGTAAGCATAGGTACCCCAAGGACAGGTAAATGTGGTTTTTTCTTGATCTTCAAGTGCTACTTGGATTTGGTTGTAACCACTATACCCATCTAAGAATGAGAAGTACTTTTTTCCAGCTAATGTATCTAACACTTGATCTATGAAAGGTAAGGGAAAATGGTCTTTAAGAGTAGCTTTGTTTAGTTCCCGGTAGTCAATACATACCCTCCATTTACCATTTTTCTTTGGCACAATTACCAAAGGAGAAACCCACTGACTATCTGAAATGGGATAGATGAAGTTGACATTTAAAAATTTTTGCAATTCTTCTTTAACAATCTCCCTAAGATTTGGATTCATCCGTCTTTGAGGTTGTCTGATTGGTTTGAAATTTTCCTCTATATAGATGTGATGAGTGCAAGTCTTGGGGCTTATCCCTTTCATGTCAGTGTACTCCCATGCATATGCAGAAGAGTGTCTCTGTAATACTTTGACTAACTTTTCTTGTTGAGATTTCTCTAGGTTCTTATTTATGTTCAAAGTTTTGCCTGGAAAGATCTCACTTGTAGAGCTGCCAAATTTATCCATAGAATAAAGAGACATCTGCCTTGATGACAAAAACTCAATATTGGATCCCTCTTGAAATGATTCATGTTTGTGTTCTGGAGAGGATTCAAAGTTTTCTAGAGTATTCAGAATTTGATTATCTTCATTAATTTCTGAAATTGTGAAGAGAGGTTGTAAATCTTCCTCATCCTCTATCCATTGAGTGTCATCTAGATCTGTAATTGTCCTAGCTGGAGGATATAAAGTGAACTTCTTAGTTGAACTACCATCAGAGATGTACATATCACCGGATCTACAACTAATAAAAGCATCAGCTGTAGCCAACCAAGGTTTTCCTAGTATAACAGGATGGCCTCCTAGATTATTCTTAGGAGTTAGGATCATGAAATCCACAGGGTACTCCGAAGAATCTAGGGACACTAGAATGTCTTCTATTACCCCATCTGGTTTGATCACAGATCTGTCTGCTAATTGTAATAGTGTGGGTGTAAAGAGAATATTAGGAAGTTTCAGTTTATCCATGATTTGTCTACTCATGATATTGATTGCTGCTCCTAAGTCAATGAGTGTGTTCTGGATTTCAATTCCATTGATGTGAATTTTGACAACTGGATTTCCTAGGTCAAGATACTTTGGAATAGAAATCTTGCCCATCATAATGTCTGCTATTTGTCCTGCCAGTTGAATTTTCTTTGTTTCTCTTATTCTTTTTCTTGTTTTCTTCATGCTCAACTCCTTTATTATTTTGGCTAAAATTGGAATTTCCTTGATGGCTTGTAATAATGGAATTTTAATGCAAACATTTCTCAGCTCATCTAGGAAATCATAATTAGGCACCATAATTTGTTTTTCTACACCTCTATCAATTTGTAATCTTTCTGGAAAGGGAGGTATAGAAGTAGATGTGGATGGTTGCTCTAATACAAGAGTTGAAATTATTGGATCTTTTTGCTTTAATTTTTCAGTGTTTGGGTCTTGAAAAGATGTGTCTTCCTCAAGACTTTTATTCACCCATAGAGAGTCTTCCTCAGAGTTATCTTGTTCTTGTATGATCACAGAAGGTTTCCTCTTTTCAAGTATTCTTCCAGACCTAAGTTGAACATCACTAAGGTCTAAAGGAGCAATTAAATAAGTTGGAAACTGTTGGCCTTCTATCATGTATGTGTTCTGAGGATTTTTATTATTGGGGTTTGGTATGGGTTGAGCAGGCAATTGATTTTATTTTTGAGGGAATGGTAATGAAAGTGGTTGATTTTGATGTGGTAGGTTCTGATGATGTTGTTGAGGATTTTGTTGAAAATTTTGTTGAATATTTTGAGGAAAATTTTGTTGAGGATTTTGAGGATAAAAATGTGGGTATGGTGGATAGGATGGTGGATACTGATAGTATGGGGAGTATCTTCCATAGGGACTTTGTGATCCTTGTGCCCAAGCTAGAGATTGATTTTGAAATTGAGGCCAAGGTTGCTGCCAAGAATTCCAAGGTGGAGGTTGATTATACATTTGATCATGGAATCCTTGTGTTTGAGGTCCCTGCCAAGGCCTTCTAGATACAAAATTGAGAGACTTTGTGGAATATGTAGGAGTTTCCTCCTGAAAGACAGCTTTGAGACCAGGAAGAGAAGGACAATTCTTGGTCTCATGTTTTTCAGAACAAATGACACAGGTCTCTACAATTTTTACATCCAAAGGACACTCTCTCAAGGCATGTTTCTTTCTACATTTGGGACAAAAGATTGCCAAGGCATCAGATTCAGCTTTTTGCTTGTTTTGTATCTTAAGGGTGTCTATTTGTTCACTAAGACTCCCTAAGATGTCAGATTTGAAATCATCAAGCATGTGTCCTATTTCTGATCTACTTACTGTCCCAGAAGCAGACTTACTTGCCCTTGCAAGAGCAAGATCTCTTGGACCTTTTATAGTTTTAGATTTCCCTCTTGAAAGGTTGATACATAACTCAGATATTTCAGGTAATGTGAGCTGTGATATATCCCCTTTTCCCATCATGTTAAGGATATCCAACCATTCATCCCTAATTGTTTTCAAAAAAAGAGCTTTTAAGGTGTCTTGATCTAAGTTTTCCATTTTTGCTCTTTTGATGTTGTAATGAAATCTCTCCAACAAATCTTCCAAGTTTTCATCTTCTTTTGTAACATCTTAAACACTTCTTCCTTATGATTGACCGGCATACAATAATCCAAATACCTCTCTAGAAATGCTTGTTTCATGTCTTCCCATGTCCTAATAGAAATGTTGATCAAACTCATAAACCACTTCAATGCTGCTCCTTTCAATGTTGAAGGAAATAGTTTAAGTTTTTGAGCATCTTGTAAGTAGTCATAAGTTCTACATAGGAATTCAAATTCAAATAGGAAGGTTTCAGGATCTTCAGTTTTAAGTCCATAGAAGTTTGGAAGGATAGAGGGTGAAATGTTTTTCATGGTTGTATTGGTTTCTTCATCTACTATAGGAAACCCAAAAGAGCTTCCTATTTCTCTTCTACCTCTTCCTCTACCTCCTTCTCCTTCTACACCTCTACCTCCTTCTCCTCTACCTCTACCTCTACCCCCTCCAAATAATGTGTGTTCTCCATTAAAGACTCCTCCTCCTCCTTCTTCTGCCATGGTTAGTTCCTCTGTAGTAGTAGGAAAGTTTGTGTCCCTAACAGGAGTCCTTGGCTTTTCTTCCAAGACAGATTCAATGGATGAAGTGGAAGGTATTTCTAATGGAATATCTGACCTTAGATCTTCTAGGAGTCCAGGATCAGTAATGGATGGAATGTGGGTTTGAGTTGAAGGTGTACTAGCTCTGGGTCTAGGTGAAACAAGTGGTGTTCTAGGAATCAAATTTCTGCTTCTGCTGCTTATAAATCTACCCCTTGAATCTCTCTCTCTACGCATATAATTTTTTTTGGGAGTTAAGAAACAAAGGTTACCTAGTTTTCACTTCCCCGGCAACGGCGCCAAAATGTTTGGTCTCAACCTAGTCTCCTAAATTGAGTTCATTTAATTGTCAACCAGGGTTGGTAAACTGCTGAAGTGAAGTGCATCGTATGTGCCTAGGTGTTTGTCTCTTAATGCGTTGTGTTTAGTGTTTTATGATGTTTTTGGTCTTTTGTGATGATTTATGATGTTTTTGGTCTTTTGGTGGTTTTTATGTTCACAAGGAAAATGACTAGAAAGCTAGTGGAAAGAAGCTACTGGTTAAAAACAGAGTGAAGCCTAATTGGTTGATGAAAAATGACAAATGCAAATGCAAATACTGAAACAGAATCAAACCTAAACTATGACTAAGCAGAATACCAAGCTTGATAATGACTTCAAGAAAATGAATCAAAACATAAACTTAACTTGTCCAATTCTTTCATCAAAGGTATTTTGGGAGAGCTTGAGAAGTGGTCAGCTAAGTATACAAATTCTCCTAACTAAACAATTAAACAATCACTTATAATGAGACAACATTTTATCCATGATTAAAGATTTGTGAAAACATATTTGGAGGAAAACATTGGTACCATCATAAGATCTCTACTCTAAGACTAGTTCCTAACTCTATTCTGCAACTTAGTTTAACATTACTAAACCTTAATCAAGAGTTATAGATTTCTTTTTAAAGTAGTCTTTTGAGAAAAGGCTTTGTTTATGAAGTGGTAAAGAAGTTGCAAAAGTACTTCAGGCCTTGAAATGATATTGTCTTCTATTCATATGGTTATGAATCAATTATAGATTTGGAACAAGAAGAGGTTTTGTAAATAATGAAGGCCGTATTGTTAAGTTTAACAACTAATGTAATCTAATATGCAGTGGATGACAACTAATTGTGGAGTGAAAATGCAATGAGTTAAGCTAAAACTGAACTTAAGATGTCACTAGTCTAAAACAGTGCTGAACTAACAAGCCATTATCAAACTTAAAACAAAATAACAGAGCATGAGTTAAATGCAATTTGACTCCGGAGTATCCTAACTAGGTTATCATGCATTAATCTATGGGATTATACAACCTGTTTTGTCCATCATGATTGGTATTTTGGAAGAGCTTCTTAGAACAATCATGACTGTACAATTTAGTGCAAATGCAAACATAAAAACTGAAAGCAATTTAAAAACTAAGATTTCACAGCTATCTCCTACCCATCATTATGATATTTTGGAAGAGCGTTTTAAGAGCAAGATCAGCCATGTTACTTAGTGAAAACAAACAACTGAAACATTCAGTATCACAGTCATGCCTTAGACATCATAAGGATTTTTTGGAAGATTTTTCTTAGTATAAGTTCAACTGTGATAGTGAACAAAAGAAATTACAATTAAATCCTACAACACTATAGCCATTTCCCATTCATTATCATGATCTTTTGGAAGAGTTTCTTCTTTTGGAAGAGTTCTTAGAACAAGTATAACTATAGTGGCTAATGAAATTAACTACGAACTCAAACTTCAAAAAAACGTAAAAACAACTAAGATACTTATCTAAATTACGAAAGTAAAGTCGTGCAGGAGGCAGGGGCCCTCTACCACCAGACGGAATCTAACTCCAAATCAACTCAACGCGTTCAAAGCAATGTTGTCCTCTTCATTAAAGTAGAAATAACTTGAAATAGAGTATTCTTCGTTTTCAGAAATATAGCATGAAATCTAAGCAAAATCTAGCCTATCTCTCGGTTTCCCAAGTGTTTTTATAACAATTTTACATAACAGAACTTGAAACAATACAGGGATCCTTGTCTTTCCTTATCAAAATCACATTAGGACTCTGAAGATGGCAACGTAAAGATAAAAAGGACATCTGGACTAAGACAGTCCTATTAGAAGTCTGCTTCCTTAAATGAGTTCCCACGTACCAAAACCACGTTCAGAATTGGGTTCTTCCTTCATGGTGAGCAACGAATGATGTGGACATGACGTGGAATATACCCATATGTGGTTTTTCTTGAGAGGACACCTGGAACATGCCTGAACGTGAAGACAGCTGTAGAATTGCCGGTTAGCTACGGAATGTCTGCATTCTGCAGCTAGTTCTGGTCAAAATGCATTACAATGACAAAAATCACAAAACTTAGCAAGTTAGCCATGTTAATCATTCTAAAAGTAGTTTTAACTAATCTCATCGATCAATTGGGTCCTGGGATAACAATGGACAAAGGAAAATGAGGTGGAAGTAAGGTGAAATAAATTACAATCTTGAAGCCAACAACCATGAATTTCTACAATATCTTCATTTTTCCTATAATGCAAATCATAATATTTTCCAATTTCTCTAAATCAAATCATATCATTCTGATAATATATTATGTACTTTCCTTGTAATAGTACTTTTTTTGCCAACAGGAGCTTGAGTACATGGTAAGGTCGAGTATGTTTCACACCCCCCAGCAAGGTTCAAATCCCCCATAGACACATTTAACCACTCAGGTGGATTCTTGCCTCTGTAAACATTCCATTTGAAGTAGTTGAGATCTGATGCAGATCCTAAATGACTTTGCCAGAATATATACCACCCACTTGTCGCTTCTTACTAGAAGGGATCTCCATTGAATGTTGTAATCCCACTATACAACATTATACTATTTCCAGATTGAGCATGAACATATTGCCACACATTCATAATTGGAAGCATCTTAAAAAATAGTACCTTTCAAACAAATTGAGTTATATAGAACCTTTCAGACATGTTTTCTATACAAAAATACACATTTAACTTCTTCCTATAATAGACTTGGATTTTTATTCTTGCATCAATCACAGTATGCGCTGGGTAGAGAAAACACAAACCAAGGAACTGTTTAAGGGACCATCAATGGCCATGGTGTAAAAGAACATTTAACGGCATAAACTACAGATCGAGATGGTGCAGCAAACAAATAAATGCACAATATTGCATGTACCCAACAGGATAAGGGCATATAGAATTTGCAGAAATACTTTGATGGTTTCAAACAAAGGGATAACTTCAACATATAACCCATTTGATGTTACTGTTAGAAACAAAATGCACACACAAAATTCCTCATCTCTAGAAAACTCAAGAGTTTCATACCAAGAAATGTGAACGAACATTTTATAAACAATCTATAGGTCATTGGCTTAGTGTACGGTACAACACTAGAAAATCCCCACTACATGTTTGAAACTAGCTAAATGGAATAAAAAACAAAGCTACTCCTGTGGCAATGAAAGAGATAAGCAGAAAATATATTACCAGCAAAATCTTTATGGTAACAAGTGCAGCACACTACAGGATGTCCTGATCATATAATTATTGTTTGGAATATGGAGTAAAAACACACACATGAAATGAAGAGGTATTATTGGGAATTTTATCAATAAGTTCAGACATATAAATTGAAACAAACATAAACCATTTTCAGACAATAAAGCTACATCTTAAAGAAAAAGTTCCAAATAATTATCATATACATACAAAACAATGTTTTTTTGCAACCAGGAAAGCAACAATTACCAGTCAGGTCTTCCATGTTGGCAGGTTTGACATCAACAATGTTGAAACTCTGATCACATATTTCCAGGTTCCATAAGTTTATTCTTAGGTCATCCGTTGATATGAAAGTTTCACCATCACTGGATAAAACAAAAAACTATCAGAACGAAAGCTAAACATAAAAAACATTAACCCAAACAAACAATGTGCTTACACAAAACAAATTCACATCCCAGTAGGCACTAGTCACTATATTTGTACCTACGTATTTTCTTGTGACAAGACCACCTAGGAGGACCACATGAGATGCTAACAAAATCTTTAATACCAAGAACCTATACATAGAACTGGTTCATAGATAGATTTCTTTTAAATTCTATAAAAATGTTTTTAAACAAACAGAAGATCATAAAACATGTCTGCAAGGAGATTTTTGTGAAAGGTGTTTCTTGTGACACCTTTGACACAGTTCAAAAGCTTGAAAGTTTGCTTGATGTTACTAATAATGATGATGTGTCTCTTGCATGATATGGGACTTCTGAAAATGACATACCAAACATTAAATATGAATGCATAGGGTGTTTTGAAAAAACTACCAAAGAAATTGATTCCAATCTTAGATTAGATTTCATGGCAGCAAAGGTCTAGGCAAATATGGGCAAAGAATTAGAAAGCCCATGGATCCGAGTACAAGGACAGGAAATGATGGACTTGGTTTTGTGGTTAAACAAGCAATGGGAACAACTAGTTTTTAAGAGGGGAACCTCATATAGTGAGTGAATCATTTACCTCTAGAATAAGTACATATAGAGGGGAAAAGATTAACAACAAAAACCTTGTACAAGGAAACAAGTTCAACAACAAAATTTGTTAAACCACATGAATATGTTTAGCCATAGGAATAGGAACTTCATTACTGAAATAAAGGCACATGAAAGCAAAGTGTCGCACCCATGCTATATTAATGGACATATCAATCTTGGAGATGGATCAATTTCATATATGTTTCCTAAGTAGACCAGAATGGACCCCTCACTTGGAAAAAAGACGCCAAGCATCATAGGAAGTCTTGCAATTTTTGCGTTTCAAAATATGTAAAGTAAATCAATTTCCACTGCCACTTTGTATTCGTTAAATTTTAGTACCCCTTGTGCTCACTCCGAGATCCGCCCTAACTATCATTCACCCACTAGTGCTTGACGTTGACAGTGTCGTGGTGCCCAAAATGGGAATTGAGTTAACAATGTCATGCAGTTTGGAATAAGAAGCTATATGTATTATGTATATGTAATAGTAATACTGATACCATTTCATATCTAAAAACACTTAATTTTTACACACACACACATAATACATGTAAAGGTTTACAAGGTAAATTTTTAATGCAAAAAGAAATACAAAGTTATCATAAACTTCATTTCAGCTAATGAGTCATGATTTATGTTCTATTAGATGCTTCACAGATTGCTCACATTTTAAACATTGAGATTAATGAGGCTAAGACATGGCAGGGTAGAAGACAATGATAGATCTTATTGACCACCTATTGTGCACTTGATTGGTTGAGGGAAAACCATAGAGAACTCATGATGATGATTAGTTGTGAATAAACCATAAAGAAAACTTAGAACTATGATGATGATTGGTGACCAAAGCCGATCAATCATTGTGATGGTTATTACCCTTCATATTGGCATGAGTGATAAATTGTGATTCTCATCGCATGACAAGTTTTGCAGAGGTAATTCACAAGTATGCTAATGGCACAAACCTTGATTTTTGCTTGGAGATTGTGTATGATGGTTGTGGACTCATGATGATGATTGGTTGTGAATAAACCATAAAGAAAACTTAGAACTATGATGATGATTGGTGACCAAAGCCGGTCAATCATTGTGATGGTTCTTACCCTTCATATTGGCATGAGTGATAAATTGTGATTCTCATTGCATGACAAGTTTTGCAAGGGTAATTCACAAGTATCCGCACAAACCTTGATTTTTTCTTGGAGATTATGTATGATGGTTGTGGACCCTCTTACTTCTACTTGGTGGTGCAAGGGATGCTACATAATTGATTCAGTGGATTTCATTGTATGTATAGTTTTCCATAGATGAGGATCATCTTTCACTGCAGCATGCAGAGACTTGAAAACTTTTTCAATGGATAGAATATCTTATAGGCCCAGATTTGGTGGGAAGATGAAATATTTTGTTTGAAAATTCATGTTATTTGGTGAGGGAGCATAGTGGAGGAGAAAATATACCATCTATTTATAATTTCTCTTCACTGCCCTATGCAATAAATTACTTTCAAGCAATTTTTTGGATGACTCTAGAGCTAAATATTCCTGCCCAATAGTCATTTCAAAAAATATGTCCAAAAGCTTCTTTAGAAGAGCACACATGTCCCTTTCTACAGCATATATGAAAATAAACTTGAACCGATCAGATGAAAATTCAAGAAAAGAAGCATCCTTCACAACGCTTAGCTCCACTTGCCGCCCACTACTCTTTTGAAAGAGCCATCCTAACTCATTTAAGAAACTGATTACTTCTTCCCTAGTTGTTACTGCACTGTAATCTTGAAAATGTTCTTGTGAACGTTCAAATTTTAGGGAGCTTGTTTTGTCATTCGAGAACTCATTTTCAATCTCAGATTCAAGGCTTTGCAGCTCTCTACAGATGGCAGGTTCCACAACAATAACAGGAAAACAATTTCCCTTGAAACCATGCTCCACCTACACAATGCCACAAATAGGCCCACTATCAGAGAACTTACACCAACACCATATTAACTACACACCCAAAACTAATGCTAAAGCCACAGAAAACATGACTGAAAGAGATTCCTCAAGCTCAATCTACCTCTATAAAACAGCGGCCCAAAACATTAGGTGGCCCCCCTGAAAATGTAAAATTCTGCACCCTATGATCAGTCGATATGATTTCTGAAGTTTTTTCTTTAGGAAGAACATCAATAGAGGTATACTTTCCTCAGTAAGCACAAAAAATTCTGCATCTGAAACACAACAAAAAATATAAGTCTAGCAAATCAATGCAATTCTTATCATTTTCAAAACTATATTTCCACAACTTACTTCGTGCCAGTAGTAGCCAAATTATGGCCTCTCAAAGTAAAGTGGTCTCTTGGCCAACTACAACAGCTATAGGTTGAACAAAATAAATTTCTGGAGCATCCCATGACCTCCAAGAGTTTCAGAACCTAACTTTACCTGTAAAAAAATGGTATATTCAAGTTAAGACACGTTGATGGAAATTACATCAACGAGGATTCAAAATTGACAGGATACATATATACATTAGCACTAGTTAACTACCATCATTAGAAGAGGCTAATCTCCGCTCAACTTGCACTAATACTCTGCCACATCTCCAAAAATCAGTTCTGGAATCTTCAATGAGTAGTTTCAGGCATTGTGGAAAATCTTCTCGTAGCTGTAAGATTTTCAAACAACCATTTCTATTCCGCATTGATCAATTAAATTAAAACTATAGATCTCTAAGATAGAGCCTGAAGATTTCCTAATCCTTCAGCTGCTTGAAGATCTTCTAATCCTTCCATCTTACAGGTACTTCTCATGTCACTTAACGAGATTCCATAGTAATTTTGAAGTTCATTATTATAGTTAATGATGGCAAATGGGAATGGCCAAATGGGATTAATATGGACACATACCCGTTCCCAGCTCGCAGATGGCATGGACACAAATATCGAGAGAATCACACATCCAGGCCTTATATATCTTTCCATGTCAGACGGGCTGTGAGAGAGCCATTCCAGAATCTGCATCCATTAAGAAACCACATTTAGTATTACAAGCTTGAAAGAACCACAAAATTGGAGACCCCAGAAATCTCACCTGCCCACGCAATGCCACAGGAAAGTTCCTTGGATGCTGCCCAAAAAGCTTGAAAATAATGCACCCTATTCGCTCCTGCAAGCATATTTGAAAAAAACTTCAAAGATCAACATTGACAAGTCATACGAGACAATTTGAAAACACTCATAATCATTGGTAAGAACAACAATACCTGTGAATCAGAATTGGAGCAAGCAGAAGATCTCTGGTCCCAAAAAAAATCCACCCAAAACCCTCCATTGCCCTGTAAATCTGGGGCGTATGCAACCTAAAACCAGCATCAGTAGTGTAAATCTCCATTGCCCTGTAAATCTGGGGCATATGTAACCCAAAACCAGCATCATCAGCGTAAATCTGGCAACCCAAAACCCTCCACTGCCCTCATCATCAACATAAATCAGGGGCGAATGCAGATCCAAAACCCTCCAACTTAGTAAATCAGGGGCGAATACAACCCAATACAATCACAGACCAGTGAATCGAAGGCGAATCCAACATTTCTTTTTTTATCCGCCCTTATTTTTTTTGGCTAAACGATAATAATTATTTATTTTTAAAATAATTTTGAGGCTATATATGCAAAACTATACAGAATAGGTTTTATATAAAAAATTCGCCCCTCTAAAATCTAAAACCTCTTAAATTTCGCCCTTGGGCTAAAATTCGCCCCTAAAATTTTCCCTGAGTTTCACATAGAGGGTTGCAAACCCATGGATAATCCTCTTTCAGGAAACTGGAGGAAAGAGGATGGTACTTATGGAGAGGTAGTGGATGCTACTGTCTATCGACGGTTAGTGGGTTCACTAATGTATCTAGTGAACACAAGACAAGACATTTGCTATGCAGTTAACCAACTGAGTCAAGCTATGGTTAAGCCTACCAAACTCTTTTGGAAGGCGAGGAAGCATATCCTGAGATACCTGAGGAGAACATCATAGTATCGTTTATGGTATAGACAGATGGATGGAGTGAAGTTGCATTGCTTCATAGATGGATATTGGGCGGGCAGTCCATTGGATAGAAAGAGGACATCAGGGGAGATATTTAGTATTGGGCCTACAACTGTTTCTTGGTACAACAGAAAGCAGAGATCCGTGGCACTCAGTCCAATGGAAGAAGAATACATGGCAGCGAGTCAAGCTACATGTGAAGCTATCTGGATGAGAAAGATCTTGGTTTGTTTGTTTGGTTCTCATATGGATCCGACAATGATTCATTGTGATAATCATAGTTGCATTAAACTCTCGATTAATCTTGTTTTTCATGATAGATATAAGCATATAGATATTCGGTACCATCATCTCAGAGATTTTGTGTAGAGGAGAATCATGTTGCTTCAGTACATTCCCATGGAGGATCAAGATGCAGATATTCTGATGAAGGCACTCACCAGGAGCAAATTCGAATACCATAGAGACAAGATCGGGGTGAAGGATAATCCCTTTCTTTTTGAGAGGGAGTGTTGAGATTCAACAAGAAGATCCTAGTGAAAATTAAGCACCTACACTAGGATGGAGCCTCAGGCTATTTTTAGGTGTATGTCTATTTATATATGTATGTGCATAATCTATTTATAGAATGCATGTCTATTTATAGATGCATGTCTACTATTATTATTCCTTAATATTAGTTGGACAATAAAAATATAATCTATTCTCAGTGAGCACTTGGAAATAGTTAACTGAAATGGAAAATCAGTTAGCTAAAGGGATTTCGAGTTAAGTGGTTGGTTGGTGGGACATGCATGTTGGCTTAGTTGTAACTAAGTGATTCGAAGTTGTAACAAAGTTGGAAGTGCAATTGTGCAAGTTGTAAAGTAGTTTAACTTAGAACATGAGTTAAACTCATTAAGCAAGCTTGAATCGAAGATACACGAGTAGATCAAGCGAATTAATTATTAATTAATTCACAATTAGTGGTAGCACATGCAAAAAACTAATATTTGAGCTATTAACTGTGACAAAGCAAGATCACTATAAAGAAAAAAGGACATTGGTGAGGGGCGAAAATGGTCACCATAAGCTCATTGGTGAGGGTCAAAAGAGTCTTCGTCACCAAAAACTGAACGTCACCAAAGGTGGCGTCGCCGAAAGTATAGGTGTTGTGGTGACATTCAAAGTCCGTCACCAATAATGATTTATAGTGACAGATAGTGACCGTCACCATTGCATATGAGCAATGGTGACGAACAATAGCCTCCGTCACCAAAAAATTGAACGCAACAGAAAAGACAGCTGCACCAAAGGCATGTTACAAAGACATTCAAGGTCCGTCACGAATATTGATTTATAGTGATGTATAGTGACCGTCACCATTTCATATGAGAAATAGTGACGGACAATAGCCTCCATCGCCAAAAAACTGAACGTCACCAAAGGTGGCGTCACCGAAAGTATGTGTTGTGGTGACATTCAAGATCCGTCACGAATATTGATTATAATGACGGATAGTGACCGTCACCATTTCATATGAACAACAACGATTTTTTGTGATGGACCTTTAATGGCCGTCACTATTGGTGCATATATATGGCGACGTTCATTGACCGTCACCATAAACTCATTGGTGACATCA